>OFHU01001743.1:142500-338461 GCA_900245905.1 Lacerta viridis | reverse complement strand
ATTTAATTCCCATAGGAATGCATTGAAATTTTCGTCTTGCGAAGCACGACCATAGGAAAATTCGTCTTGCGAGTCACCTAAAAATCACAAAACCCTTTCATCTAGTGAGTTTTTTGTTGTGCGAGGCATTCGTCTTGCGAGGTACCACTGTAACTGCACAATGTCAGTTTTGCCACTGACATCAATGGAACTGATATTCCAGCAGCGGAATTTTGAAACCTACTTTATTGATGATGAGTGAGACATCTTTCTTCTCTCCCACTTTCAAAGAAGATATGGGGAACGTTGCTGTACCAATTGTCTCATCCATCACATAATTTGCATCCATAAGAGTGATCTGCAAAAGATAAATATTAAAAAAAAAAATCAAAATCACCTACTTGCCTTTATGATAACACTCATTAAAGTCAACATCTTTGCCAAGCAATTATTAGTACACCTTTGTCAGATATGGCAAAGCAATTTCACAGAGGGACTGAAATTGATATATCTAAGCATTTTCCTTTTCTTTTGTCATTCAATTGCCTTTCTCTACTGCCATTTCTGATGTACATTTTCTGGTCCCGTCCTCTATCTAGACACTAGTATAAATATCTGGTTTTAGGGTAGCTTCCTGTTCCTAAGTGTGAATGGGCAGATTCTGCTTATGCACAAACCACCTATTTTTCAATATATCTTGCCAAGAGTCTAGAACAGCTGCAAATTTGCCCACCTCATTCCTAAGGCATGAAGGATCATTTTAAAATACTAATGTAGAAAAAAAATCAGAAATTAAGCAGGGAAAATAGGAAAATTCAAGCATTTGTGTACATTAGTATACATTAGTGTACAACAAACAGAGCATGAATGAGGAAAATAAAATGTTAAAACCTTGCAGAAATAGGCTTACTGAAGATTCACCATCAGTAGACAAAAACATTTTGAAATAGTGGACAAAATATGCCCAATGACACATACTATTGTAACGTCAGAGCAGCCACATACCAGAATGAGGCATGGAAAAGATTCTGGGATCAAGACATGCATCTGGGGGCCAGTTCAAAAATGCAATATTATGATATGATTTTTAAATCAGTTGGGTATTCAGTGTATGAATTGAGACTTGTGGGAATTGATTCCGTTGAAACAGTGTTGTATTCTGAGATGATATGTGAATCTTATCTGTTGTGTCTGATCTGTTGTAATAGTCCATTCATGCATACAACTCACTACAGTGGCACCTTGGTTCTCAAATTTAATCTGTTCCAAGAGTCCATTCGAGAGCCAGTGTGGTGTACTTTTTAAGAGCGGTTGACTCGTAATCAGGTGAACCGGGTTCGCGTCTCCGCTCCTCCACATGCAGCTGCTGGGTGACCTTGGGCTAGTCACACTTCTCTGAATCTCTCACCCACTCACCTCACAGAGTGTTTGTTGTGGGGGAGGAAGGGAAAGGAGATTGTTAGCCGCTTTGAGACTCCTTCGGGTAGTGATAAAGCGGGATATCAAATCCAAACTCTTCTTCTTCTTCCCGAAATGGTTTGAAAACCAAGGCGCAGCTTCCGATTGGCTGCAGGAGCTTCCTGCACTCAATCAGAAGCTGTGTCGGAAGTTCGGCTTCCCAAAAACGTTCGCAAACCGGAACACTCACTTCCGAGTTTGTGACGTTCGGGAGCCAATTTGTTCGACAACTAAGCCATTCAACCACCAAGGTACCACTGTACTTGCTGCTGCAGCTATTAAAATAATTAACTCGCAGATGTGTACCAATGGTTGCACAGAGTATGACATCCCAACATCATAAAGATGTTGATCTATAGCCATTGCTTTTCCCTCCTATGCTTATTCTCAGTGTAGAATGGAGATCTAGCATCAGTAAGTGGCCCCAAAGGCAGGGGAATGTAAAAGGAGATGCTAAACATATACATTACTCTGATGACCGTATAATTTTGCAGAATTTTGTGTTATTATTTTGTAGTTAACACCAGCTGAAGAGGACACTTAATCCCCATACACCAGAGGCAAGAGAAAGTAAATGGCAATTAAATTTAAGAGGTGAAGGAAACTTTAAATTTCATGAACTCTGCTCAGAAGTATCATTTCCAACTACAGAGTGGTGGACAAGGTTTTGCCTGCCACTTTTAAGCTCTTCTTGCTGTTGGGTTCCCCATCTTCTTCTCAAAGGCCATGTTTATTTGCTTGGGAATAGGGCTGGGGAGAGAATGAGACCAGTAGGAAAGGCTGGCAAAGTCCATTTCCAGCTAGACCAAATTCAGAAGGGTCTGGGCCCAGCTCAGAATGGAGTATTTCTGTTGTGTATTAAATAAGATATTCTGTCAGCCGGGTAGAGTAATGTCATTGGTCAATTTAAAGAGTACAATCACAATCCACAGCTTGATTGGGTCCCGCCGGAAAGTTTGAATGTTATTGGTTCCCGCTAAAATGTATCTTTTCCCTCTGTCCCAATGTGTCTATAAATAGAGCTTTCCATACCCCCTATTCCCCAGTCTTGTCCTATCCCTATAATAAAGAGCTGTTCACTAAGAAGTGTTGCTGGACTTATTGCTACCAGAACCCACGACATAACAATTTCCATCTTTTTGAATCCTTATTTCAAATTTCCCCAGCTTTGCATTTCCCCCATCACTAGCTAGTTCATGGGTGTCGTTGTTTCATTTGTCAAACTAACAACATTGTTTAACAAATTTACATGAAAAATAGAATTTAAGCAGAGAAGGGTAGGCCTCCACAATGATCCATTTCTAAGCACTGAATTACAAACTAAATTTAATACAGAAATGTGATATAGAGGGAAAGCACTTTTGCAAATGGCACTGCATTATTGTCAGACAAACTCTCTTATCCAACCTACACAACATTATTGGTTCTTTAGTGTCAGCTTTCAGAATTTCCGTCATGCGTTTCCACAAGCAGCTGAGCATGTCAATTTAAATTATTAAATCTATTACAATAAAAGCAGGTTTCTAAATGTTCATTTTTAAAGATGCCCAGTGGGAAATTATTTCAATTCACCATAGTTACAGCAACAGAAATGAGCGAACTAGCTAGCCCCTTAAGAAAATTCCTTTCTATGTATTTTTTTCCTGCCTCCCAAGAATAAGGGAAGTTCACATAATGCGTACTAAGAACAGCATAAAGAGAAGTAAAACAGGATGTTGCTGGAATGAAAGCCCCAATTTGGAACAGACATACTCATTTAAACTCAGCACACATATACTATGCATGAGAGTATTGGATTTCCTTCTATCACAACCACCAGTAGACCTTCTGCAGGCCCCCTGCTACTACTCATAATGTCCCAGATAATGGATGTGGTTACACAACGGTGAGTGAAGAGAACAAAACTCAATTATGCTCTCGGAGTTGCTCATTTCTTTACTCCTGTTTTGTTTGTTCCAGTTGCAGTATTAAAAATAATAATAATTTCAAAGGCTCAGTTCTGTTGAGATATGAAAGCTTTGCCTCACGAAGTTTCCTTATCTTACTTATCCTCGCCATTAAAGCCATTCTACAAATGGGGAACGAGGTCGTGAGAGTTAGTTGCCCAGGGCAGGTCCTCAGATGACCTTCTCTTCTCCAAACCTCTCAAGAAGCCCACAGGTTGCTCCCTCTTCTCATACCGAATGAACCAGATTTCACTGAGGATGGGAACTTCTGGCTGGGTTATATCACTTCAGACTTCAGGTGGGGATTCACATGTCCCTCCATACAAATTAACTCCCTGACCATAGAAAACTCAATGTAAAGGAGAAGAGTTCAAGCCTAGCTTGATGTATTCATTTCCCACACGAAGCTATCTTTTGGGGGAAGAGTTCCATTATGTAAGCTCTCACCTGTAACCTGATGTATAAAGGTGAAGGACCCCTGGATGGTTAAATTCTGTCAAAGCGACTATGGGGTTGTGGCACTCATCTCGCTTTCAGGCCAAGGGAGCCAATGTTTGTCCACAGACGGCTTTCTGGGTCATGCGGCCAGCATGACTAAACCGCTTCTGGCACAACAGAACAACGTAACGGAAACCAGAGCACACAGAAACGCCGTTTACCTTCCCACCACAGCGGTACCTATTTATCTACTTGCACTGGTGTGCTTTCGAACTGCTAGGTTGGCAGGAGCTGGGACAGAGTAACGGGAGCTCACCTGCGGGGATTTGAACCGCCGACCTTCTGATCGGCAAGCCCAAGTGGCTCAGTGGTTTAGACCACAGCGCCACCCAATGTACTGCAAACATAGGTGTACCGTCTCTGTAGGAAATGCCTTAGTCTAGTAATATTTTTGCTCACTTTTTGCTGATTTCCCCAGCCTGTAGCAATGTCATTTTTCAGTCCCTTGTAAACTCAGGAAATTCATATCTAGAACACTGTGGACTGGAAGCTTGAGGGTTCTGCAAACACATTGCCAATGTTACATTCTTCCTCCCATTGTCAAACCATGTTTCCGGATAGACTTAAAAGAATGCAAACTTGTATAAATTATTCTGAATACTACAGTTTTCCTGAGGTAAGTTTAAATATCTTTGGAGCAAACCAGCAAAAGATATAAGCAGCCCTGCACATATGACCCCCAGGCCAATATAATGTGTGTTGGTACCTCCAAAACATTTTCCTGCTTGGGGTCCAAAATCATTTCAAAGGTTTCGTTCCACTCGGGGTTCACATTGTTGTTGATGTGTGTCGTTCTCTTTCTGCTGTCTGGGGCTGTTGGGATGAACAGCTCCACATAAGGGTCAGGAGTGTCAACTGAAATAAAATAAAAGCAAGCAGGAGTCAGTAGCAGATTCTTCAAAAACATGGAAGTAAACCAAATGGCCAATTGCACTCAACAGAATCTTCACCAACTGCATTTCTGTTTGTGTGATTGTTCCGCCCAGACATATGAAAATCCGGGCTGAACAGATGCTATTTTGCACATAAGACAACAAATCGAGTTAAGGACACAGCCCTGTTCCCAAGATGTGCTAGTTAGGGAGAGCTAAGATTTGGCAGAAGTCCTTACATTGGTGCATCTTCAATACACCTCCCACAATGGCCCTACACTGACAGGATTTGAGGCATAGAATGCAGTGCTGACTGATCACCATTGCCAGTGAAAGGGCCATAACAGGCTGGCATGCAAAGAGTAGACTTAATGTCAAATATTTCACTTGCTCAGAGCCCTCACCTCGCTCCTACAGTAGCACATAACATCAATAAAATTCGTAAAACAAGTACAGTAAACATAAAGGTAAAGGACTCCTGGACGGTTAAGTCCAGTCAAAGGCAACAATGGAGTTGCGGCGTTCATAACGCTTTCAGGCCGAGGGAGCCAGCATTTGTCCACAGACAGCTTTCCGGGTCATGTGGCCAGCAGGACTGAACCGCTTCTGCCACAACACAACACTGTGACAGAAACCAGAGCACACGGAAACGCCATTTACCTTCCCGCCACAGTGGTACCTACTTATCTACTTGCACTGGCGTGCTTTCAGACTGCTAGGTTGGCAGGAGCTGGGACCGAACAACCGAAGCTCACCCCGTCGTGGGGATTCGAACCAGCAACCTTCTGATCGGCAAGCCCAAGAGGCTCAGTAGTTTAGACCACAGCGCCACCCGCTGTGCAGTCACCTCTCATGCAAGGGTTCCACTCCAGGGGCAACATGTACCGGTATATGCAAAATGGTGCACAGATAAAAGCTGCCGTCTGAAAGCTGGGGAAACCCCACATGGAGGACCTCCCTGCATCTCCACCGCCAGAAGAAGAAGAAACCTGGCTCCCTTGGCTGTGCCTTGGTTCCAGATCTGCTCCAGCCTTTTCTTTCCCAGCCACAACCCTCCTTAGGGCACAGCCACACTGGCCTTTTAATAACAGGTATTATTTACTTAATATACTGCTTAATTGCCAAAGTGCCTTCTAAGTGATTTAGAAGTATAAAACCAATTACCTAAATATATATATATATATATATATATATACACACACACACACATATATATATAAACACACACACACACATAATTAAAACACACAATAAAACAAGGCCATCAAAACATTAAGCCAAACATCCAATAAAACAAGCCTATTAAAAGAGCTCAAAAATTATAATTGCTAATACGGCAATTTAAGCAGGAGGTTCAGGTCAGGAGATCAAAGGAATGCTCATCTGAGCAACTGGTAGAATGCCAATGCATATTTCAGCAGGCAGACCATTTCACAACAGTAGCTGTTGTTGGTATTCATCTGTCTGGATAGACAATGGAATGTGCCTCCAGGAGTGAAATAGCAGCACCGACGTGACATGCCTGGGGTTCAAGCCTGAACAGTGTATATGGAGGTCCTGGCTGCCCCGTTGACAAGACTCCCCTCTCAGCCTCACTGGTGCAGTCGAAAGGAAAGCAGAGCAATGTGTTTGGCACCAGCTTGGCTGCAGGAGTTGCTAGAAGGAGGCGTACAAGGCGCCATCCAACTGCCTAAGGGACTCCACTCTGGATTTGTGTTCTGTTTAATCCTTACCCTTTTCTTCTCCCAAAGATATCCTACAAGGCAACGGAGTTTTCCTTCTCCTAGATGGACTACCTTCCCAGATTGATGAGCCCCATCTCCCCATCACTTCCCTCTAGAGAACATGCCTTTGCCAATGGACCTACTGTTGGTTTCATCTGCTCAAGACCTCGTTTAATGTTTGTCGTATTATTTTCAAACCACTTAGAAGGCTCTGTTTCAAGAAGTATGTAAATTTTGTTACATAAAATGGAGAATAATAATTTAGAACAAGCAAAAAAAAACCCCACACTCTCAAATCTCAGACCTGGGAACAACTCAACATCGCAGAATTCAGCTTTGTGCCTGAACGCACAGTGCTGAACTCAGAAGTGACTGAAAACATTGCAAAACACGTCACTAAAAGAGTGGAATGGGGGCAGGGTGGAAGGGTCTGGGGTGCACTTTTTGCGCTCCACCAACGTGTGGGGAGGGGGCAGGAACGGAACCCCCAAGCAAAATGGTTACTGAATGTACTACCCTTCATTTACCACAGCACTGGGAACAGGTACTGCTTCTCCTAGCACACAGCCTCTCCAGACTGATATATAAAAGGATGTCATATAGAGGAGGGAGAAAGGTTGTTTTCTGCTGCTCCAGAGAAGCGGACACGGGGCAATGGATTCAAACTACAAGAAAGAAGATTCCACCTAAACATTAGGAAGAACTTCCTGACAGTAAGAGCTGTTCGACAGTGGAATTTGCTGCCAAGGAGTGTGGTGGAGTCTCCTTCTTTGGAGGTCTTTAAGCGGAGGCTTGACAGCCATCTGTCAGGAATGCTTTGATGGTGTTTCCTGCTTGGCAGGGGGTTGGGACTGGATGGCCCTTGTGGTCTCTTCCAACTCTATGATTCTATGATGACACTATGCCCCAAAACACCTGATAAATGCTCCCAATGACCCCCATATATATGTCCCATTGACCCACCAACAGTGACAGGTCTTCAACGTTCACTCCAAGGCAAAGGGTTTTTGTGCCAAGTAGAAAGGATGTCTTAAAGACCACACAAAATTAAAAAAATAAAAAATTCCTTCCAGTAGCACCTTAGAGACCAACTAAGTTTGTTCTTGGTATGAGCTTTCGTGTGCATGCACACTTCTTCAGATTCAGTGTATCTGAAGAAGTGTGCATGCACACGAAAGCTCATACCAAGAACAAACTTAGTTGGTCTCTAAGGTGCTACTGGAAGGAATTTTATTTTTATTTTATTTTTTGACTATGGCAGACCAACACGGCTACCTACCTGTAACATAAAGACAACAGCAACTCTCCCTGAATGCCCACGTCTTGGTCTTATAAGCTTAGGTGGTGTTGAACCAAGTATTGCACCTACAGTAATTCACCCAACCAGGTCTTAGTTATACAACCCAGGCCAGCTCCCTCATCCGTAACTAAATCATAGGTGAGTATATAATGATTAAATCTTATTATGTACTGACCTGGCATTGAATAACAACACCACCAGGCTTGGAGTCTCAGTAAACAAGTCACCAGTCACCAGCAAGGTAAGATCAGCAAAGGAGATGACCTGAAGCCACATTCTCCATCTATTTGTTTGATTTTTTTTCTGATCCCTATCATTCACCATACCACACCTTCCCCTCCCAGAATCCCCATACCCTGCTCCCAATGCTTACTCCAACACATCACATGGCACTCATCCTATACTTGCACCAGAATTAATGACTTTCCAGTTATTCAAGTGTGCAACCACATCTCAACCAGGTGGCTGGCCCCCTCAGGACTCCGCCTCTCGCTGAGTTGGAAACACACACCTGACACAGTTTGCCATTCCCGTCTCCCACTCGGGAATGACCCATTCTCTCCAAAATGGCAAAAGGAGTCCAACAAAAATGTCCACCCTCTGAGGTCACCCCTGTCAGGGCAGTCCAACAGGCCTTGGTAGTATATAAGGCTAGAGAACAAGGAGCCTGAGACAAGCCAAATGTTTCCAGCATTCTCCACCTCCTTTTCCCCAGGGTTTTCCAGCAAGTGATAGGCAACTATGGGGTTGCAGAACTCATCTCGCTTTCAGGCTGAAGGAGCCAGTGTTTGTCCACAGACAGCTTTCCAGGTCATGTGGCCAGCACGACTAAACTCCTTCTGGCACAACGGAACACCGTGACGGAAACCAGAACACACAGAAATGCCATTTACCTTCCCGCCACAGCAGTACCTACTTATCTACTTGCACTGGTGTGATTTCAAACTGCTAGGTTGGCAGGAGCTGGGATAGAGCAACGTGAGCTCACCCTGTCACGGGGATTTGAACCGCCAACCTTCTGATCGGCAAGCCCAAGCTCAGTGGTTTAGACCACAACACCACCCGTGTTCCATCACCAGCAGGTGATACCAGTAACCAGTCAAGGCAAATGAGTTGTCAGGGGGAAGCTATCAAACATACCCACCCCAGTTTCTTACCTTTATAAGTGCCTACAGGACTTATAAAGATATCACTTTTCATCGTAGTTATCATCTTGCACAAAATTTACTAATCCAGCTTTAGAGGCTGCTGAGACTCCAATTACATCTGCAAATGTTTGTAGGTGAGCAGCACCTTCACTTCAGCAGGTAGCCAAGACGTAATGGCAACTCTCAGTCAAGGATCTTTAGATGACCACTTTATTCTCTTTACAGAAAGGTTTTTTGCAAAATGTATCATCAAAGGCTGCCCTCAGCACTTCCTTGGAACAATATCACAATCAATAAAATCCCGAGATTATCGACTACCAATATGAGAAACAAACTTGCCCCTCTGTGCAATCTGTAGGGCAAGAGACCCTCTCTCACCACGTGAGACTGCCCCACAGCGCTTTGTGCCATATGAATATGTTACCATTCACAAGCAATTAGTTTCATTCGAAGGAATATGAGACAGCATTTGCCATTGAAACCCACAAGTATTGTATAAACCTCTGGCTCTGCTGCAATTCCCAAAAACGTATATTCATATATGTAGGGAAGGAAAAATAGTTCAGAAACTAACAACAACTAATACACGCACAGGGTTCTGGATGGAATATAACTCTGCCTACCCATCTGGCTTCCTATGCACACAATTACTTTGAAAATTCATCAGTAGTAAAGTTAAGTTTCAAAACTTCATCATCGATTTATTTCCTTTGTAATAGCCTGTGACATTGTTGAGCAAGGGTGAGAATGCATAGGAAAGAGCAGCACATTGATGCACTAAATCAGGGGTGGCCAACTCCCAAGAGACTGCGATCTACTCACAGAGTTAAAAACTGGCAGTGATCTACTCCCTTTTTTGGGGTTCAGGTCAAAGTTGTTCAGCTTTTTTAGGAAGGAGGAAGACCCATTTTGGGGGGATTCGGGTCAAAGTTGTTGAGTTTTTTTCAGGGAGGAGGTAAAATGTTGAGCTTTTTTAGGGGAGCCACAGTTGTTCAGCTTCTTTGGGGGGAGCCAATGATCTACCAGTGATCTACCGCAGACGTCCAGTGATCCACCAGTAGATCACGATCTATCTGTTGGACGTGCCTGCACTAAATAATCACACATTAATTTCTAAAGGAGGGATACAGCCAAAGTGGTGTCCTGCAGATGTCGTGGGCCACAACTGTCACCAGTCCAAGTCAGTATGGCCAATAGCCAGGGATGATGGGAATTATAGCCTAAAACATCTGAGATGATGAGCAATTCTAAGAGCTCAAACTAGACTGCCTTTCAAACGAAAAGCACACTTTTGGTCTCTGGCTTCACTTTCTGTTTTGTCACAAGGACTCAGCAGAACTTTTGCACACACCCCTTCCTTGACCACAGCTAACCTCTAAGTTTCAGTAAGTGAATTGCTGGATTCTAAGTCAGTCTAAGAAGAGTAAAGTAAAGGCAGCAAATTCACTCGTTGACTTTGCTGCTATTGGGAAGTGTAAAATAAAAAGTAAGCCTATCATTAAAAAAAAAATACAGTCAACAAAATATGCTGTTTAAGGAACCTGCATTTCCTTAGTCGTTGCTTCTAACTAGCTGATTACAATTTAAAAGCCACAGAAAAATAGCAAGTTTAAGATTAGACCCCTCTCGTATGGTAAGAATCCAGCATGTGTCACTTGGAGCGCATGAACACACCAAAATATCCCACAGAGCAATAGGAACAAAGTTGAAGCGATACTTACGCATGTCGCCAAAAGACCCTTTGGTGACATTCTTGGCTTGCTTAATCGTCACGGTAAAGATGTGTGAATACTGGTGTTCCACCTGCACGCCAAAACAACAGCTGGTGTTAGGAAGGAAATGAAAGGCCGCAGAGCGCCCAAATCAAACAACCCTCTCCAACCAATCCTCAATATGTCTAAGACACTCCCCAAGTTTGTTTTCCCAAAAGCAAATGAAGCACCCACTGGAAGACACAGCATCTTGAATCAGAAGTCTTCAGCTTTACCGAACATTGAGACTACATTGAGCGTAACCGACTATAACTACTGTACTCCTACACAACGGCTCGTTCCCCTCGCCACCACACCTTTGTGTTTTTTAATTTTTAGCGTCAATGAATTCAGCACTCCTCCCCTCGAAGCACTGCTATTGTACAGACATTTCGTTAGTCATCAAAAAAAAACACAGCAGGGGCTAGAGAAGCCAAAAGTTGTTTTATAGATGCCTTTAACTTTACCCTGTGCTTGTAATTCCCTCCTACGGGAAAGGTACAATTATACCTTAAATACTATATTGCGGAAGGCATACCGTATGCCTACGTGCATGTGGAAATGGGTTTACATTCAGGATACTTACATACACTAGAGCAGTTGTTTTCCAACTTTCTAACTTCACGGGATCCTTTCCACACTGGCCTGGCTCAGACGTCATGCTAAGCCACACGACGGCTTGCCAGGACCATGAAAATGTGCAGGTTCCTGGAGAGGAGCTCCTAGCAAATTTGCTATCAAGACAGGCAGCTTTATTGACGCAACCAGTAACACTGTGTTCTGTGATGTAGTACCCCAACGTATTGCCCTAACCTGTTAGGCCAGACTCTCTGCTTTACCCCAAATCACCTTCCAGTTTGGCTGCGCAATCAAGGCAGCTTTTGACATCAGCTGGAAGGGAAATTGGCTGGAAGGGAAATTGACTTCTGCTGCCTCTTCCAGGTCTCCTCTCTATCAGTGGCTTTTGACACAGTGAGTCGCATTCCTGTATCAGCCCAACTATGAGTTTTAGGTGAGGGTGAAGTACAGTATTGTGCCATCGGCGTTCTTTAACAACCAGGTTCCTTTGTAATAGCCCCAGGTTCCTCCTTGGACCCTGGCAAGATAGGTAAAGGTAAAGGTCCAGTCGCGGACGACTCTGGGGTTGCGGCACTCATCTCACTTTACTGGCTGAGGGAGCCGGCGTTTGTCCACAGACAGCTTCCGGGTCATGTGGCCAGCATGACTAAGCTGCTTCTGGCAAACCAGAGCAGCGCACAGAAACACCGTTTACCTTCCTGTCGGAGCGGTACCTATTTATCTACTTGCACTTTGACATGCTTTCAAACTGCTAGGTGGGCAGGAGCTGGGACCGAACAACGGGAGCTCACCCCGTCGCAGGGATTCGAACCGACGACCTTCTGATCGGCAAGTCCTAGGCTCAGTGGTTTAGACTACAGCACCACCCGTGTACCTTTAAGAACCAGGTTCCTTTGTAATAGCCCCAGGTTCCTCCTTGGACCCTGGCAAGATATATGCTGCAATTTTGTAGGACCAGGGCCGGATTTAAGTTTGATGAGGCCCTAAGCTACTGAAGGTAATGGGGCCCTTTACATGTCCAGCTGTCCTTTGTCAACAACAAATTGTCGCTGTTTTTTGTGTTGAATATATGCTATATGGTAATTTATGGACCTAATAGGTATCTAAAGCCATTTGCACATAACAAAATATGTATTTTATCAAAGTAATTGTTGAACTGAAATACAATTAAGAAGAAGTATATTAATAGTGAAATAATTACCAGTGATATTTTAGGGAGCAGGCTAGCAGGCGGGGCCCATTACTTACATCATAGGAGCCTACACAACACAAAACACTGTTGCAGTATGTAGGTTTTATTTTATCTTACATTTTTTATCTTATATTTTGGAAATGAACATCCAGTTGGGTTTTTTTTCCTTTAATTTTTTTGGGGGGGCCCCCAAAGAGTGGGTCCCTAAGCTATAGCTTGTTAGCTTATACGTAAATCCGGAACTGTGTAGGACCATACTGAATCTGCAATTGGGAGACCCTACACATTTGTCCGCAGACAGTTTGAGTTTGGCCAAACTACGGGAGGCAATGAAGGATAGGCGTGCCTGGCGTGCTCTGCTCCATGGGGTCACAAAGAGTCGGACACGACTGAACGACTGAACAACAACAACAACAACACATTTGTGGAGTAGCTGTTCCTAACGTAGGGAGGACACTCAACTTTACTGTTCTTTCAAAAGCTACTCCAGGAACAGACTTATTGCGGGGGGGGGCTGGTTGATAAGAGGAAAACATAATGAGGGTAAAAGCAAACAATTTAGAAGAAATGCTGCTTAGGAATTCCTGTTTTCCGACTATTATCTGCCCAGCTGATGCATCTCAAACACCATAAACAAGGCTGGGTTTTAACAATACAACTTGACATTATTGTCAGAATATTAGTTTATTAACTAGCTTAGTTGCCTGGGGCAAATAAGAATCCTCTTCCTCGGGAAGTAGGCAGAGAACCTTTTATAATGGGGTGGGAGACCTCAGGCCAAAAACAGCCCTCCAGGTCTTCGTATCTGGCCCTCAACAGTCTACCCAGAACAAGGTGGGAACATGAGGGAACACAACTTCAAGGCTGAAAAAGGTCCCCACTCCCGTTTCATGGAGTGAAAGTTGGTTCTTCTTCCTTCATGCCATCAACAGAAGGGAAAAAAAGATATCTGGTGGGGTGGAGGGTCCTTTGCTTCTAACCCGGCAGGTACTGCATGGCTAACAAGGTGCCAGCAAGCTTCCTTAAGGAAGGCACACTGATCTTGCTTATCTTTTTATAACCAGCACTTTTGTTAAAATGTATCCTTGGGGAGAAAGGGCAGGACAAAAACTCAAAAAAAACAAAAAGCAGCATGTGAGTATAAAGCCAGTGAAAACCATTCATTCATGGAAACGTCTTTAAACAGATCAACAAATACTGTTTGGTTAGAAAGAGAAGATTCATACCTCAAAGGCCTGTCTAAACAATATACTCTGCCAAAAAAAAAAAAATCAAAGAAGGGAGGGAGGATTCCTCCCAAACCTCTATTGATAGAGCGTTCCATAGGGCGGGGGCCAACACATTATAGGCTCCGTCTCTAGTAAAAGCCAACCAAAGCTTTCTAGGCCTACTGGAAAAGCCCGGAGTTTGCTCTTACCATTCCTAGTGTCTGGGGCAGGAACGCTAAGTCATGGTGCTGAACGCATCGTGTCCGCACCCGCATTTTCCTTCTACTTCCTTGGGAGCAGCAAGGAAGCTCAAGGAGACGTTTAAGAAAGGCGGAAAGCTTCGTTTCAGCAGCTCCCTTCACAAAAGCATGTTTCCTTCTTTGCAAAGGGACAGAGAGAACTAAGGATAAAAATCATTACTTATGAATTGGTTGTTAATGGCATTTATATATTGCCTTTCTGCACCAAAGGCAACCAAGAGCAGTTTACAATTAACACAAGCAAAAAAAAAAAGGTACAAAATTTTCTCAAGCTGGCCTTCAGCGGCTTATGACACCCAGGTCTTGAATGGCCCCAGGGAAGATGGCCACCGATGGGCTCCTTCAGGCACTGGTGGTTATGTGCTCCCTTCTCTTTGGGCTCTCCTCAGCAACACTTACGGTAGTTATATGCTTGCATATATTAAGTATAATAATTACTTAGCAGGCACTTTATAGATCATTCAGAACACTTCACATACATTCCTTATAACTAATTTCCAAGGTAGACTACTGTTATTATCCTTATATTGAAGACCAACGGGAGGGAGGAGCAGAAGGCCATAAGCACATCCGTAAGGCGAGACTGTTCTGGCCAATTCTGACACAACTCCCAAGAAGAATGTGGTTTATGAGAGGGCCCTACTTCTATCAAATTGCTCAAAAGCCTAGAGAAACTACTGAGTCATTTGTCAGGGAAAGGCTGCCAGTGTAACACCAATTATAAAAAAGGGATCTGGGGGGAGGGGGGAACGGATCCTGGAAACTATGGGCTGGTTAACTTAATGCTCATTCAGGAAGAACTGGTGGGAAGCTTTGTAAAAGGTGGAATTACCAAGCACATATAAGCACAAGTCTTGCTGAGGGAGAACCAAAGATGGCCGCTATGAGGGCAAGTTTTACCTCACTAACTGCTGAGAGCTCACTGACAGTGTTAAACTGTAGGTAACAGAGGAGATCTGGTTGACCCTGTGTAGATGGGCCTTTGGTCTGATCACCGGGCTCTCATGTTTGCTTGTTTTTCAATGATTAAGACAGAAACAATTTTGCTGACACATCTGAAGAAAAGGAACCATTCATCACTACACCTTACCAATAAATTTTGGGAAAGGCTACCAGCTTGGAGCCCTGCACTATTGGGTTTTTTTGTGGATTACGTACTATTCAAGTACTGAGACACTCCCCTTGCCTGACATTACCTGCCATAGCATTGTTGGACAGCTGAAGAAAATATTTGATTACTTCGGCTTTTCAGAAGAGCTTGGACTAACCATGCAACCCAATTTATGGCAGTAGAATTTCAGCCATTCTGTGCATCTTTACAACTCTTGACACATTACCAGTAGCCCTCACTAATCACAAACTGTAAGGCAGAGATAATTGCCCACGTATTGCTATTTTAAGTGACAACTCAATACAATCAATAGCTACTGACTATAGCTCAACAGAACTGCCAATAGGGTGAGAAATCACAACACTCATTCAAATCCTAAAGAAGGAACTCGTTGCAAAATGGACTGTCTGGAAAGTGTTGCTACATCAGATTACCAAGCTAACAGAAGCTATAAACATTTCTATAATGGGCAGGATTCAGTGTGAACTACCACAGGAGACAGTTCATATATTAAATTTGATGAAGAAAAAGACACTGCATACTTCAGGTACCGTACAAAGGTAATACAAATCACCCAGGCTGTATTCTGTTGAGGCCAAACATGGGAATGTGTAAGATGAATACTTCTCCCTGTTTCTGAAAACGTTCACTTATCAAAACAAAGTAGAAAATTCTTTCCAGTAGCACCTTAGAGACCAACTGAGTTTGTTCTTGGTATGAGCTTTCGTGTGCATGCACACTTCTTCAGATACACTGAAGAAGTGTATTCTTCACTCTGAAGAAGTGTGCATGCACACGAAATCTGAAGAAGTGTGCGGCTGAAGAAGCGTGAAGCTGAAGAAGTGTGAAGCTGTATCTGAAGAAGTGTGCATGCACACGAAAGCTCATAACAAGAACAAACTCAGTTGGTCTCTAAGGTGCTACTGGAAAGAATTTTCTACTTTGTTTTGACTATGGCAGACCAACGCGGCTACCCACCTGTAACTGGTTCATTTATCAAATGTAGACACCCGAGAAGTCAAGTTCATCTATGAAGACTTTTGTACTCAAGACTTCGCTTGACTGACAACAATGGAAGATCATCCCTCAATCTAGACTTCAGGAAGACTTCAAGATTCAAAGTGCTTGTCTAGCTTCCTGACTGGTGCATACTCATGAGAGGAAGAGCTATAGCTCAGTAGAAGAACCCAACATGGATCCATCATCTCACTCAGAATAAGCTTTCTATGTTTATATGTCATCCAAACCTTCCATGAACATTCTACTTCTTGTTTTAATCTTATCACTTTTCCTCCTGCACAGGCTTCCTTTTTCTCAGTCTGTTTATCTTAAGCTTATTCTTTTGGTCTACTATAAATATTTACTCCTGTTGCTCCCGTTTATTGTCTTAGGAACTCAAAAACTTTTTTTATTATTTTAAAGACAGGGTTAGAGCACAATCCTATCACACACAAACACCCAACACACCACATTTATGCCAGGGTTAGGCAGAGGAAAATGCAACCATTTACCCCTACAGTGAGTATAAAAGGTGGGTTGTGCCCTGCAGGCTTATGCTTCTGTTGCAAATAAGATTTAGATAAATACAGGTTCTGCTGAATGGTAACTGTCAATTTTCTTCCAGCTACACTGCATAATTAAACTCAGAGAGAATAAACTCAGAGACCTCAACATTACTCTGGAACTGAAAATAGCTTCTCCCCAGTCTTTCCAGATAGCAGTTGTTGCATAAAAGGAAAGGGGGGTGTTTTGAGAGTGCAATAGTACATAAATAACATCATTTTCTTCCAGCCTGCATTCATTTATCCATACACCATCCTGGTTCTCTACTCACACTAACTTATATGGATTTGGAGACTATGCCTCACCCATCTGCATGCACAGAAAGAGTGAAGAAAAATTAACCATTGCAAAATAATAATAATAATTTGCATAAGAGTGGTTACATTTATTTCTGTATTTTAAAACCTTTAAAAGCTTTGCTCCAGAACCAAAAAGGTTCCCAGTGTTCCTCAGACAGTAACAGTCAAGATATCCCTGACTGCAGGCCCACAACCTAAAAGTCAAAGCACAAAAGGGAAAAGGTCTGGAGAAGGAAGAGGATGACAAGCAAACCAATTCTTAAATTTGTTTTTAATAATGAGTAGCTTGAATGGAAACAGGCAGGGAGAAGGGGAGCCAATCAGAGCTGGTCTGTCAAGGAAGCCAGTTGAGTGGCCTGAAAGTTCACTCCAGCCAATTGGAACAGTTGCTAATAGGTGACAGCTGAGGGTAGGATGAGCCAAAAGGAGCTGATTTATTGGCTAAACTGATGGATTAGTGGTATTGGTAAAATCAGTCCTTTCTGTTATAATTTTTATTAAATTTCTGTTTTACATTTTAGAATATTCACTTAAACCATCCTTAAAATATCAGTGACATCCCTTCCTCTCTTTCGATGGTTCATTTTGCTCAACATAAATCCCTGCATATTTTATTTAAACTAAACCATTCAGTATGCCATTATAACACCCATCAAAACTTATTTACACTGTTGAATCCATCTTAATGCTGCCCATGTTTTCAGATATACACCATTTCCCTCCATATATTCAACAAACTTTTTCCAATCTTCTCTGAATGTATGTTCTTCTTGTTCTCTTATTCTATATGTTAGGTCTGCAAGCTGTGCATATTCCATCAATTTAAGTTGCCATTCTTCTTTAGTTGGGACTTCGCTCGTTTTCCATTTGGGAGCTAACAAAACATGAGCTGCAGTAGTAAAATCAGTCCTTTGCATGCCGATAATAAGATTTTTTTTTAAAGGATTCCTATTCTTCTTATGCCCCAGCTGTAAATCGGACATGTGACAATTTCTAAAACAATTGCAGAGGTGTGCTTTATTTGCAGCAAAATGCAGGCCTAAGTAGCTGCGAGGGACCATAACGAAAACAGAACTCACTGAAATTTCTGCCTTTTAATGCTATTTGACGGTGGAGACCAGGACTGTACTTCATAGTAGTTGGTTGTTGTTACCATGTAAAGCTTTAGCTATTTTGTATTAGAGAAGCGGACACGGGGCAATGGACACGGAGCAATGGATTCAAGAAAGAAGATTCCACCTAAACATTAGGAAGAACTTCCTGACAGTGAGAGCTGTTCGGCAGTGGAATTTGCTACCAAGGAGTGTGGTGGAGTCTCCTTCTTTGGAGGTCTTTAAGCAGAGGCTTGACAGCCATCTGTCAGGAATGCTTTGATGGTGTTTCCTGCTTGGCAGGGGGTTGGACTGGATGGCCCTTGTGGTCTCTTCCAACTCTATGATTCTGTGATTATATGATTCTATGTGTTCAGTATCCTGACTCTGGCTAACTGGCACCAGTCGTTTCCTTCTTTGTTTCATATCACAACATTTATTTACCACTCGCTTGAAAGAAAACCTCAAAAAGAATAAAACAATAAGCTGCTTCTGCAGCACAGTAGACAGTGCTGGATCTGGAAGTCGTTGGAAGTGTTTGAGCACACTGTAAATCTTTCAGATATGCAAATATGCCGAGTGACACTTTTCATCCAGGAGGTGGCAGGAGTAGCTTACCTCATCCTCTTTCAAAAAAAGATGCAAGCCATTATGCAGGATTACTAGTACATGACAACCTGCAACGGGAATAATCGTGTCCTCCGTCAAAGAGGGCACATGTTGCGGTGCGACCTGGCAACCAAACCCTGTGTTGTGGGTGGGTCCGATTAGACAGCCACAACACCCTATTGGTAGGTCCCTCGATGCTGGGTGTAATCAGACCAATGGGACGCTAGCGAAAGGGATCGAGGGACCTACACAAGCCCATGCACGTATCCCTGAGCTTCCTCTTTGGGCCAGTGCATCGGAACACCCGCCCACCTCTCCCTATATTTAAGGCTTGTGCTTGACCTTGCTATGCTGCCGTGTGTCATCTGTCATTGGGACAGGGGCATGGCAGGAATTTTCCCCACTTGGCTGATTGGCTGTTGCCATTTGGGTTTCGCCTGCCACGTAGCAAATCATCACAACTTGTAAGGTTGCGGATAGGCTCTGGTTCAGGTGATAGGGGTGGCAGAACGCTCTAGCCATCCCTATGCGAAGGGTATTCCGTTAAAGGAATCCAGGGACTCAATGGTTTGGTCAACCCTGAGAGGGGTTGTGCCCGTGCCTGAGTCCAGGGGGACATCTGGGTGGTGGACTAGCCTGACCCCGGCTTTCCGCTGTTCCAGGTGTTCACCCTAGGCTGACCTATGCTGGTGCCCTGGGTCAGCGCTACCTGCCACGGTGCAGGGAGCTAGTCGAACCAGAGCCTATGCAACCACTCACTTTCTGTAATCAATAAAGTTGTGGCCTAAATTCTGCCAAAAACCAAACCAAAATTATGGATCTTGTCTGAATTTATTTAAGGGGAAGGTTAAAGGTCTAAACACGCAAACTTCTAATATGATCATGTTCGTCCTCCATTCCTCACTCCAAATCAATCAAACAAACAAACAAAAATGCACACATGTGACTGCCATTGGTAAAGCCACAGAGTGGTGAAATACTCGCTTTCACAGCCTCATTGCAGCAGACTCACTGAAAAGGATGTGACTGTATGTGGAGGAAAACCCAAAGCCACAGAGACGATAAAGGATCACTTCAAGGAAGCACAGAAAAGTATTTTTAGCACCCCACTAGTTCATCATTATGATGAATAATCTGGCAGCTACCTCTGAACAGACGCTGCTTTCTTTTCCTGCTACCAGCTGTTTCCAGAGAATCTGGATATACTACAGCTAATATTTTCATACAGTTCTCGGGGGGAAATAAGAACCCACATGTTAATTTCAGCAAAAGTACACCTGCATTTAAGGGCATGAATTACTAATTTCCACAGTAAAAAAAAGTTAAAATGTATTTGCCCACAATGATTTGAACCGAAGCAAACAGAACTCAAACCAAACCATTTTGCCTTAACTAAAAATTTAAAATCCATAAACAATACTCGATTTGCACTACTTGCTGGAGTCTCTTGTTCAGCCAATTGGGTAATGGACAGTGGGAGAGCCTTAGATACTTAAGGATTGTTCGCTTAGTTTCTAATTGGTTTTTGACCAATTTACTCAACTGGCATCCCTCACATTCTTAAGCGGCGTTTCCTGATCAAGTCTGTAAAATGACGTCTGAACTACACAGAGTTGTAAAGGCCCCAGAACAATTAGGGGGTGGGGGGAAGAGACATTTTCAAGGAAAAAAGCTCTTTCTGTGGCGTGTTTTCTTGCTGCAGAGAGAACATTTTAAAGCCCCCACCTAGCTTACTGGGCTCTGGGAAGATAATGTGAGGCCTTTGGAGAACCTCCTGCAAGATTTCACAAGATTTCTAGGAACTTGTAAGAGGTTCTCCAGAGACCTTCCCAGAGCCGGTAAGCAAGGCAAGGGGGGCTTAAAAAGCTATCTACCTTGCATGAGGGGGCAAGCCCCACTCAGCACTGGCTGTGGTCATTCTGGGGGGTGTCCTGGCTTTGTGCGATTTTGCCTGTATGCCAAATACAATTTTATATTCCAACCAAGTAATAAAATAACCCATTTAAGTAGTTAAAACAGTAAAATGGGTGCAGGGTTCATAAGTAAGTTTAGCTGATATTTTGGTTTTTCCCAAAAATGTCATCACTCCCCTATGTTAAGGCTAACAAAAGGCCTGCCCCAGGGGCATAGCAAGGAGGGCGAAGGGGGCGGTCCGCCCCGGGTTCCATAATGGAGGGGGTGACAAATTAAGAGAAGCGGACACGGGGCAATGGATTCAAACTACAAGAAAGAAGATTCCACCTAAACATTAGGAAGAACTTCCTGACAGTGAGAGCTGTTCGGCAGTGGAATTTGCTACCAAGGAGTGTGGTGGAGTCTCCTTCTTTGGAGGTCTTTAAGCAGAGGCTTGACAGCCATCTGTCAGGAATGCTTTGATGGTGTTTCCTGCTTGGCAGGGGGTTGGACTGGATGGCCCTTGTGGTCTCTTCCAACTCTATGATTCTATGATTCTATCAAGGAACAATTTTTTTTTGAATTTTTTTTTTTTTTTTTTTTAATGCCTGCTCCGAAGGTCTTATCTTACTATACTAGGGATTATATAGCTATATATGAAATTTCATGCATATCGGTTAATATCTTGACCCTCCTCCACCAAAATAGCTGTTCACTTGGCTGTTTTCCTATGTCATGAAGGCTGAAATTTCAGTTCAGAGAACACTTACTGTTCCCAACCCTAACCCTGTGGAAAGCCATCTAATTAGACTTTAATTTGATTTTGAGATGTTTTTAGGAGGTAATTTAATTATTGTTTGATTTTATACCAATGTTATGTATCTGATGTTAGCCACCCTGAGCCCGACTTTGGCCGGGGAGGGTGGGATATAAATAAAAGTTTTTTTATTATTATTACTTGTTATTATTCCTTTGTAAGAAAATATGAAATAACGTAAAACCATTTTTGCAGGGGGGGGATCAATGGGGGTTGACAAGAAATTTTCCACACCGGGTACCACCTGACCTTCCCATGCCTGGGGGGGGGTGACAAAAATGTTTTTGCCCCCGGGTACCAATTTACCTTGCTACGCCCCTGGCCTGCCCCCTCCCTAACGAAACTCCTAGCTACGCCCATGGTTGAGGCACAGGTATTTTTCCATGGCTTCAACAATTCAATAAATTTTACACCTCTGAAACGTGAAATCAACTATTTATTGCGGTTGAGCTCCTTCAACTTTCTCTGCCTTTGGTTCTTCTTGCTTGAAGGAAGGTCATTTGCAAGTTTTCAATACAAGCCTTCCACGCCTAGTTTCCGTAATTTGTCAGAGGAGAAACTGTCTTGTTGAAAAGTGAACAGCAAGCCAGAATCCTGAAGTCTTTGCTTATTTTCAGCCCCTCAACTAATCAGTTTAATCTGTAATTAAAGTTTTAGTTACCTAGTTACACGCTAGTACAGAATTTATCTTACTAAACATATCAGTTTATGGTGTTTTGTTTGTTTTTTTACAGAGTTTATATCCCCTTATCTTCAGAAATACATGAATTGAGGCCAGCTGGAAAAAAAAATTCCATACTCAATGCACTTAAAATATTTTCACGTCAAGTTTTTTTACAAATTTTTCCTAGCTCGCCCAAACTTAACAGTGCATAATGCTTATACATACAATTCCTAAAATTGCAAGCCTCGTTAAAATAATTTGTTGTAGTTAATGCCATTGTTATTAGCCGCAGTTTATCCTGAGCATTGGGAATAGAAAGTCTAATCAACTCACCATAATTTGCTGATAAGGATCTGTAGAAGACATTTTGGTTTCGGTAACAGCCTGAAACAGGCAGTGGACGATGTTATCAGCTGCCGATGTAATGTTCTTTTCACACTGGGCTCACGCAGTCTTTTAAGGGCTGTATAATTTAAAAAGCCAGGGGAAAAAAAGTTTTAACTCTCTTTATTTCTGCAGCCAATCTCCAGACATAATATCATGCCCCTAATGCACCACCCACCAAAAAAAAGGTTATCTTGTGCCAAACCAACTTCCTGATGGCTTTAAGGGAAGACGAGCAAAAACAATAGTTTGGGCTTACAGGCTGAAACTTTACCCGCCATCTTTCAGGCTGCTAGTTTAAAAGTCACAGGGGCAGGTGTGTGTTCCAGCACCTCATTTTTCTCTCTTCGTTGGGAGGGGGCTTTGCAAAGTTCAAAGTTCAGTTCAACTAAGGTGGGAAGAGCCTTCCAGTGTTGATCTCCAGTGCCTCGAATTTATGGAACCCCACATGTAAAATTAAGCATGCATAGTGGGAAGGAAGGAAGCCCCAGTGTATTTGATTGGGGCTTACTCTGAATAAAATGCAGGGAATTCAGCTGTCCGTTTTTCAAAGGAAGTCACTATACCTGCAGCCAACTACCACATGACACATCTATGTGTAAAAGGTAAAGGTAAAGGACCCCTGGATGGTTACTGTATATACTTGAGTATAAGCCTAGTTTTTCAGCACATTTTTTGTGCTGAAAAAGCTGCCCTCGGCTTATACTTGAGTGAGGCGGGCGGTGGGGGCAGCGAGAAAGAAGCCCTTTCTCTCCGCTCGTGCCGCCACCCGCTCTCCCCAGTCAACCATTCCTTAAGAAGTGTACAAGAACGGCGGTTCTTTACTCTCCCCAGGCAGCTTGTTCCATTCCTGAACTGCTCGCATAAATGCAAACTTGGCAAAGGAGGAAGAGGAAGGAGCAGCCCAAAGGGCTGCTTTCAGGCTGCTCGTTCCTCCTCCTCCTCCACAGCGGCAAAGGTGAACCGGCTTATACTCGAGTCAATAAGCTTTCCCAGGTTTTTGTAGGAAAATTAGGTGCCTCGGTTTATATTCGGGTCGGCTTATACTCGGGTATATACGTTTAGGGAAGCTTTTAATGTGTGATTTTTGTTGGAAGCCGCACAGAGTGGCTGGGGAAATCCAGCCAGATGGGCGGGGTATTAATAAATAAATAAATAATAATAATAATAATAATAATAATAAGTCCAGTCAAAGGTGACTACGGGGTTGCGGCACTCATCTTGCTTTCAGGCCAAGAGAGCCTGAAATCATATGGTGATGTCAGCAGCTGCATTTGTTTACTGATGTGCCTGCCATGTTTATGGGCAGTTCAAGAAGAAGACTTGGACAGTTCAAGAATTCAAGCCATGCAAATATTAGTATTAAGTGATGCAAAAAAAAAACTACTGGGAATAATGTGAAAAAGACCCTGCACAAGCATATCCGTTTTTCCTTCTCCCTGCCAGAGGCACGCCCTGCAAACTCCACTGGTATTCTCCACAGAGCATTCACCACTATTTGTAATATGAAGGAAATAATTATAGAACATGGACTGCCCTTTCCTGAGATGTCATGGTAAGGACGGCATTGTCAGAAACATCCAACATGGCATTTTTAACAGGAATCTTATTGGGGCAAAGCTAAATGAAACATTTATGTCTGAAAGTATGACCATAGCATAAAATTATTGAATTTGAGCTTCCAAAAGAAACATGGAGATATAGATTTATCACTGCAACAAAAGTCCACCATGTATTGACCTCGAAGAGGGATTTAGGGAGAAACATGGAGATATAGATTTATCACTGCAACAAAAGTCCACCATGTATTGACCTCGAAGAGGGATTTAGGGAGAAACATGGAGATATAGATTTATCACTGCAACAAAAGTCCACCATGTATTGACCTCGAAAAGGGATTTAGGGAGTATGAGTTCTCGACTCTCCCATGATCCCTCTTTACTCCATATTGAATCTGGAAGCACTTCTTACCCATCAAAAGTCAGACTTCTCCTAGAGCCCACAGAGACACACAGACCCATTTTTGAGGATTTCCTCCCACTCTTTGTAGGCTACTGAATTATCATGGAAAGTAACTCTAAGCAAGACAGCATGTACAGTGGTACCTTGGTTCTCAAACTTAATATGCTCCAGGAGTCCGTTCGACTCCCGAAACAGTTCGAAAACCAAGGCGCAACTTCCGATTGGCTGCAGGAGCTTCCTGCACTCAAGCGAAAGCTGCGTCAGACATTCGGCTTCTGAAAAACGTTTGCAAACCGGAACACTTACTTCCTGGTCTGCGGCATTCGAGAGCCAATTTGTTCAACAACTAAGCCGTATGGGAACCAAGGTACCACCATATATGCACATAAGGAAAATCCGTAGGTGTTATATCATGACACACGAATTATAACCACTGGGCAGTTCTAAATTTTCCTTTCAAAAAACCCTGGTCTAACCCACAGAGGGTATCTTCTTGTTTTCTTAGGACAACCCCATGCCAATTGTCATTGCTTCTGAACAGTCCTGCTTGACGTAGCTTTGGTATTCCCATACTTCTGAAACTTGCCGTGGGACACCATGTATGCAGCTTTACTTCCTGATGTCTGAACAGCAAATACTTTGTTCAGAGGTGTTGCAAAGAGTCGTCACACAAAACAATAATGGAAAGATTAAGGGGAAATAAAGTGGCATCTTCCGTGTAAGCAGTAAGGCGAGATGCAAAATTGTGCAAACATGCATTTCAGGAAATATCAAGAGCTATACAAAACAGACCATTATATTTATATCATGCCATTTCTACACACATTTCCAGGCGCTGGAGATAATGACCTGTGCCCCACATATCACATCTGCTCACGCTCCCCAGCCATTTTACCTTGATTCTAGTAGCAGTAAAGGTAAAAGGGCCCCTGACCATTAAGTCCAGTCATGGATGACTCTGGGGTTGTGGTGCTCATCTTGCTTTACTGGCCGAGGGAGCCGGCGTTTGTCCACAGACAGCTTCTGGGTCATGTGGCCAGCACGACTATGCCACTTCTGGCGAACCAGAGCAGAGCACGGAACCGGCATTTACATTCCGCCAGAGTGATACCTATTTATCTACTTGAACTCTGATGTTTTCGAAATTCTAGGTTGGCAGGAGCTGGGACTGAGCAACGGGAGCTCACCCCGTCGCAGGGATTCGAACCACCGACTTTCCGATCAGCAAGCCCTAGTCTCTGTGGTTTAGACCACAGCACCCTTCTGGTAGCGCTACCAATATTTAATTACAGCTGCAATTCTAATCACACTTGATACACAAGTGTCGCTGAACAATGAAGGACCTAGTTCCAAGTAAACACGCACAGGATTGTGCTGTTGCAACATGCTAAAAAAGTCTCCCATAGTTTTACTCATAAAGCTGAGAAAAAGCATTAGGCAAGCTGTATACAATATAGGTACTTAATATTAACATTTATTTTCCATTTACTTATTTCATTTATATCCTGTCTTGGCTGTGGCTGTGGGAGAAGCAAGACCCTCTTGGGGGTGTTAATGCTGTGAGGTAAAAGGTAAAAAAAAAAACTCTTGAGAGTCCCATGGACTGCTAGAAGATAAAACATATCCATCCTTAAAGAAATCAGCCCTGAGTGCTCACTGGAAGGGCAGATCCTGAAGTTGAGGCTCCAATACTTTGGCCACCTCATGAGAAGAGAAGACTCCCTGGAAAAGACCCTGATGTTGGGAAAGATGGAGGGCACAAGGAGAAGGGGACGACAGAGGATGAGATGGTTGGACAGTGTTCTCGAAGCGACTGGCATGAGTTTGGCCAAACTGTGGGAGGCAGTGGAGGATAGGGGTGCCTGGCGTGCTCTGGTCCATGGGTCAGGAAGAGTCGGACACGACTGAACAACAAAAAAAGGTAAAGGATCCCTGGACGATTAAGTCCAGTCAAAGGCGACTATGGGGTTGCGGCGCTCATCTCTCACAATGTATTCTTAAAGAACTGGCTATTCATGTGTTTCACACTTATACATTGTCACCTTAGGAGACTAAACTAAATGACAATTAACAGGCACCAGATTACTTCATTCAATTGTGCAGAACCAATGGGCTGTACAGTAGTATGTGGTGCAGGCCCCAAGTTCAAATTTCCACCTAGGATTGACCTCTCTCACTCAGTGACTTATCTCACAGGGTTGCCATGAGAATGAAAACAAAAGTTGTAAAACTCTGCAGTTCAAAGGTGTTAAGTCAGTGATAATTAGCCACAAGGAGATTAAATACTTTTTCTCCTCACAGTAAAACTCAACAATGGAAGAAAGGGCTCTGTACGTCAGGCGTCATTCAGAACTTCCGTTCATTGTGACTCAACAATGGCATTACTTTGAAGTTGTATATTTGCTTTTATTGAAGTATGATGTGATACCCTTGGTCAGAGTTCACAATAATAATGAAAAAATAAGCTTGTGTTATTTCCATTAGGTAGCTCTAAATGTCCGTTCCTTGAATAAGTGGAAAAGGAAAATAACAAAGGCTATGCCCTTTATAGTAGTCATTTATTATGAAGTATTATTGCAACGTATTGGCATCTTCTCAAGAATAAGCTGAAATCCTGGAATCGGATATGGGTGAACCATACAAGGGAGTGTGATCCCACCCAGACTAGACATATCCCCAGCCAACTGGTCTAATGAGTGCTTTGCTATCAATTCTGATTTATCTGGATTGAACTTTACTCAGAAGACCCGTTGGCTGGCAATATGACTGGTATGGGTGGGGAGAGGGGTCACACTCGCCTGCAAGATTCAGGTTGATGGCTTCCACACTGCTCCTATTTTAACCTGGGCTACCTGCTATCAATTTCAGCCGATGTGCCAGCTACAGCTGTTTTAGGTAAACAGAAACTCGGCCAATATTGTTCATGCTGTGGTGAGATCCAGCGTGGTGTAGGGGTTAGGAGCACTGGACTAGGACTCGGGAAACCCAGTTTCAAATCCCCACTCAGCAGTGAAGATCCCTGGGTGACAGTGAGCCAGTCACTGTCCCTCAGCCTAGCAAATTGGAGGACAGGTGAGCCATCCATGCAATAACATAAACAAACAAACAAACAAATAAAATGCCCAGGTTGCAGTACAGCTCTGTGCTCAACCTAAGAATGCCTTTGAAAATTGTTGGGAAAGTCCTGCTAGCACAAAGTGCTTGACTATTAGCAGGTTAGAGTCAGTATACTGTACCCATATCTTCCGTATTCTGAAAAATATGCACTGGTTATCAATGTTTCCAGGCCCAATACTGCATTCAACCTTAAAGTTCTCATCTCTCTGGGTTCTGACTATCTTAGGGAATATCTCCTTCCACGCTCGCTTCCTCAGCAGTTAAATGTGTTGGATAAACATATAATCAACATGCTTAACTCTAACCAGTGCATGAAGGGGTTAATACCACAGAGTAAGCTATCCTGTCAGGTTTAGCAATGTCCACTTCACCTCACCTTGGGAGGAAATAAGTAATCAAGCCTTTGTTCACCCTCAGTCTACCTGAGAAGCTGAACATATAAAGAGATTTGATCTGCACCTCTTGAGATTTTAAATCTCTGCTGAAATTCCCTCACCAAACAGTGCTTGCATCAAACCTGGATCTTGCCATCCAGGAATTCTCATGTTATACCTATTTCTTTCCCTTGGACCAACAAATCGGGAGTACCAAACACCTAACAGGCCACAAAATACAACTGCTGGGCTGCACTTGGCTTGGTGGCCCAGAAGTTGTCCAGTCCTGTTGAAAGTCTTCTTTAAAAATGAACTCTAATGATCCTTAAGGCTACTTGTCTTCCATCATCCTTTGGGAATGCAATCTAACCAGTCCGACTGGCTCATGCAGCCGCAGCTAATGACTAACTGATAACTCTTGAAGAGGTTCGATAATAAACCCAGCTTTCTCACATTCTGCTGGATAGGGTATTGCACAATTAAGTACTTGGAGGTTTTAAAGGGCTTTCCCCTAATTAATCCAACCTTGGTCACCCTATGAAATAGATCCCCTGACTAGATATACCAGCCACGTCCCTCCTTGCTTTCTTCATGCCTTCCCGGGAGACACCAATGATGAAACAAAGTGACACGATGGGGAGGGGGGGGTTGTTGGTGGGTGAGGGTCATTGCTGGTGGTGGTTTCTTGCTTCTTTATTTTAGATTTTGTTGTGATATATGTGGAAATTGTTCAGTTTGGTTTGGTATTTTTGTTTAATGTTTCATTTATCGTTTATGACTACAGTGGTACCTTGGTTCCCGAACGGCTTAGCTGACGAACAAATCAGCTCAAATGTTAATAGGACAACACTGGAAAGGAGAGGATGTTCCGGAATGGCATGTAAAGCTGGTAGAGTTTATGAACTTGGCAAGAACGACAGCAGCAATTAGAAATATCTCAAATCAAAAGGTGACAGGAGAATGGAAATATGTAGAGGAATATTTGAAAAAAGAAGGAGTTGAAACAAAATTGGTGATCTGTCTGGAGTGACTCACGCACAGGAATAAGGCAAATAAATAAGATTTTTTTTGAGGAAATATATGTATAAAACATATTGGTTGGAGAATATTTATTTCATTTTATTTACTTATTGAATTTATATATCGCCTTTTACCATCCTATAAAACCACAAAATACATCATAAAAATAAAAACACCAACCCAATAGCCCCCCCAAAAAAACCCCACAGTTTAAAAAGGCATAGGATATACTGTACTTCCTTGTATTTAAGTATCTGCATAACCCATAATGCCATACAACAAATTTAAGATTGATTGAATGAATCAGAACAGTAGGGGTTTTATTGTCCAATTAATGTATGCAGAGACATCACCTTGACGACAAAGGTCCATATAGTTAAAGCTATGGTTTTCCCAGTAGTGATGTATGGAAGTGAGAGCTGGACCATAAAGAAGGCTGATCGCCGAAGAATTGATGCTTTTGAATTATGGTGCTGGAGGAGACTCTTGAGAGTCCCATGGACTGCAAGAAGATCAAACCTATCCATTCTGAAGGAAATCAGCCCTGAGTGCTCACTGGAAGGACAGATCCTGAAGCTGAGGCTCCAATACTTTGGCCACCTCATGAGAAGAGAAGACTCCCTGGAAAAGACCCTGATGTTGGGAAAGATGGAGGGCACAAGGAGAAGGGGACGACAGAGGACAAGATGGTTGGACAGTGTTCTCGAAGCTACCAACATGAGTCTGACCAAACTGCAGGAGGCAGGTGGAAGACAGGAGTGCCTGGCGTGCTCTGGTCCATTGGGGTCACGAAGAGTCGGACACGAATAAACGACTAGACATCATCACTGTATGCTTTGGAGCCATCACTGGGCCCAAACTAACCTAATTAATCAGTGAAGAAATCCTTGAATCGCCTTTGTAAGGAAGGGCAAAGTAACAGTGCCAAGACTGAAGGAAAGGATGGCAAGCATTCTCTGCACAATTTGGACAGGAAACCTACTAGCACTGCATGAGTACAGGCAGGGAGCCTGTGGCAGCCATTTTGTTTGGACCACTGGATGGAGCTAGCAGCTCACACAATTCACAAACTGCTTTACAATTGGGATTTAGCTTTCTTGGCCAGCATTTAATCTATTTTGCACAAACGCATCATTTCAACTCCAAAACACTTCAACCCATCGTTTAGGAATGTTGCCTTGCAGTTACATTTTTAAAATTTATCAAACTACTTCATCAATAATAGAACAGGGCATGCAAGTGTGCACACAAACTAGCCTCGTGTATAAAAGAGAACATTTGTGTAAATTGTTCCAACTAATTTTGCCTCTGTCCCCACATGGGGCACCCGGGAGGCTGGCCGGAAGTGAATGCCACCCCCAGGCCGGAAACGTTTCTACACCTTCTGGTGTAGCATGGCGGTCAGTCCAAACTGGATTTCGGAATATTTGTTCCATTTTTCTACACAGAAATGACACATGAGCAAGCCTATTGACTAGAGTAATGGAACAGCTAGGAAACCAAGATCTGTGCAACTAGTTCCCCATACCCAAGGGGTGGGTGTATGTTTCTTGGTATGTTTCATGGATGCTTTAGCGGAGATTCCTGCATTCCAGGGGGCTGGTCTAGATGACCCTTGGGATCACTTCCAACTCTACAATTCTAAATTAACTAGAAAGCATACTTTCCTTTTTTTCCCCTTAGGCACATTACTCTGTCCCAGCTTCTGCCAACCTAGCAGTTCGAAAGCACATTGAAGTGCAAGTAGATAAACAGGTAGCACTCCGGCGGGAAGGTAAACAACGTTTCCGTGTGCTCAGGGGCGTGGCAGGGGGCGGGCCGCCCCGGGTACCGCCCTGGAGGGGGTGACACTTGGGGCCATGCCCCCGTCCCTCGCCTCAGCCCGGCAGTGTCAGAAAAGCTGCAGGGAGGCACACCGGCCGAGCAAGGTTTTGGGGGTGGCTGCCTGCTAGGAGGGTGACACACTCCCCGGGCCCTCCCATGCCCCCCGGCACCCCGTCCGCTGCTCCCATGGGGAGCCGGGGAGTGAGCAGCGAGTCGTGGGGCTGCCCGACCCACCGCTCGCTCGCTGCCTCGCGGGAGCAGCTGACGGGGTGCGGGGCGGCATGGGAGGGCCCGGGGAATGTCACCCCCCGCACCTAGGCCGGTGCTGCTCCCGTGGTGAGCGAGCGGCGGGTCGTGGGGCTGCCCAACCCACCGCTCACTCGCCAGCTCGGATCCACTACGCATGCCCAGAAATTCCGGGCATGCACAGTGCATCTGATGCGCCGTGACATCACGGCGCACGCGCCGTGACACCCTGCCCCCTTTTCCTCTTTCTCACATATCATCACATCGGCATGCTTATCCTCGGGACAGGACAGATCAAAACGCAAAAAATTCAGGCCTTAGCCCAACATTTCGTTAATGCCAATTTCGCTTTTGTCTCTCTGCACTACAAACGACAGCATTCTGTTTCCTCAAAGTCCGCAACGGTCAACTTCACGAAGCACGTAAAAACTTGATTCGGATTCCTCTTGCTTTCCTCCCCCGCAAAAAGAGAACCGGAAGAAATCGGTAACATGTGGAAGTTTATCCGCTGCCTTGTTTTTTAAAACCTGTAAAAGGCTGACTTACTGACTCCTCTCCAAAAATCACATCGTGCCAGGAATCACATATGCAGGGAAATCTACTACAAATGGTGACGGGAGTGGGGGCTTCCCCCACCCTACCCGACAGACGCAAGCTTTAACCTCAAGGCTGAATCATGGTTACGCTTTGTAGCGAAATGGTCCATAAATTGTGTAATCCAAGAACGACACATACCTCTGGGATGAGAAGAGCCCCAGCTATTGTGGATTATAAGGGGCTGGGTTGTTATAACAGCCAGCTAGAATAAGGCTGCCGCCTTTAAATCTGGCAAATGATGAGGAATCCAGTACTCGCTTTTTCATTCTTTAGTTAAAAGGGGAAGGTAGCAAGGGCTTATTGCTGCTGCAAAAATCTCCCACGAAATACGGCAGGGCTGGCTTCAACTTGCTTTTGGCTGCTTCTGCCATCAGCACTATGTACAGTAGTGTTTATTACTGACTGCAGCAACAGGAACTGAGGAGCCACAGGGCATGGGCCCAGACCTGTTATTAAATTCCCAGGGGCAGCCTGTAGTATTTTGGCACCCTAGGCAAAATCTTACAATGCAACTCAATATGCACCTTTTACACAGAGACACTAAGATCCCTGGCACGTTCAAACACACAATACCTGCCAATTTTTGAAAATCTTGGAAAATAGAGATTGCTGGCATTTATACACATCGTTTATCCACCTAAAAAATATGTGCTGGAAACGAGAATGTCTGAGGAGGTTTCTTCAGATTATCATGATTTAAGATGCAGAGCAGATTGAAATTTTGTTCTGCTCAAGGACACGGGTGGCGCTGTGGGTTAAACCACAGAGCCTAGGGCTTGCTGATCAGAAGGTCGGCGGTTTGAATCCCCGCAATGGGGTGAGCTCCCGTTGCTCGGTCCCTGCTCCTGCCAACCTAGCAGTTCGAAAGCACGTCAAAGTGCAAGTATATAAATAGGTATCGCTCCGGCAGGAAGGTAAACAGTGTTTCCCTGCACTGCTCTGGTTTGCCAGAAGCAGCTTAGTCATGACCCAGAAGCTGTACACCTGCTCCCTCAGCCAGTAACATGAGATGAGTGCCGCAACCCCACAGTCAGACACAACTGGACCTAATGGTCTGGGGTCCCTTTACCCTTTACCTTAAGAGCTGTAGGAGACTCTTGAGAGTCCCATGGACTGCAAGAAGATCAAACCTATCCATTCTTAAGGAAATCAGCCCTGAGTGCTCACTGGAAGGACAGATCCTGAAGCTGAGGCTCCAATACTTTGGCCACCTCATGAGAAGAGAAGACTCCCTGGAAAAGACCCTGATGTTGGGAAAGATGGAGGGCACAAGGAGAAGGGGACGGCAGAGGATGAGATGGTTGGACAGTGTTCTTGAAGCTACTAACATGAGTCTGACCAAACTGGCGGGAGGCAGTGGAAGACAGGAGTGCCCGGCGTGCTGTGATCCATGGGGTCACAAAGAGTCGGACACGACTAAACAACAACGAAGAGCTGCCTAGCTGGTTGGCTAAGAAACCAATTAGGCAACCACCATGTTGAAATGTGAATAATTAAGCAAGTACATGAATGTCTTAAAATGCAGTAAGAGATAGGTTTAGTGCAGTTCTTTATCTATCAGCTAGAATATTATATGCACAAAAATAAAGAAGAGCAGGTTCCAACAAAGGAAGAGTGGCTTTTGAAAGTAATGGCAAACCTGAAATTAAGAGATAAAAATGATGGACTAATTAAAAAATATTACAGCCAAATGAAATCACAGGCAGGATTTGAGATAAAAAGCAGCAGAAGGAGAATGACAAAATAATTGTAAAAGATTTTTTTTTGTAATAGATAAAGATTTAATCCAATAGAAAAGGTATGGATAAAAACCACTGTGGAGGTGAGGGTGGGAAGTCACCTTATGAAGCAAGGTATTTGATTTCTGAGGTTGATATTTGATAATCAAATATTTGAGATTATTGCGCAAATGTTTGAAAAAATGAAAGAGAAAGGGAGAGGACCGCGCTAAAGCAGGTAAAAAGCTTACATCTGATTGCAAGGTGTTATGCTTGACCTATCCAGCAGTTCAACAACCAAGGTAGCACTGTAAAATTATTCTATACCACAATGGAGAAAGAAGTTGCAGTTTTGTGGTGCTGATTACAATAAAATTGTATGCTAGCGATTGGCCCAGCTGCCCTCATGTCACAAAGAGGAAGCCTATCAGAACTCTCTCAGAAGTACACATGACCAGTGCCATCTTAAGGGGATCGGTCGCCCTGGCGCGACAATCCCTCGGCGCCCCCAGTGGGGCGCCTCTCCGCCCACCTCCCTCCCGTGCTGGCCGCCCCTCGGGAGGGGGGGTGGGCGAGCGGGGGATGAGGGGCGTGGCGCTGCAAGCCGCCGCCCTCCGGAGCCCCAGCTGGAGCACTGGGAAGGGCGCGCAAAGCCCCGCGCCGCTCCAGCGCCACACCCCCTCATCCCCCGAGGGGCGGCCAGCGCGGGAGGGAGGTGGGCGAGCGGGGGATGAGGGGCGTGGCGCTGGAGCGGCGCGGGGCTTTGCGCGCCCTTCCCAGCGCTCCAGCTGGGGCTCCGGAGGCCAGCCGGCTTGCAGCTCGCCCGCCGTGCGCGAGCGCCCGTCTGCCCGTGGGCGGGTTGGGGAGGGTGCGCCCGGTATGCCGGCGGGCTCACGGGGGCGCCCCTGGGAGGCCTGGCGCCCTGGTGCACCGCGCCACCCAGCCCCTATGACGAGACGGCTCTGCACATGACCTGCCACAGTCATCACAGGCACAAAGGGGTCACACCCATTCAGTAACTGTGTCAAATGGATGTGCATAGGGCCTCTGAACATGGCCCCTGAACATGCTGGCCAGTGGGGTTTGTCTGGTACGCACGTGGTAGTGAAAGACAGGGCTATACAACAAACCCCTCAGCTGCTCTTCAATGAAAAATATATCGTAGTGTCAACTGTAACTGTTTCATTTCTTTTTTTAGTGACCTTCCCCATAAGCAGTGGTAGCAGAGTAGGTGCTAACTAGACTTCTGCAACCTCCTCGCCACCTCATGCCCACTGGGAATTACACAACATTACCAGTGGTCTTGAAGCATTGTGGGAAGAAGTAGTAGAGATTGCCAATGGAGGCTGCCATGTTTCCTTCTGCACATTACCCCAGGAACGATACTACTTTGTTGTTGCACATGCCACAAAAGCAGGCCATACTGGCACAAAAGAGTGTCACACCAAGAATGTACATTTTCCAAAAAAAATGTATTTTTTTTTCATTTTGGGAAATGATATATAATGAGTTGGGGGGGGAATGTTTAAAATAACCTCTTCTTAAAAAAAAACAAAGCCTTCCTTTCAGGAATTCTAGGTGCCGAAATCCCAAGGGAGCAGAAAAGACTATTTATGTACTTGATAAAGTCCCTCACAGAGAAGAATGGCAGGTGATGTTGATGGACTATGCCGAAATGGCTAAAATGACAAGAATCAGAAATCAGGAAGACCAAACTTTTAATAAAGAATGGGGAAAATTTATAACTTATCTTAAAGACCATCGTAAAAAGTTAAAATCGTTAGTAGGATTGGAATAGCACTTGTAGTTCAATAGTGAATTTTGGGTATAATGGAGATGTAAAAGATTTGGATCATCATAAAAGATGCAGGAGGAAATGATTAATAAATAGGACCCATAAAGAGGAGGATGGAAGTCCAGGAGATTCCTTGGAATCTTGTTTTTATTATCAATGTTTTATTATCTATAAAATTTTAATCTGAAAAACCAAATAAATATTTTTATTTTTAAATGTACCTTTTTCATGCCAGCCTATAAATGTGTCCATATTCATAGTCTGAGTACAGGCAGTGACCAAGCACAACCTGTTATGCCCCCATTCTGTTCTGCTCCATCCCATTCTGTCCCTGATCTGCCTTCTTCCAAGTCCAAAAGGACCCGCGCACTGGCGATCACAAGTCAATTGGACAAGCCTAAAATGATCACCGTCTGTAATTTATTTTGTTCCTCCAAGTTGTTGATTCCATAAGGAATCAACAACTTGGAGGAAACTTCCAGAGTTCTGGCTCTGGGAAATGGAGCTACAGGGATACGCTTGAGCTACTTCTTTTGCATATGGATGCAAATATTTGCAAACAAAAGAACAAAGGGCTACACTTAACATTTCCAACAAAAAGGGAAAAAAACAAGGAGCACAATGTAACATTGGTGTTCTTGCAGCAGCTACAGATTCCAGCTGAGCAGATGTTTTTTTATATTACGGGCAGAATCCAACCAAGTCATACACAAAATAGACGTGACAAAACCAATGGATTTTTTTTTGAATAATTTTTATTAATTATTTTAGTTTAACAAAGAAGAACCACTTAATCCAACTGTTATTGTATAACGTTACAAAATAAAATTTTACATACAACATTGTCTTAACTGTGTTTTGTCTTTTGTATCTTAAATGATTCCTTTTCAAAAAGGAAAGGGAAGGGAAGGGGGGGAAGGAAAAAAGAAACACCTCTCTCTTTCTCTCTCTCTCTATATACCGGTATATACATACATGCAGATATACATAAACATGCATACCCTCCTATTCACAAAAATATAATTCCACACATCTAACTTCCTGTCAAGTCCCTTTGCATCTACCTTTCTTAATGCAGAATGTGATCCAAACAATAAACCTTCACATATATATTTTCCAGTACATTCTGAAACCAATGGATTAAAGTTAATTGTGACTAACTGAAACCACCGGTTTCAATGGATCTGGTCTAACTACAACTTAAGTCAGAGAACAACATACTTATTTAAAACACTTAAACCCAGCCTTGCTTCCAGAGAGCTCGAGGCAGCTAGCAATGAAACCATGTAGAATCATAGAATCATAGAGTTGGAAGAGACCCCAAGGGCCATCCAGTCCAACCCCCTGCCAAGCAGGAAACACCATCAAAGCATTCCTGACAGATGGCTGTCAAGCCTCTGCTTAAAGACCTCCAAAGAAGGAGACTCCACCACACTCCTTGGCAGCAAATTCCACTGCCGAACAGCTCTCACTGTCAGGAAGTTCTTCCTAATGTTTAGGTGGAATCTTCTTTCTTGTAGTTTGAATCCATTGCTCCGTGTCCGCTTCTCTGGAGCAGCAGAAAACAACCTTTCTCCCTCCTCTATATGACATCCTTTTATATATTTGAACATGGCTATCATATCACCCCTTAACCTTCTCTTCTCCAGGCTAAACATACCCAGCTCCCTAAGCCGTTCCTCATAAGGCATCGTTTCCAGGCCTTTGACCATTTTGGTTGCCCTCCTCTGGACACGTTCCAGCTTGTCAGTATCCTTCTTGAACTGTGGTGCCCAGAACTGGACACAGTATTCCAGGCGAGGTCTGACCAGAGCGGAATACAGTGGTACTATTACTTCCCTTGATCTAGATGCTATACTCCTATAGATGCAGCCCAGAATTGCATTGGCTTTTTTAGCTGCTGCATCACACTGTTGACTGGGAGCCACACAATCTAATGTTAAAACGACAGCAACAAATAACTCAACAGCAGCGATAAAGAGTCGTTAGAAATCCAAACACTTGAACTAGCAAACCCAGGTTTACCTCCATAAAATCTGTGCATCAGCCCATAATTAAAATCTGAACACAAATCCAAGCCAAATGTAGCATTCACTAGCACACAGAGGGATATGTCGAATTGCGTTTCCTCTTTTCTTGCAAGATCCATCTCTCTGACAAAGCCTAAATATATTTTGTACACGTAATCAACTTCACAAAGAAGGACCAAAAAGTATTGACACCTTAAAATGTATCAAAGGGTGCAACTTTTTCAAAAGTACAATAAGCTTTTTCTGCTTGAAACGGGTTACAAACTTGTAGCCCTCTATATACTGCTGGACTCCAACTCCCATGAGCCCCACTCACTATGCCCAATGGTCAAGGATGATAGGAGTTGTAGTCTAGCAACATCTGCGGAGCAAAAGGTTAGCCACCCCTGATGTGAAGAGGCAAATGAATCTCCTCCATAGAAAAAAAAACCAAACGTTGTTTTGGGAAACAAAGCAGCCAGTGTAAAATGTGACGCAGATCTGCTTCACATGTGCAATTCCTCATCCCTTCCTCAAAACACAGCAACTCGGACAAAACCTTAAGCATGCGTAAAGCTCATGTTCACACTCCTGTATCCGGGTGTCTTTAAACTGCAGCTAATCGATGCTTCAGAAAAAGAGAAGTCTCCAACATAATTTTAGAAATAGACTGGAAAGAGAAGTTGCTGAATTGCAACTTATTACCAAACTTAAAACCATGGAGAGACCTGGTCTGAATAGAGACATTGGATTCTTATCTTATTATACTTTAGCCATCTCACCCCTTGCTTTTTCCTGTAAGACCAATTGCAGTCGTTAACAGTCATCAACAGGTTTTCCACACCTATCAGCCAATCACCCATTCCCACCACCCTTCTGAGTAATACCCCTCCCCACCCTCTCACTATATATAAGGGTCTGGTGACTTCTGTTTCAGTGTATCTGAAGAAGTGTGCATGCACACGAAAGCTCATACCAAGAACAAACTTAGTTGGTCTCTCTAAGGTGCTACTGGAAGGAATTTTTTAAATTTTTTATTTTGTCTCGACTACGGCAGACCAACACGGTTACCTACCTGTAACTATAACCAAACCAGTTAGGAAAGTGGAACCACGTATATCAAAATGTTTCAGCCCATCTAGAACTTGAGTTAGGCTCTCCATAACGTAACATGGAAGCCACCACACAATGGTGATATGAAAATATCTTAACTGTGTCAACGTGGCCCGATGAGAAGAGATGCAGCACAGGGGCAAAGCACAATGATTTGAATGCCAAAGATCCCAGGCTCAGGGGCAATCCTGATTTGAGATCGCCAAAGATCCCAGGCTCAATCCTTGAGATCGCCAAATAGGGCTGGGGAAAACTTTATCCGAAATCTTGGAAGTTGTTATTGTTGTTGTTCAGTCGTGTCCGACTCTTCGTGACCCCATGGACCAGAGCACGCCAGGCACCCCTATCCTCCACTGCCTCCCACAGTTTGGCCAAACTCATGCCAGTCGCTTCGAGAACACTGTCCAACCATCTCATCCTCTGTCGTCCCCTTCTCCTTGTGCCCTCCATCTTTCCCAACATCAGGGTCTTTTCCAGGGAGTCTTCTCTTCTCATGAGGTGGAGCCAAAGTTCTCAGGATCTGCCCTTCCAGTGAGCACTCAGGGCGGATTTCTTTAAGGATGGATAAGTTTGGATCTTTTTGCAGTCCATGGGACTCTCAAAAGTCTCCTCCAGCACCATAATTCAAAAAATCTTGGGAGAGTCGCTGCTAAAGCAGTGCACATATTACAGAGCTAGTGACCAAATGACCCAACTTGGTAGGAGGCAACTTCCTGTGAGAAATGAGGACTCTGCACAGTACTTGCACCTCATGTTTCTCTCGCAAGATTTGGCTGAACCAGGCATTCACTCTCCGGCAAAATTATTATGCAAGGGGTGCAGCGAGGGTGCAGTTGGCTCTGTCGTCCGACCAACACCCAGTGCAGTTGTCTTTCCATTCACAAAAGGTGACTGTGTGACGTGGAGTGCCTTTTCTAAACATGCCGTGTCTGTGCACATTTTAGAACCTTTTTAAAATTAGAGTACAGTCATACCTCATGTTGCGTACGCTCCGTGTTGTGTACTTTTCGGGATACGCACTCCTGCACCCCAGAAGTGTTTTCCGGAGCGCGCGCAACCGGTGGATGCGCAGAACGCTTCTGTGCACTTCATGCATGTGCAGAAGCGCTCAAATCACGTGACTTCTGGGTTTCCAGGGTTTTTTTTATGTGCGTTCGAGTTACGCACGCCCGCATTATGCACGGCGACCCGGAACGGATCGCGTGCGTAACCCGGGGTTCCACTGTATCAAGTTTCCAAAATATGTGGGTATCCTCCACGGATAAAAAACAGTTCCCCGCATCCCATAGTCTCCTTCAAAGAGTTGGAATGGGTCTGAACTGGTGAAGCAGCAGCATGGAGCTAGGACTCTCACCCACATGGTAACTTAGTGAGTTTTTAAATGGCTATAGAGTCGTGTTGCTCAAACCTGGGTCTCCAACTGTTGTTGTCGAACTACAATTCCCATCATCCCTGAGCACTTGTCTTGCTAGCTAGGGATGATGGACGTTGGAGTCCAACAACAGCTAGAGATGGAGAGAGAGGGAAACCAATCAAATCTTAGTATGGAGATGGGGAATTATCTTGTACCTGGTATTTACAGAACATTTTTACCTCTACGATTGTCTAAAAATAAATGAAGCTTTCAATAGAATCTTTCAACTGGCACACCAGACCCTTGCCTCTTAAACAGAAGCTTTTCGTTCCTTCTTGGCACAGTGCATCTGGATAAAAATAGAATTCAATCCATCAGTAAAATAATAAAAGAAGAGTGATAATAAGATATGTGAAGGAAGGTGAGGCAGCTCTGTTGAAACATGTTGTAACCTAGGGCTACTACAAAGCAATCATTCCACAGTTTATTACTAAAGATCAAATCAGCTGCAACTCCTTTACACAGACTGGTACCACTTCCTTACACAGTAAGAGCTGAGGTTGGCATCACATGAACACAACCGTTTATTTATTTTGCTTAGCAGAGAGCCAGATATGGGACCTTGTGGCACAGTGCCAATTGACAAGTGCATTTCCAGAAACTCTTAGGCTGGAATTTTTTACACACTTACCTGGAAGTAAGCACCACTGTACGCAGCAAGACTTATTTCTGAGTAAACGTGTAAAGGATTGCACCACATACCTGGCCGCCAGGTATGTTCTGCTTTTGATAGCGACTGAGACAAATAAAGGACTCATAGAATCCTAGAGTTGGAAGAGACCACAAGAGTCATCCAGTCCAACCCCCTGCCAAGCAGGAAACACCATCAAAGCATTCCTGACAGATGGCTGTCAAGCCTCCGCTTAAAGACCTCCAAAGAAGGAGACTCCACCACACTCCTTGGCAGCAAATTCCACTGTCGAACAGCTCTTACTGTCAGGAAGTTCTTCCTAATGTTTAGGTGGAATCTTCTTTCTTGTAGTTTGAATCCATTGCCCCGTGTCCGCTTCTCTGGAGCAGCAGAAAACAACCTTTCACCCTCCTCTATATGACATCCTTTTATATATTTGAACATGGCTATCATATCACCCCTTAACCTTCTCTTCTCCAGGCTAAACATACCCAGCTCCCTAAGCCGTTCCTCATAAGGCATCGTTTCCAGGCCTTTGACCATTTTGGTTGCCCTCCTCTGGACACGTTCCAGCTTGTCAGTATCCTTCTTGAACTGTGGTGCCCAGAACTGGACACAGTATTCCAGGTGAGGTCTGACCAGAGCAGAATATAGTGGTACTATTACTTCCCTTGATCTAGATGCTATACTCCTATTGATGCAGCCCAGAATTGCATTGGCTTTTTTAGCTGCTGCATCACACTTGATTTTTTCAAGTGCTCTTTTTTACATTATAATCACTCAGTATCTGTGCCAGGCATAGACCGATACTAGCCATTTTTTTATGCGTAGGCAAAGCTAAAACAAAGTTTTGTACTCCAAAATGGTCTAGTCTGGCCATTTAAACACAGAGGAATTTGCTGAATGAAGTGGGAGTGCATTTCAAAGGCTAGAACACGGTTGAGGAATCCTCAGTCCACGTGCTAATCGTGGCCTGCCCAAGTTTCCAGCTTGGTCCTTGCAGCCATTTTTTTTCAGAACTTCTACCACCTATCAATCAAGTGACATCATCTGATGGTCAGAGGGTTCAGCCCTGCTTGGTTCTGCTGTGCACACTTGCTCCCCATTCAAAACTCTGTTTCTGGAGAAAGCAGGACTGGTCTCTCACCCATCCGCTGATGGGCAGGGGTTCAATCCTACCCACACTGGCCATCTTTGACAGGCGGGTGGTCCTGTCCACCTGTCAATCACCTGACAGCAGTATGACAGCAGATGAATGATAGGTGGGCTGCTTTTCCTTTTACAACATTTTTTTTAGAAATTTAAGAACTCCACGATTTAGAGATTATTATTTTTTTAAAGACACCTGTTCTTTAGTGCCTAGTTTCTAAAACTATGGGGCAATTCCTCTTGGAGAAAGAACTGAAAGATCTCCCTCCGTATATCTACATGACAAACTTTATACCAATTTTAGCCACGGCTTTTCTCACGGCGTCCTGGGAATTGTAGTTTGGCACGGTTACTGAGAATGATCTATCAGAGATCCGAAAACACACCCCAAACTGCAATTCCTCGAGGAGGAATGACGGCTGAACCAGTTTGATTCTGTAATATATCGCAGTCAAACCCCGACCAGTGGCGCAGCTAGCCGCTCGGGTGCGGCCTGCGCATCCGCAGCCGGGGGCGGGGCGAGATGCATGGAGCCTCTCCGCCGCCCCCCCCCTCAGCTGTAGGGCGGCTGAGGGAGAGGCGGAGGTCAGACACAAGTCCCACACTGCCGTTTCAGGCAGCGCGGAGCCTCCAGGCGCCCAAGCCACCACGTCACTCACAGGAGAGATGCGTGGCTCGGGCACGTTGCAGGTCCTGTGGCGAGTGCCAGCCCCCGCGGTGTGGCTCCCAGTGCCCGCCGCATTTCGTTGCGTTTGTTGACTGAACTGAAAAGTTTCATGAGCCCATTTTTAATTTTTTTTAAAAAAAAACCTCATATTTTTGTCATTTTGTTTTTTTTAATAATATTTATTAAAGATTTTTTAACAAGAAAAACATCAACATAAAACAACTACATAAACAACAAATACAAACAAAACATATTTCTTATAACTAATATTTCTTCCTCACATCATAGTAAGACTTCCTCCTGCCTCCTCCTCCTGCGTCCCTTGTCAAATTATCTTTTCGTAACTTCCTAAATTCATAACAACTCTACTTTATAATTACCAAAATTCATTAAAAAAACCTATACCTATTAACATTGCCTAATTAATTAATCTTAACATCTTATTTTAATCCTTATCATCCTAAATCTTAATCACCTATCTTCTTATCTACAACCTAACTTATCCTCCAGTTATATCTAAGTTTCAATCATACAATGATTCTTTAAATACAATTTAAAATTCATCCATTCTTTTTCCACTGCGTCATCCCTCTGGTCACGGAGTTTCACGGTCATTTCTGCGAGTTCCATATAATCCATCATTTTCATCTGCCATTCTTCTATCAATGGTTATTCTTCTGTCTTCCATTTCTTATTTTTGTCATTTTGTCACCCACCTCAGTGATGACTCCTGGGGCGGCCCACACTCCCCTTCCTCCGCCACTTACTCCGACTCCCAAACGCCTCCGTTACCATACATTTCGGCTCCCGAACGCGAAAAACCCAGAAGTAAATGTTCCAGTTTTTGAACGTTTTTCAGAAACCAAACATCCGGCGCAGCTTCCGCTTGAGTGCAGGAAGCTCCTGCAGCCAATTGGAAGCCGTGCCTCGGTTGCCGAACATTTCAGAAGCCGAACGGGCTTCCGGAACGGATGAAGTTCGACAACCGAGGTTTGACTGTAGAGTGCTCTCCCACTTTCACCAGAGTCTTAGGAGGCAATTCCAGAAGGCCAGGGGTAGGCAACCTAAGGCCCGGGGGCTGGATGCAGCCCAATCGCCTTCTCAATCCGACCTGCGGATGGTCAAGGAATCAGCATGTTTTTACATGAGTAAAATGTGCGCTTTTATTTAAAATGCATCTCTGGGTTATTTGTGGGGCATATGAATTCGTTCATTTTTTCCTCAAAAAATATATTCCGGCCCACCACATGGTCTGAGTGATGGTGGACCGGCCCACAGCTGAAAAAGGTTGCTGACCCCTGCAGAAGGCAGTGCAACCTGGTGGAGGCAGTTCAAAAAAATTTTTTAGAAGCACTGCTTTAGTATACAGTAAGTTTTCAACTTTTGTGATTTCAACTTGTGCACATTCAGCTTTATATGTGAAGGAGGAGATGGAGATGATGGAGATGATGGAGGAGATGGAGATGGAGATGGAGGAGATGGAGATGATGGAGAAATAAATAGAAAGGGGCAGGCTTCCAGGAAAAGAAACTTTAGCAATCCCACACACCATTGCACCCAATGCATTTTTACTATACAGTATTTGGGCTTTAGGGGTGATCCCAGGAACATAATTCCCACCTAACTTGTGAGCTTACCGTATTTTTCCATGTATAAGACTATTTCCCCCCCCCTAAAAAATAATGTCAAGAATTAGGGGGCGTCTTATACTCTGGGCCATCTCTCCCCCCCCCCATTTTCTTAAATCTGGGTCCCCCAAAACAGGGGGTATCTTATACATGGGGGCGTCTTATGCATGGAAGAATACGGTACTTTAAACTACTAGGTATCTTTGAGAAGCCATCAGCAGTTGCTGTCGAGATCTTTCTCTCCCTCACAAATAATTTACGTAGCAGGAAATTTTGTAAGACTCTTTCTTAATAGAATCATCCTGCAGCTTCTCTTCATATTTCACAATAAACTGTTTCAAGTCAGTGGCGAAAGAGCTGAATCAGGCAACTGAAAGGAAGCTTTTTTAAAAAAGTATAGTTATCAATATTCCTTTTTTACAGATCAACACAGTGTAGCCTAGATGACCCCCAACCCATTGAGTCTGTCAATTTTAATGAAGACCATATTGAATGAAGCGAAATGCATGTTAAATATTATAATGTGCTGTGCTGTGTTGTGTTGTGTTGTGTAGTCTACTCTGCTGTTGAATTGCTGTCATGTCCTCAAAAGAGTTGAGATGGGGTTGGGGAAGGGGGAGAGAGAAGATTATTACTGACCCACATAAATTGAACATTACTGAACAGCTGACAATAAAGGCCAAACCGGGTGCTAACTTTAATTTGTGCAGTAAGCAAAAAACATCTGTGTTTTACTTTATTTAATTACAGGCACTGGACTGGAGCCAACCATCACTGGGACCATAGAGACTGGCAGAAGAGGCGGCTTATCCCATCCAAACACATCCAGGACAAAATTCCACCCACCCGAACAGGTTTGAGGCTTACACCTCTGTCCCCCCCCCCCTGCATGCCGGCGGTGGTCCAGTGACAACCCCCCTCCTCTTCCTCTAATTAAAGTAAAAAAAAACAAATTGACAGGCATGGCTGCAAACTGCACATCTAACACAGCATGTGCAACTTAGTCTGGGAGAGCAGAACCCTGGGAGAGCAAGGTTTGAATCCCCAGCCAGCCAGGAAGCTAACTGGGTGACCTTGGGCCAGTCAGCATCTCTTAGCCTAAACTACCTCGCAGGGTTGTTCTGAGGATGAAGTTTGGAGGAGAACCATGTACACCACATTGAGATCCTTAGAAGATAAAAGTTTATTATCAGGGTTGAGGGTTCAAAAGATTCCTGCATTGCAGGGAGTCGAACTAGTTGACCCTTGTGAGCCAATTCTATGATTCTATAAATGTAATAAATATTATTATTATTTATTATTATTATTATTATCATTATTATTTATTGAATTTATATAGCACCCTATACCCAGAGGTCTCAGGGCGGCTCACAGAATAAAATCAAGATATAAAATCACAAAATACATAATAAAAACAACGACCCAATAGCCCCTCACAAAAATAACACATTTTAAAAGGGCATAGGATGTAAATCAGATCAACCAAAGGCCTGGTTAAAAAGGAACATTTTTGCCTGGCGCCTAAAGGTGTATAATGAAGGCGCCAGGCGAACTTCCCTGGGGAGAGCATTCCACAGACGGGGAGCCACTGCAGAGAAGGCCCCGTTCTCATGTTGCCACCCTCCGGTCCTCTTTAAATAAATATAAATAATAGTCCCAAGGCTGCATTTTGTACCAGACAATAAACCTATGGCAGCACAATGATGTACAGTACTTAAACAAGATTCCTTGAGGAAGCAAAGAAGAGGCTCAAGCAACTTGTGGCTCTCACCCAATGATGTCTACGAAGACATGAAATGCTGTTTTGTACTGATGCCCAAGACCTACCCCTCACAGAACTACAATTCCCACAGTCCCACGGGAAGAGGGAATAGCTGTTTAACCACTTCAGTGTTCTAGACATGCTAGCACACACACACACACCTGTGCACAGTCCCGAGAATTCTTCCGGCATAAAGCCTCTAATCCGTCTAAGAATGAGATCTAATCTCTTCAAGTGGAGCCTCACCAATTCAATGCAGGATTCTGCCTCAAAAGCAATTTCACTGGATCCGCCACTTCCGTCTATCAGGTATGCAGTTTTGGTTGCGCTTGTTTAAAAGAATTATTTGCCCTAAACAGGGTGGATTTTATTTAAATCGATTTAAATCACTAGTCAGTAAGACTTGATTTCAATCATTATTATTATTATTATTATTAAAGAAAGACTCATTCTTGCTGGTATAATCATAATATTTACAACCAGATGAAGGTTTCATTTTTGGAATAATAAATTTTCAGAGTAGTTTTTACAGTTATATCAAAAATTACTGATTTGGTTATACTATTAGAAATAGACCAATAATTATGAAATTATGGTGAGCTTTAATAAGTTAACTGTTTATACCTCTGCCTCTCTTTCAAATCAGAACCAGTGGAGGCGGTGAAGGTCCTGTGTGAGTGCCTGGAGGTGGTTGGAGGGTGCATGATGGCTAACAGATAGAGGTTGAATCCTGACAAGACAGAAGTACTGTTTTTGGGGAGTGGGGGCAGGCGGGTGTGGAGGACTCCCTGGTCCTGAATGGGGTAACTGTGCCCCTGAAGGACCAGGTGCGCAGCCTGGGAGTCATTTTGGACTCACAGCTGTCCATGGAGGCGCAGGTTAATTCTGTATCCAGGGCAGCTGTCTACCAGCTCCATCTGGTACGCAGGCTGAGACCCTACCTGCCCGTGGACTGTCTCGCCAGAGTGGTGCATGCTCTAGTTATCTCCTGCTTGGACTACTGCAATGCGCTCTACGTGGGGCTACCTTTGAAGGTGACCCGGAAACTGCAATTAATCCAGAATGCGGCAGCTAGACTGGTGACTGGGAGTGGCCGCCGGGACCACATAACACCGGTCCTGAGAGATCTACATTGGCTCCCAGTACGTTTCCGAGCACAATTCAAAGTGTTGGTGCTGACCTTTAAAGCCCTAAACGGCCTCGGCCCAGTATACCTGAAGGAGCGTCTCCACCCCCATCATTCAGCCCGGACACTGAGATCCAGCGCCGAGGGCCTTCTGTCGGTTCCCTCACTGCGAGAAGCAAAACTACAGGGAACCAGGCAGAGGGCCTTCTCGGTAGTGGCGCCCGCCCTGTGGAACGCCCTCCCATCAGAGGTCAAGGGAATAAACAACTACCTGACATTCAGAAAATACCTGAAGGCAGCCCTGTTTAGGGAAGTTTTTAAATCTGTGATATTTTAATGTATTTTAATATTTGTTGGAAGCCGCCCATAGTGGCTGGGGAGACCTAGCCAGATGGGTGGGGTACAAATAATAAATTAATAATAATAATATGTTTGGACAACTTTTATGCTGTACTTTATTGGAAGGAGAAAAACAAACAATTTAAACAATTTATTTAACTAAAACAATTAACTAAAACAATTTAAACAATTTATTTAACTAAAACAGTAACATTATGGCATATGTATCCATGTTTGTTAACTGATGTGGTTAAACAATTAAACAAAAACTTAGACTGAGTTTTAGCACACATGAAAAACTTGAACAAATCCTTGTTTCCTGATGAATAGCCTTTGACTATAATGTAACTTAAATAGAAAACTAACTTTAGAAAGAGTTTTCCTCCAAAAGCATTTTATTTTAATAATCCAATTTAATTTTTTTAAAAATCCATTTATTTTTTTAAATCTGATTGTTATTATTTATTTATTTATTTATTTATTTTTAAATCATTGATTTTTATCCACCCTGGCCCTAAACTAACTCTCAGGGCAGAGGTGGACAACAGTTAGGTTTCAGAAGCTCGAGACAAGCCCGGAGAACCTGCCATACCGGATCTCTGCTGAATCAGAACCGAGGTCAATCTAGTCCATCACCATTTTGCCTCCAAGATGGCCACAAGCAAAGTATCAAGATAACAACCTTCAACTGTTACTTGCCACCAAAATCTGCTTTGAACACAGATTCTCTTTAGCCTCCATGACCAATACCTCTTGACAGACCTAACCTTACATGAACTTGCGCAGTATTTTGTTTTTAACCATCTAAGCTAGCGGCTGTCCCCGCTACCTTAAATAAAGCAGTTTTTGTCTGTACTTGGGAGAACAAAATGGGGTGTAAATGGTGGGACTTTGACCACCTTTGGTCCCCACCATGCACTTAGCTCTCACCTGTGGCATCTGGAGGCTGCCAGTATGTGACAGCATCCACATCCCTGGAACCGCTTTGATTGGCCGGCTAAACCAGGTGATGGTAGCCGATGAGTCTCAAGCTCTTGGTGAGTTAGGAACTTCCCCTGTGTGCAAAGACAGGCTGCAGCAGACTGAGCGGACGAGACCAATAGTGGGTCCAACGATCAAGAAGGTGGTCTCAGCACATGTCATAGTGGGAAATGAGGGGCAGATGGGGCTCATCAACCTTGGAAGGTAGCCCATCTGGGAGAAGGAAAACTCTGATCCTAAATCTCCGCCGCCTTGTGGGCCATCTTTGGGAGGCGAAAACACTATGCTGATCTGGAGTGGAGTCCCTAAGACAGTTAGATAGCGCCTTGCAGAGGCGAGCCACTGTGGTGTAGCAGTTAAGAGCGGTAGACTCGTAATCTGGTGAACCGGGTTCGCTTCCCCGCTCCTCCACATGCAGCTGCTGGGTGACCTTGGGCTAGTCACACTTCTTTGAAGTCTCTCAGCCCCACTCACCTCACAGAGTGTTTGTTGTGGGGGAGGAAGGGAAAGGAGAATGTTAGCCGCTTTGAGACTCCTTCGGGTAGTGATAAAGTGGGATATCAAATCCAAACTCTTCTTCTTCCTCCTCCTCTTCTTGTATGCCTACTTCCGGCAACTCCTGCACCCAAACTGGTGCCAAATGGCTTGCTCTGCTTTCCCTTGTTTATGCTTTTACAATAAATTAGTACATCCATGTCACAATGGATTATCCTTCTACACTGTTTGTCTTGCCCGCACCTCCCTCCATGGGTTCCTTTTTACTCTTAGTTGTGCTACATATCCTTCCACACCTTCTAATCCAGGCTTCCTCAACCTCGGCCGTCCAGATGTTGTAAGACTACAGTTCCCAGCATCCCTGACCACTAGTCCTGCTAGCTAGGGATCATGGGAGTTGTAGGCCAAAAACATCTGGAGGGCAGAGATTGAGGAAGCCTGTATTGATTTAGCTGCTGTTCATATGTCTTCCTTTGCTTTATTTTGGACCACATCAGTGAGGGGGTAGCCCAGGACCTCCACACACACTGCCCAGCCTTGCGCCCCGGAGAGAAGAAGAAGAGAAGAAGAAGAGTTTGGATTTGATATCCCGCTTTTCACTACCCGAAGGAGTCTCAAAGCGGCTAACATTCTCCTTTCCCTTCCTCCCCCACAACAAACACTCTGTGAGGTGAGTGGGGCTGAGAGACTTCAGAGAAGTGTGACTAGCCCAAGGTCACCCAGCAGCTGCATGTGGAGGAGTGGAGACACGAACCCGGTTCACCACATAACGAGTCTGCCGCTCTTAACCACTACACCACACTGGCTCACTTTGGTTTGACTTCACTCCCAGAGGCGCACTGCATTGTCCCTCGAGGCAGACGGACGGCAACAACAGAGAACAAAATGCCCCAGAGCATCTGAGGAATGTCCTCATTACTATGCCAACAACAACTGTTAGAAGTTAAGAAGCAAGACTCCCGAAGACCCTAGTCTTCTCCTTTTTATTTATAAGTTAGTCTCAAGCATGCTAAAGAGAGGTTTTATAAACTGTGTAAATCAGGAAAAGTAAGCTGGAGTTTTAAAAAAAAAAAAGGTAAAGTCCAGTCAGAGGCAACTATGGGGTTGTGGCGCTCATATCACTATCAGGCCAAGGGAGCCAGCATTTGTCCACAGACAGCTTTCTGGACACTGTGAAGGAAACCAGAGCGCACACAAACGCCATTTACCTTCCCGCTGCAGTGGTACCTATTTATCTACTTGCACTGGCATGCTTTCGAACTGCTAGGTTGGAAGCAGCTGGGACCGAGCAACGGGAGCTCACCCCGTCGCGGGGATTCGAACCGCCGACCTTCCGATCGACAATCCCAAGAGGCTCAGTGGTTTAGACCACAGCGTCACCCGCATCCCTGGATTAGCGAACCTGTGGCCTTCCAGATATTCTTAGTCGGCCTCAGCCAATGGTCTTGAATGATGGAAGCTGTGGTCCAAGGATGTCTGATTTCCCATCCCTGAGTTATGTATACAGTTGTTGATTCTGTTCATTATCCCAGCATCACCTTATTAATTAACAGCAGCTGTGCTTTTAAATGTGCAACTAGCATAACCTTAGAGATGGTACCTATGCCAATGTGGTGCTGTGGTTAGAGCAGGGTGGGCAGGTTTTCGGGTTATGCAACCTACTTTGCATTTCTTCTTAAACTACCAATATCTACCAATCAGAGCCAGCTGCCTCCCCCCCCCAAAAAAAACCAGGGGGCGGAGCCACTCCTCTACTGCATCCCAGAAGGCATACAGAAAAATAACCTGAGTGTATTAGTACAAATCAACTTTAGAGTTGCAACAGATCAGGGATTTGAGAACCAAACTCCAAAACGGGTCAGTGGAAGTGCAAAAAGGACTGGCCAAAGGCAACCAACTTATATTCATAAAACTGAAGTAAGGAGAGGTACAGAAAGGTTGACAAGCAATTAGCAGAAGGCTAAGCCACAGGTTTTTTTGTTTTCACTTGCCATTTCACTTGGTATTATTAAATTAATGCGAGTCAGAAACCCTTGATTTACTGCAAAACGCCTAGAGATCTACCAGCAGATCTACCTGCTCCCTCGTAGCTGTCAACCTTTCCCATTTTTTTTGCAGGAAATTCCGCAAATTATAGCATTGGGAAACAGCAGGGAGGGTTGACAGCTATGCTTCCCAATCCCTGGGTTAGACTGTCTGACTAGAACCAGGGAGGCCTGGTTTCAAATCCCCACTCAGCTGTGAAACAGCCCACTTGGAGTGACCTTGAGCCAATCTCTTTTTCTCTCAGCCTAACCTACCTCGCAGGGTTATTGTGAGGGAAAAAGTGGGCGGAGGAAGGAACAATGTAGGTCAGGGAGGACAGGTGGAATAAAGACAAAATTAAAATAAATAAATTTAAAATGCACAATTATTTCAGAGGGGCCTGCCACAGAGACTAGAGCTCTTTAGGTTATAAGGCTGAACATCTTAGTATCTGAAGATGTGTGCATGCACACGAAAGCTCATACCAAGAACAAACTTAGTTGGTCTTTAAGGTGCTACTGGAAGGAATTTTTTATTTTGTTTCCATCTTGGCTTGGGTTTAGCCCTGCACCGAAAACACTTTTGAAAATCTACGTTCCACACCGAGATCTTAGGCACTAAAACTCTTTTGCACGCTATTCCTAAAATCCAAGCTGAGTATTTCCTGCAGCACCTAGAAATGCAAATATTAATATTAGATGGCATGCTGTTTCTTATCAAGGAGAAAGAAGTGACGCTTGGTATGTGACACATCAGGGTCACCGATAAAACTGAGGGAAAGAACACGCAAGCAACCTACAAATTATGTGGATGCTAGAGTAAGCAGAGGCAGATATCAAGCAATATTTGCACGTGTGTGCGCGCACGCGCACAAAAGAAAATCCTTCATACTTCAGCCCCTTGTGAGTTCATTCAGAACTGCTTGCTTCCTCTTGGTAAGTGTGTGAAGAGTTGCAGCCTCAGTGACAGAAATGCTCTCTCAGCACTGGGCATATTTTCAATTTCATGCTCAAAAATCCTGGCTTCCCCCACACACACACACACTCCTCCCCGTTTTGCATTAGGAAGCTGCGTAGAGCGAATGAAGAAGCTGCCAGCTCGTTTGCTAAAACATCTCCGTGGCCGTTGCGAAACCTTTTGCCTCCTGGCCTGAAGTCTCCCTGCTCAGCAGTTACTTCAGCCGAGGCATGCGTGCGCTTGCCTCTTTATCAGTTAACGGCGCTTTTAATCGAATCGCTTATCGCTTCTTCCCATTTTGCAGGCGGGGAAGCTGAGGCCACCCTACAGAGGCTTGCACTCGCGTAGAAAACCGACCAGGAAGGCTGTGGATTATATGCTCGAGTACTTTACGCGATTGATAGCCATCCCCACAGAAGCACGCGAGAACAGCACCACGTGCTGGGATGCACCTGGGATAGCTCAGAGGTTAGCGCATGAGACTTAGGGTCGTGGGTTCGAGCCCCACATTGGGCAAAAGATTCCTGCAGTGCAGGGAGGTTGCAATAGAGAATAGAAGACCCTCGCGGTCCCTCCCAACTACAAATCGACGATTATTAGCTCCATAATGACATGCTCCTACACTTTTCTCTGGTCCCTAGAGAGAAAAATAATATGCAACTTCCAAACCCCCCACCCTTGACCCATGCAAACAAACAAAACAAATCAAAGCTCCGTAATACCCAAGGCACTATCCCGTTTGCAGCTGCCCAAGCGACCCAAATATCTCCTCCAGTCCTTGCCAATCGCAATCGGACCAGCTGTTGTAAAAATAATTTACAGAATCGCACAATTCGTGTTTCATTTCTGCATTCCTTCCTCTCGAGTTATTTTTAAGGGACCGGGCGATGCGCTTCCTTATTTTCTTCCCGTCCCATCTTCTTGAGAACGAACCACCTCCAACCCAACCCAAATATCAGTAAGGAAGCCCTGTGCGCCTCCTTCCTCTCCAAAGTTGCCCTACTTACAGTTGCAGCGCCGTCTTGGAGCGCTCAGGGGGATCCTTCGGTGGCGCGCAGATCTCCACTTTGCAAGCCGCGCGCACACGCATACACTGTGTGTGTCTCTGTGTCTCTCTTTTTCTTTTGAGGTCTATCTCCTCCCCTTCTCAGGCGGGCTGCCCGGGAAGAATTGCCATTCGTGAGCCGAGCGGCGGCGGGCGGAGTCCCCGGCCAAATCAGCTGCCCGCTGCCTCCAACTTTAAGGCGGCGCGAGAAGACGCTCAGGCTGCGGAGAGGAGAAGCCCCGGCAGCCCAGCCTTGGGCTTCTGAAAAAGACAAAGGAAAACTTTCTTAAAACGGGGGCCACTTCCCTTCTCTTCACATTCACACTCGCGCAAACACATCTAATCTTCAAAAATATCAATGGCTTCCTCCCTTCAGTGGTTCACTTTGCATAACATAAATCCTTGCGTATTTTGTATAAACCAAACCATTCAGTATTCCGTTATTACATCCATCAAAACTTATTTACACTGTTGAATTTATCTTGATGCTGCCAACGTTTACACTTAGCTCGTTCATTATCATCCTTGCTCCAGGCTCACTTTCATAGGAGCCAACTCCTAGCGGCGGAGGTCACTTTGCCCCCACCCCTCTAAAATATTTGAGGTGGCCGAGAACCCCCAAAGTTGATGGACATTGCCATTCAAACGGTGTGCATGTGCTGCATCATGTGATTAATTATGCAAGCTTGGGCTTACCTCCCCCCCCCCAATATTTTATTCAAATTGGGCCCCCTGCTCACCTGAACCTCTAAGCTGCCATTCAAATAAAGCTGACGAATGAATGTATGGTATTTTCTTTTCTGTTTATAGATTTTCTATTCCTTCCAGTAGCACCTTAGACACCAACTAAGTTTGTTATTGGTATGAGCTTTCGTGTGCATGCACACAAAAGCTCATACCAATAAAACTTAGTTGGTCTCTAAGGTGCTACTAAAGCTTGTTGGTCTCTAAGGTGCTACAGGAAGGAAATTTTTTATTTTGTTTCGACTACGGCAAACCAACACGGCTATCTACCTGTAACTAGATTTTCTATGTTGCTGTTTCCTGCCCTCTCTTCTTGCTTTCTTTTTTGTTTTGTTGATTGATTTTATTAAAGATTTTCTTGGGTTACAAAAGCACATACATTGTCTCTGTTTTCAGATTACAAGAATCCTTTTTACAGATCAGTTACATTCAATGTGAGACTTTAATGTTATATATAGTGTAAAGGTGGAGAGGTGGAGAGACAGCGAGAGCAGGAAGGACGTAACCTTTCTTTCTGAAAGTGGCGCTGTGCTCTAAACCACTGAGCCTCTTGGGCTTGCCGATCAGAAGGTCGGCGGTTCGAATTCGTGCCTCCTCCTGCGAATCCTAGCGTGACGGGGTGAGCTCTGCCGTTGCTCTGTAGTCTCCTGCTCCTGCCCACTCTGCAGTTTGAGTTTAAGCACGTCAAAGTGCACACAGTAGATAAATAGGTACTGCGTACTGCCTCTGGCCCAGGGTAAGCGGCGGCGTTTCCCATGCCTGCTCTGGTTCTCTTGGGCAGAAGCGGCTTAGTCATGCTGGGCTGATTGATGACCCGGAAGCTGTACACCGGCTCCCTCGGCCAATAAAGCGATGAGCGCCACAACCCCAGAGTCGTCCACGGCTGAACCTAACGGTCAGGGGTCCCTTTACCTTTATGTGCAAGGTTTTGGTGTCAGCATCCTGTGGGTAGGTTCTCTTTTATTCATTTGTTTTTGTTGACACTTGGCACTTGGGTCCAATGGTCAAGAAGGCAGTTTCTGCATGCACTCTGGAGGGAAGTGAGGGGCAGCTGGAGCTTGTCAAGCTGGGGAGGCAGCCCATCTAAGAGAAGAGAAACTCTACTGTGCTGCTATGTGAGAAAGGCTTTGGGAGTAAACCTCAAGGAAAAATCTGTACCCACTGCCTTACGGGATATCTTTGGGGGAGGAAAAGGCTAAGGAGTAAACCTGACACAAATCCTGTGTGGAGTCCCTAAGCTGGTGCCAAACTCCTTGCTCTGCTTTCCTTTTGTCCACATCAACAAGGCCAAGAGGGGCATCTTGTCGTCTGGGTAGCCCAGTACCTCCATACATACTGCTCAAGAGGGGACACGGGTGGCACTGTGCTCTAAACCACTGAGCCTCTTGGGCTTGCCGAGAGGCCGGTGGGGCCGGTTCGATCCCCTCCCATGTGGGGGAATGAGGACAGGGTGAGCTCTCCTTGTTGTTTGCTCTGTCCCAGCTCCTGCCAACCTAGCAGTTCAAAAGCACACCAGTGCAAATAGATAAATAGGTAGCGCTGTGGCGGGAAAGTGGACGGCGTTTCCACGTGCTCTTGGTTTCCATCACGGTGTTCCATTGTGCCAGAAGCAGTTTAGTCCTGCTGGCCACATCACCCGGAAAACTGTCTGTGGACAAATGCTGGCTCCCTCAGCCTGAAAGCAAGATGAGTGCTGCAACCCCGTAGTCACCTTTGACTGGACTTAACCATCCAGGGCTCCTTTATCTTTTACCTTTACATACTGCTCAGGCATGTGCCCTGGAGAGATCACTTTGGTGCTGCTAACATAGCAAAAACAAAAGGGATGCAGCAATTTTGAATTACTGGTCCATGTAGCTACTGTCTGAGGCAGCAGGATTCACAGGGGCAGAAGATCCCAGTGGAAATTTTTATTCCTCCCATTAGTCCTCTCTTGCTCTGATGTAGATCTTCACTCACCACAATGGTCTATTTGATTCGTGCTTGTATTTATTTTTGCCTTTAACTTGTTTTTAAAAAAATTTGCTATGTGAACGTTTGGTTTTATGTTTTCATATTGTTGTAGACTGCTGTGATATAGTCCTATCATATATATTACCAAAATCTGCCCTCGTAAGGAGAGAAGGTTATCCACATTTTAGGGTGCTTCAGTTAGAGGTACTAGACAGGCCTGCTTGGATTTAGCTAGTGGTTTCTTTTTATCCCTAGAAACAGAGGTGTCACCTGACTCTAAAATCCTTGCTGCTTAAATGTCGTAGGTTATGAGATCAAACTTGCTGGAGAATCAAGCTGAATGCCAACTATGCTTGGCATGAGGACACCCTAGGCTGAACGCAAACACGACCTTCTGACGCCATCTATGGATCAGCCCAAAGGAAGAAACAGCTAACAGTCACACCTAGGTTTCATGCTAGGTGCATCTGTGTGACTATTATTTTGGGGGCTATATTGTTTACTTTTCCCATAGAGGGAAGATTTTGGAATGATTTACTTAAGAGGTTCTCTTGATCCTTTTCTGTGTGTGTTTGTGTGTGTGTTTTAAGGAACCGGCAGCGCTATCTGCGCGTGGATGGCCTTCACATCGAAGATTGCGCTTGTGCTATTTTGTACCTGCATCTCTGTAAAAAAGGTAAAGGGACCCCTGACCATCAGGTCCAGTCGTGTCCGACTCTGGGGTTGTGGCGGCGCTCATCTCGCTCTATAGGCCGAGGGAGCCGGCGTTTGTCCGCAGACAGCTTCCGGGTCATGTGGCCAGCATGACTAAGCCGCTTCTGGCGAACCAGAGCAGCGCACGGAAACGCCGTTTACCTTCCCGCTGGAGCGGTACCTATTTATCTACTTGCACTTTGACGTGCTTTCGAACTGCTAGGTGGGCAGGAGCTGGGACCGAGCAACAGGAGCTCACCCCGTGGCAGGGATTCGAACCGCCGACCTTCTTATCAGCAAGCCCTAGGCTCTGTGGTTTAACCCACAGCGCCACCTGCATCTCTGTGTGTGAGTACAAAACGAAAGAAGCCGTCTCTAGAAATTGCCAGCTGAAAAGGGAGATGTCTGTGATGTTATGTAGAGAACCAAAGCTGCATTCATTGAAATCAGAGCTCAATTAAACAAGTAACCTGTTTTGGAAGGAAAACAAGATGCTGGAGTATTGGTTGCCATATCCTCTTGGCAATATAACATTGTCTTTCTGAACCCTTTCCCATCCTTACACAATGGCCATTGTAGCCTGAAAGTTTTGAGTTTATGAAAATGTGAAACTAATGGCGCAGGTATCCCTGTGGTAACATCTGATGGGGGAGGGGGATAACTAGCAGTTCTTCAGTAGTAGGAATGCAAATGCTAAATTTAATTATCCTGCTGAACAAGAAGTAGTCACAAAGGTGGCCTTTAGTTTGTGGTTTTGTGTCATTGGCTGTTGGACTGACTTAGCTCTTTCTTTCTCGCTAGACTCACAGATCGGTTTCTGTCATCTGTGAAATTTGTGGGCAGATAACATCAACTTCCTGTCCTAAATCTACCAGTCTACAAACCAGGAGCACCAGAAAACCATCACATGCCCCAAAGGATGTTTGCATCTCTCTGCAGGACTTTTGTTTTGGTATAATTCTTTTCAAAAATGTCATTCCATATGAAATTGTCTCTTGCACCTACTGGATGGAGTTTTTGAAAGACCTTGTGTAAAACTTACGGATATTATTAAGACAACACCATTTCTGTCAATATTTTAGCATGCTGTAAATGTTCTTGTTTGGAAGAATACCTTTTAATTCCATGGTACAGAATTTAATTGGGACACTATTATTTTATTTCTCCACCTGCTGCAGGCCCTGGATTAATTCCCCGTCTTCCATGGCCTATTTTGTGGCAGTAGATCAATAGCAAAGGCAGGAGGCCTGAGAAGCACAGAGCCCCCCATCTTCCTTAAGGGCCTGACCAGATTTTGTGGTGGTGTCAAGTAAAAAAAAAAAAGTGGACAGAAAGGAGAGTGGGAAAACCCAACTGCAGACACTAACACAGGGGTAGGCAACCTAAGGCCCGTGGGCCGGATGCAGCCCAATCGCCTTTTCAATCCGGCCCACGGACGGTCCGGGAATCAGTGTGTTTTTACATGAGTAGAGCATGTCCTTATATTTAAAATGCGTCTCTGGGATATTTGTGGGGCCTGCCTGGTGTTTTTACATGAATAGAATGTGTTGCTTTTATTTAAAATGCACCTCTGGGTTATTTGTGGGGCATAGGAATTCGTTCATTCCCCCCCCCCCAAAAAAAAATTTTTAGTCTGGCTCACCACATGGTCTGAGGGACGGTGGACCGGCCCATGACTGAAAAAGGTTGCTGACCCCTGCACTAACATAAAAAGAATTAATCTAAATTTCCTAGTGAGAAAGTGAGAATAACCCCTATTGGTTGACAGGATTATGATGATGTCACCAGGAAAGTTAGATTAATTCTCTTTATGTTAGTGTTTTGAAACAATTGCACAGCGTCACACAGTCAGTTGCATTTATACTGACTGCAATTTTATTTTAAAATTAAGCTAGAGCAACACACATACACAATCAGCTTCCTCCACGTTTGAAATATATTCTATAACTTCCTTTATTTGAACTGAAAATTTCAAATGCACGTTTTACATATTGCTTTGGGCAGAGATTTCATTCATCAATGCCTGGGTTGCTGAAAACCACCACTTGGGCCCCAGTGTTGTATAAATTTCTCCAGCAGATGCTGGTTGCAGTTTCTATTATTGGATATTTACTTCAATGAATTGTATGAATAACCTTGTACGACTTTTGGTAGCCTCTTAGCACTTTATTAATTGCAACACAGGTCATTAGTTTTCAAAATACTGTTTGGCTTTCCTGGTGCTTGTATTGCAGTTAAAGAATAACAGTACCCTTATTTTACTTCCTAAAAAGATGCATTTTTAATTAAAATGACCAGAAGCATGTTTTCCCCTTAGAGCATGCACCATTACCTACATCAAGACACTCTTCACAATGTCTGCACAACATGTGGCAAACCATGCAGGCTACAAATATTGTTATAAGTTTGTGGGGGCAGCAAGACTCCCCTAAAACATCTGGATTCAGTAATGGGTTAGAATTTAAGCAAACCCCTAAATTCCCTGCTCTAGTGGGGGCTAGAGTTTAAAACAGTTTTTCCATGTCCAGGAAACTGCCTGGCAGATGAAGGATCAAAAGGTAATCACTGGATTGGCCGAGCCATTAACTCATTAAGAAGGCCATTAGCAGAGCAGAAAGGGAACGAAGCAAGTCATCATATAATGTTAATAGAAGATGGAACATAGAAAAAATATTTTTTTTCCTTTTTAAAAATATTCTGTGTTTTTTAGTGTTTGTTGTGGTGTGGTTTGATTTTTATTTTGTATTTTGTATTAGTGTTTGTATTATATTTTGTATGTTTTATAAAATGATTCAATCGATTTTAAACAAAAACAAAAACAAAACAAAAAAACCCAGAGACTCTCTGGGCCAAACAGAAAATGGGAAAAACGCATCTGTTTTATGCTGCAGAGAGAGTGATGCTTGGAGTCTCTTGGAATCTGAGGCTGCGGCAATGGGAGGAACAGGATCTTTTGGGGATATCTCCGCTGAGATGCAGGTTAAATATATTTGTAAATAAAGCATGTATCATAAAGACGCCACAGACTCTGCTGAGTCTCATTGTTCCAAAAGAAAACACAGGCCCTGGTACCTCTGAAATGTTGCACTTCTCAGAAATGGTGTGTAACAACGATAATAAAAAAGGTAAAGGGCCCCTGGACGGTTAAGTCCAGTCAAAGGCGACTACGAGGTTGTGGCGCTCATCTCGCTTTCAGTTTAAGGGAGCCAGCGTTTGTCCACAGACAGTTTTCTAGGTCATGTGGCCAGCAGGACTAAACCGCTTCTGGAGCAATGGGACACCGTGACGTAAGCCAGAGTTCACGGAAACGCCGTTTCCCTTCCCGCCGCAGAGGTACCTATTTATCTACTTTCACTGGCATGCTTTCAAACTGCTAGGTTGGCAGGAGCTGGGACACAGCAACGGGAGCTCACCCCGTCGTGGGATTCGAACCACCGACCTTCTGATCGGCAAGCCCAAGAGGCTCAGTGGTTTAGATGATAGCGCCACCTGTGTCCCTGGCGTGTAACACTATATTGTGGGCTGCCCAGATGACAACGGCACCCCCACCTCCGTCTCCATTTTTTAAAAAAATTAAAATAATCTTTATTGAAAATTATATCATACCATACAATAATCAAAAAACCAACAAAAAAACTAAACAACAAATAAATAACTAATAATGAATATCAACTTAACAAAATACAACAAATAAATCTTAAATAAAATAAAGCTAACCAAACAAACCAAATCTTACATATTCATTCATTCTAACAAAAACATTCATTCATTTTAACAACGTTCATTCATTTTTATAGTCTCAGGCAGACAGTGAAACCTATAGACTGAGCCCGCTGGTGAGCTGAAGGTAGTCTGCTTTTGCCTTCATGAGTTGCTAGTTCAACAAGTCTGCATTGCATCACATGTAAAGGCAGGGTTGCCAGCCAAATTGTTTTGGCCAATCCAGCCACCATTATTTATGGAATGATAGTATCACAGAGTTGGATGGGACTCCAAGGGTTATGAAGTCCATCCCCCTGCAATCTCAGCGAAAGCATCCAGGACCGATGGACATCCAACCTCTGCTCAAAAACCTCCATATTTTTTATTTTTTATTTAGAAAAAAAGCACTGAATAAGAGGCTCATGTTTCCATTTTCCTGATTCCAGTTACCCCGCCCCCATTAAACCCAATTAGTGATGTCAGGTTCGTTGCCCGAACGCATATAAGAAGTTAGCATCAGCATCCTCGAAGAAATACAATACGTATTTTAAAATAAACCAAGAGGACAAATATCCTTATGAGAACTGAGTACTGTGAGTAGATCAGGAATTTCACATTTGAGTTCTTTGAGAACTCTCAGGGCCCCCTGCGCCCATCAATTTTTCAGTTTTTATTTTGTCTGTTAGGCTTAGAACTTCATCTCTCGTCACCCCTATATGCCTCAGTTCCTCTGACTCCCTCCCTGCAAAAGTTCATTCAGGCACTGAGCTCTGCTCAATATTTTCCATCGTGGAGACGGCTGCAAATAACTGATTCAGCTGCTCTGCAGTATGGAAGCTGACCTGTGCTTTTTGGCTTGGGATATGTTTTTGAGTGATCTGTTCTGCACGTGTTTTGAGTTCCCCTTCCCAGGGCTACTGACAGCCTTCCCTTTCATACTGTGTCGCTCTGAACTACCATTACAGCACACAGAACGCTACTCATGCGCCTGCAAACTCTGCCCATTGTCAGCTCTGGCTCTGCTCACCATCAACTTCAGCTCCAAATTTGACAAACCCCCCCCCTTTCTCTTTGTATAATATAAGAAGTGTGCATGCACACGAAAGCTCATACAAAGAACAAACTTAGTTGGTCTCTAAGGTGCTACTGGAAGGAATTTTTTATTTTATTTTGTTTTATTTATTTATTTTGATTTATTTATTTATTTATTTATACCCCGCCCATCTGGCTGGGTTTCCCCAGCCACTCTGGGCGCTTCCAACAGAATGTTAAAATACAATAATCTATTAAACATTAAAAGCTTCCCTAAACAGGGCTGCTTTCAGATGTCTCCTAAAAGTCTGGTAGTTGGTTTTCTCTTTGACATCTGGTGGGAGGGTGTTCCACAGGGTGGGTGCCACTACCGAGAAGGCCCTCTGCCTGGTTCCCTGTAACTTGGCTTCTCACAGCAAGGGAACCGCCAGCGAGGGAACGATGGGGGTGGAGACGCTCCTTCAGGTATACAGGACCGAGGCCGTTGTATGTGTGTGTGTTCCCTGCCTGCAAATATATACAGCAGCCAAAATGTTTTATTTCAACAGATGATGAAGTGATTTCCTCTTTTTGTCTCAATTTTCTATCCAATTTGAATCATCATCATCATCATCATCATCATCATCATCTCTTGGAATGCAATAAGTGTCCACAAAACTCTGAGGCAGATGCTTACACAAGCATCTTTTGCACATTAGGGAAATACAAATAGGAAATACAGCTTTTGCTCTGTAAATTTTCAACTAACACTGACAAGGGAGACAAAAAGGTCATAATGCCCCGAGGGTCTCACTTGCTCAGCATTTTAATCTCTGCACCAGCAAAAGCTAGAGAGGAAGGTTATATAAAATCCTTGCTTTCAGATAACACCATTTTCAGCTACTCAACCAGAGCAAAGGGCACTCAGATAAACACACGTGAGGAAAAAATGGAATGTTTCTGGACAAGGATGGCCTTGCCATCCTTTATCTCACTGCTAGGGGCCTCCACCTAACTATCAGAAGCAATTTTTTAAAGTTAGTTATAAAATCATTTCTGTATTGCCCTTTTCCACAACATCAGGGTGGTTTTCCACAATGTAAAAAAACCCAAAAACTTTAAAAGCAACATGAAGCAATCATTAAAATGGCTAGCATCCAAAGTAGAGGAATTTCTTTTCCTACACAAAAATTGGCACAAAGGTAGGTTACGTTTAAGATTGTATGGATGACGTGATTTAAAATGTAATAAAGTGTTACGATCAGTATCCTTTTTTTTATATAGGGAAATACCTGTAGATTAAAAAAAAAAAAATCACAATGGTCCGTGGGACTAAAATATCCAAAAATGGGACTGATGAATGACTAGTGTTGGCAGAAAACATCAACGAGGGTTGTAGTTGATTAATCCAAGATAAAAAGTCAGGAAATCTCTTGGCATTTTTAAAAATCAGAAAGGTATCACCAATGAACCTTTGATAGAAAACCAGATCAGAAGCAAAAGGATTATTAGGACCATACACCAAGCGATGCTCAGAATCAGCCATAAATAAACTGGCTATGGAAGGAGCCATGGCAATACCTTTCACTTGAAGACAGAAGGTTTCTCTATCTCTAAAGAAATTCTTCTCTAAAGCTGCATCTAATAGGTCCATAAGAAAATGTTTTGGAGGATTTGAAAAGGTATGTCATCCTAGAGAGTCAGATACACAAGTGCAGGCTTCCTCTTGAGGCATAGAGGTATATAAAGATTTAACACCAGAGTCATGAGGAGAGAATCAGAAGGAATTGACACCGATTCAATCTGTTGAACGAAATCGATGGAGTCCGAAGAAGAAGAAGAAGAAGAAGAAGAAGAAGAAGAAGAAGAAGAAGAAGAAGAAGAAGAAGGAGGAGGAGGAGGAGGAGGAGGAGGAGTTTGGATTTGATATCTCAAAGTGGCTAACATTCTCCTTTCCCTTCCTCCCCCACAACAAACACTCTGTGAGGTGAGTGGGGCTGAGAGACTTCAGAGAAGTGTGACTAGCCCAAGGTCACCCAGCAGCTGCATGTGGAGGAGCGGAGACGCGAACCCGGTTCACCAGATTACTAGACTACCGCTCTTAACCACTACACCACACTGGCTCTCTAATGTATGATGGAATCTACAAGTTTAGCCAAAGGTTCCAGAATGGAATTACTACTGGAATTACTTCCCAGGAGGGCGAAATCCCACCTTATGAATCTTAGGTAAAATGTCGAAACAAGGTATTCTTTCCCCTACTTGGGAAAGAAATTACTTTTGCCATTTTTATGGACATTTATTGTTTGTTGACAGATAGTTGACTTGGTGATGTTATCTTGTGCCAATTGCAATGTTCTCATTTCTTGGGCTCGTAGAGGCGGCTAGAGAGTGGGTGAAGAGGATGAGGCTTCTCTCCACTCTACCTGCAAAGGAGGACACATATTTGCATTTGATGCAAATCTGTGTCCCTTTTTGCAGCTGGCTCAGAGGGCCAAACCCACATAAAAGGTAAAAAGGTAAAGGACCCCTGGACAGTTAAGTCCAATCAAAGGCGACTATGGGGTTGCAGCACTCATCTCGCTTTTCAGGCCGTGGGAGCCAGCGTTTGTCCACAGACAGCTTTCCGGGTCATGTGGCCAGCATAACTAAACCGCTTATGGCACAATGGAACACTGTGACGGAAACCAGAGCGCATGGAAACACCGTTTACCTTCCTGCTGCAGTGGTACCTATTTATCTACTTGCACTGGCGTGCTTTCGAACTGCTAGGTTGGCAGGAGCTGGGACAGAGCAACAGGAGCTCACCCGTCGCAGGGATTCGAACCGCCAACCTTCTGATTGGCAAGCCCAAGAGGCTCAGTGGTTTAGACCACAGGGCCACCTGCATCTCCAAATCCACATACAGTGTACTCGTCCCCGAAAGCCCTATTGGCACCTCTGCTCAGGGGATATTATTTCTTATTGGAGCTGCTTCTACATTTAAGTACTACACTGGAGTGTCTGCGTAGCTTACTGCAGCGAGTTCAACACTTAACATAAAGAACGTGAATTGCCAGTCTGCAGGGATGATTTGACCCACTAAGTTCCCCCAGCTCCCCCAAATCAATTTTCCATTGGCAGCGGCACAGGCATTGGTGTAGAGGATGGGGAACTGAAGAAGACCAGCAGAGCTACAGCAGTTCCCATCCTGAACATGATTTTGGACTAGGCAAGGAGATTTAAAAATCCTCCACCCACACCATCGCTCTGGTGCAGATGTGCATTGACTCTCCACACTCATCAGACTGATCAACTGATGGGTGGGGAAGAGGAAATAACCCCCTTCCTTTCCTCAGTTTTTTTTATTTATTGGCTAATATATAGTATAGTTTATAAAAGGTAAAGGGCCCCTGACAGTTAAGTCCAGTTGTGAACGACTCTGGGGTTGCGGCGCTCATCTCGCTTTACTGGCCGAGGGAGCCGACGTTTGTCCGCAGACAGTTTTTCCGGTCATGTGGCCAGCATGACTAAGCCGCTTCTGGTGAAACCAGAGCAGCGCACGGAAACGCCGTTTACCTTCCCGCCAGAGGTACCTATTTATCTACTTGCACTTTGACGTGCTTTCAAACTGCTAGGTGGGCAGGAGCTGGGACCGAACAACGGGAGCTCACCCTGTTGCGGGGATTCGAACCGCTAACCTTCCGATCGGCAAGCTCTAGGCTCTGTGGTTTAGACCACAGTGCCACTTGTGTCCCTAGTATAGTTTATAGCAGAGTTTAAAATAAAATAAAAAAACTTGGAAGCTGAAGCTACGCAATCCCACCACCACCCATTCTGTCTCATTGTTTAAAAAGAGTAAATAAAGGTTCCATTAATAAAGGAAAAAATGGTTCTTTCCTTACATATTTACAATCGCAGCTTCAGATCCTAAGCCCACGTGCCAGAAGCTAGTTTCATGGCTGCCTCGTACAGGAGAGAGGGGGGGGAGAGAGAGAGAGAGCAAGAGCAAGGCAAAGGGAGAGAACTTGGGAATTTAATGGAAAACCTCGAAGTTTATTTTCTCCAGAGTCCAGACTATCCGTTAGTCTCAACCCTGCCCTCTGCCGACTGGAGACATGCAAGGTTGCTTCTACCCAACACATTTTGAAGGGCATTAAAAGATTAATGGGCACAGCAGAGGGAATATGCTCTGAGTTGCAAGCCATAGATACAATTTCCCAATGCTACTTTGAAACAAACTAGTCATTTCCAGAGTTATTTTAAAAACTAAAGAACAAAGAACAAACCTTAAGCTTTGCCCTAGGCTGGAAACGGTTCAGTCAGACCATCAGCTGTTTCAAACACCCATTTCCTGGGTATTTTACTCCAGAATTTCTTAGAATGCAGGTAACAGGTAAACAAGAAAGAAATTGGTTCTGTAAGTTTATTAAAGTTATAGCATAATGGGATGCCTCTGTTTTTATCGGAGAAATGTTGGAAGGTATGGTTTTGATACTAGTTTAAGTGCCATGGAATCAAAGATTCCTGGGAACTGTAGTTTGTTATGAATGTGAAGAATTTTGTCAGGGAGGTCCAGCCTTCTCCAGCAGCAATACAGTTCCTAGGGTTTCCCGAAGAGAGAAAATGGCTTAAATAAGTTTACACCTGTGGATAATCCCTAAGTGAGCTTTTCTACTTGAAAAATGGGCACATTTCCAGGATGTATGTATCCAGTTTTTGAAAATTTCCTTCAGCTGGTTGCTAGTTGTAAGCAGGGGTGGCCCGGCTCGTTTTGCCACCCGAGGCTAATGGGAACATGCTGCCTTCCACCCACCGTCACCCCACCCAACCAGAATGCCACCCTCTCTCCGAAACTCAGTGAGAGGGGAATGTTCCAGTGGTGGTGGAAGGGGTTGGGTGGGTGGGCAGGGTCTTCTTCTTTGGCGATCACTCGTAGCCGAGTCCGTAAGTGACTGTGGAGGCCAATTCTGGATCCACACGTCCTTCCACAGTGGGGACATAGGTTTCTGGGCAGGAGTTGATCATGGTGAGGGTTTGCCAAGTGTGCCTTCCTCTTAGCATGCTTCTCCCTTGTGTCCTGAGTTTGAGGGTCCTCAAAGCCCATGACACCTTTGGTAATTCCAATTCTGTGAGGGCTAAACTGATTTCTAAAATGCCCTCCCCACTCCGTAGCCGCCTGCCACCTACACTGCTTGCTCACTCACCTGCCTGCCATTCTGTTGTCATGCTGGAGTGGCTGCCTATCAGTGGCCATGCCAACTGCAGCGTGGCAACAGCCTTACATTTTTTATGTATATAGGAAGAAATGTCAATAATTCGGGGCTTGTACCACTCTGATAGTCACCTTCCACATCTATTGCTTACCAATTCCAACTACTTAATAACGTGACATTGAATTTTCTCCCTTAGCAGTCATGCTCTGACATATTATCCTTCTATGTGCTCCTAATATTCCATTGGTGTTCTCCGGTCTGTAAGCAGACACACTTCTGAAGGCTAAAACAAAAAGAAAAAACTGATAATGGCATACTCCTGGCTTGCTGCACTTCTTCTCTGCTTTGTACCATCACTTTGCCTACCAAGAGTGTGCCACATTTGTAAAGAAGGAACATATACAGCTGTCACATAGTTGTGCAAGTGCCTTCCCTAAAAGGAAATCTGTCAAAGTGTGTAACTGAATGCTTTCTTCAGGAGCCATAAAGAATCCCTTTTGGAGCTTGTGTTTGGCAGCCAAGCAGAAACAAGCAAGAAGATGCTACCATATGAACCTATCCAGACCCTGAGATCATCTTCTGAGGCCCTCCTTCGTATGCCGCCTCCTCAAGAGGTCCAGAGGGTGGTAGCACGAGAACGGGCCTTCTCTGCAGTGGCTCCCCATCTGTGGAATGCTCTCCCCAGGGAAGTTCACCTGGCACCTTCATTATACACCTTTAAAGGTAAAGGTAAAGGTACTCCTGACCATTAGGTCTATTCGCGGACGACTCTGGCGTTGCGGTGCTCATCTCGCTCTGTAGGCCGAGGGAGCCAGCGTTTGTCCGCAGACAGCTTCCGGGTCATGTGGCCAGCATGACTAAGCCACTTCTGGCAAACCAGAGCAGCGCACGGAAACACCGTTTACCTTCCCGCCAGAGCGGTACCTATTTATCTACTTGCACTTTGATGCTTTCGAACTGCTAGGTTGGCAGGAGCAGGGACTGAGCAACAGGAGCTCACCCCGTCGCGGGGATTCGAACCGCCGACCTTCTGATCGGCAAGCCCTAGGCCCTGTGGTTTAGACCACAGCGCCACCCGCGTCCCAACTTGTACTACAAGTTGGCTTTGGGGAAGATTGTGCAAAAACTATACATATGGATCATTTTGTTCTTACCAATATTTTGGGAGCAAATTTGCGGAAGCCAGCTTCCGTAACCACATTGGCGGAAGGCACCAAATGTGCTTTCCCTTACAGCAGAGTTCCCGGAGTAGATCTTAGTTGACGGCAAAGAAAGAGAAGAGAGAGGTAGGGTTTGGCATTTATGTCCTAAACATAGTGCACCCTCTAGTGCTAACTCAAAGGAAAATCTGTATGTTGAGGTCAACATCTATCCAGGGCCTTTGGCAACGCAACTGCTCTTTCCTTGATAGAGAAAAAATATATTGTTACCAAAGCTGGGTGCCTCCTCCTCTGCTGAATGGTGGCCAAAGCTCATGGAGTTCCGGGCACTCACCCAGGGTATGTGATCCTTTGGTAACTGAGATATGACAGAGGCTGTCCTAGCTTTAAGAAATATGGTTTATTCACCTATTTATCGCTTCAGTCTGCATAGAGCATGGTCATTTCCAGATGGGCTTGTACCTCACAGTAGTGCAGCCCTGAATCTCAAGGCATCTCTCCCAGCCAGCCTTCCCAAGATGGATCCCAGTCTGTCTTCTTCCTCCTTCATCCTCCACCTTGCTAAAAACCAGGGTGGATTTTATTTAAATCACTAGTCAGGAAGACTTGATTTAAAGCCTTTTTTATATAAAAAAAGACTCATTCTTGCTGGTATAATCTTAATATTTACAACCAGATGAAGGTTTCATTTTTGGAATAATAAATTTTCAGAGTAGTTTTTACAGTTATATCAAAAATTACTGATTTGGTTATACTATTAGAAATACATAGACAGATAATTATGAAATTATTGTGAGGTTTAATAAGTTAACTGTTTATATTTGGACTTTTCTGCTGTACTTTATTGGAAGGAGAAAAATAATCATTTCCTTAATAACAATTTAAACAATTTATTTAACTAAAACAATAACATTATAGCATATGTATCCATGTTTGTTAACTGATGTGGTTAAACAATTAAAAAAACAACAACTTAGACTGAGTTTTAGCACACATGAAAAACTTAAAACAAATCCTTATTTCCTGATGAATAGCCTTTGGACTATAATGTAACTTAAATAGAAAACTATATTTAGAAAGATTTTTCCTCCAAAAGCATTTTATTTTAAAAATCCAATTTAAATTTAAAAAAATCTGATTTAAATAAAAAAAAATCTGAATTATTGTTATTATTGTTATTATTGTTATTATTATTTTTAAATCATTGATTTTTATTTACCCGACTAAAAACTCTCCTTTTCCTGTGTCCTCACACCCAGTTACCTTGGGAACCTTCCAAACCCCCAGTCTCTGTTCATAACTCAGGGCAGGGGGAAGGACAGTTCTCTTGCTCTGCCAATGGCCCTCAGTGGCCCTCAATTTTTTCTTAATGACGCTAGCTTGGCCAGGTCATTCTGCAAAGGCTAGCCCAGGAATTCCTCTGCAGTTTGTATTTCTCCCTTCACATCATCAAAATCCCGCCATTTATTAATTTCTAGCATTTGGGGGGGGGTCCTCCTTCCAAATCTATAACAATATATTGGAATGCAAAATATATATATATCTGAGGAGGATACTCACATCTCTTTTGATTCCTGTTTATGGACATTTATAAAATAAAATAAAAATCAACATGTGGAGAGCCAATGTGGTGTCACAGTGGTTAAGAATGGTAGACTTGTAATCTGGTGAACCGGGTTCGCGTCTCCGCTCCTCCACATGCAGCTGCTGGGTGACCTTGGGCTAGTCACACTTCTTTGAAGTCTCTCAGCCCCACTCACCTCACAGAGTGTTTGTTGTGGGGGAGGAAGGGAAAGGAGAATGTTAGCCGCTTTGAGACTCCTTCGGGTAGTGATAAAGCGGGATATCAAATCCAAACTTCTTCTTCTTCTTCTTCTTCTTCTCCTCCTCCAATGTAGAATTTCTATTGCTGTAGAATGGCCGCATTACCCAGGAGTTTTTGTACAGAACTACTACTTGTGGAGGCCACAAGGAGAAGGGGACGGCAGAGGACGAGATGGTTGGACAGTGTTCTCGAAGCTACCAAGATGAGTCTGACCAAACTGTGAGAAGCAGTGGAAGACAGGAGTGCCTGGCGTGCTCTGGTCCATGGGGTCATGAAGAGTCGGACACGACTAAATGACTAAACAACAACAACTCCTTTAGGGAACTTTAGGGTAGTTTTTAATGTTTGATATTTTTTCTTGTTTTTAATATTATGTTGGGAGCCGCCCAGAGTGGCTGGGGAAACCCAGCCAGATGGATGAGGTATTAATATTAATATCAACAACAACAACAACAACAACAACAACAAACAAACAAACAACAACAACAACAACAATTTCAGTGGAGAATTTGCTAAGCCTGTAGTTCTCAAACTACATGATCAGATCAGATATTTATTATTACGGCCATTGGCCCATCGTGCAGCAATTTCCCAAAACAACATATATGTACTTAAACTTTCAACTAAAAGACTTCCATAAAACTTTAAGTTAACAGACTAAACAGTAAATTTACAACAAAAACATCACCCTCTGTTCATAAATTTATAAAAAGACATGAATTATGGTATCTCATAATCAACCTAAATCGTGATTTAAAAGGGTAATCCAAGCCGCCCAGAAGTCCGTTTTTCTTCTTTAGGGATAGGACGCTGATCCAAAATCTGGCAACCGTAAGTGATCTTGAAGGGTCTTCATCATTCAGTACCAAACTACATGTAACATGCTAAGCACCTGGAAATTGGCTTCTATAATAACTGACATCTCTTAGAAAACATCTGTTGCTGGTTTTTGCAACTTCCTGTTTAATATATATAGCTAATGTTTTGATTTGGGCTAGAGATCTCAAGAGCCCTCTGAAAATGTTGTTCGCTTTTGTTGATATGTATGGATAAGTGAATCCTAATAGCAAAGAGATATCTGACGAGAGAAGGGAGCATAACTTGAATCTCTTTACCAACAACATGGCAATCATGTTAAGTGACCCACTGGCAGCGCTCCCCGCTTAGGTTAAACAAGAATCAATTTTACTATACTCTCATAAGATACAGTTTCAGTATCTGGGGGTAATAGCACCCCAAAAGCTTAATAAATTGTTTCAAGCCGACGACATACCTTTGATGAGAAAAAAAAAAACCCTGAGGATGTTAAGCAATGGAAGAAAATGTAGAATTTCCATTGCTGTAGAATGCCCACATTACCAGGAGTTTTTGTAGAGAACTACGCCTTTAGGGAACTTTAGGGAAGTTTTTAATGTTCGATGTTTTATCTTGTTTTTAATATTATATTAGGAGCCGCCCAGAGTGGCTGAGAAAATCCAGCCAGATGGACGGGGTAATAATAATAATAATAATAATAATAATAATAATAATAATATTTCTTGTGGCATAAACCTTGGAAGTCTTCGAGAGCATGCCTACACCCCAGAGATATTAGGGCATTTCAATTGCTTACTATATACTTAAAGCCTTCAGTACTTTACAAAGTCTGCAGAACAACAAGAACGACTTCATTGAGGTAGCTAGTTTTAAATCTGAATTACTATTAAAACACCTACCAGTATATTTTACAAGGTTGTTATTGTACTTCACCAGAACTTTACAGTATTTGTAAGAATGGATTCCAAATATCACTGAATTTGTCCATGGCAAGTCTGTGTTTATATGCAAGTTGTTCATATGTAGCAAGTTTGTATAAGTCTTCGATCCAATCGTAGAAGGGGGCCGCGTTTTTATTTTTCCAATTCATCAGCAGCAGTCTTTTTGCTGCGGTAAGGTAAGGGCATGGAGAATCTACTCGTATTCACCTTTTGTAAGGTTCCATGTGCTGGGTACATAATTCAAGAGGATATTTTGCTCTGCAAATGTAAGGATGTTCCGTGCAGTTCTGTTGATAGTTTCAGATACCTTTTGCCAAAAATCTTTCAATGTAGGACAATACATTCATGTAGTTCTGATCACATGCTATTTCTCAGAGGTACCCTAGTTCATGTGAAGAATTCGACGAAGCCACAACAAAATGCTCTTAAAATACACTACTTTGGAGGGGGTGTCAACTTTCTGTTGCATATGTTCAAGAGAGACCTTTAGACTTTGCTACGAATCTTCACACCACACGCATTGAAATTCCACCCCCATCACTCACACACACACACACACACACACACCAAAACCTAAAATGGCAGCCCATGGTCTGTGCTACAGTTCCCAGATGCCACCATTGAGTGGCAGCTGAAGATACTCCACACCTGTGTTTTATCTATATCACCTGAATCAGGGGTGGGGACTAGGGATGATGGGAGCTGTAGTTAGCAATATCTGGAAGGTCAAAGGCTCCCCACATCTGACCTAAATAAAAAGCATGCAAAGAGACTCTGCGTTATTGCCAAACAAGTCCTATTGCGAGTAGAATGAGTGGAAGAATTGTGGAGCTTGAAGGGACCTCAAGGGTTATCTCTTGCAATGTAGGAATCTTTTACCCAATGTTGGACTCGAACCCACGATTCTAAGATTAAGAGTCTCATGCAGTACTAGTCAAAGTTAATGGACCTAGTTTAGTCATGCTCTGTGACTTTAGTGGGTTTATTTGCAGCAGGACTAGCATTGGATACAATGCTCTATCCCAACCCCGGAAACATTTGCAAATAGCTATCTCTTCTGAGTGGGCATTTAAAGTTCCCCCATTATAACGCCTCAGCTTTGTTTTCCTTCCCTGACATCCATCTTCATGGAAAGCCATTACAGAAGTGACAAAGGTTAAACCAGCAAAAGAATGCCCCCACATTCTTATTCTATTGGAATCGTGCAATCCTGTTTGACTGAAGTGTGCCATAACTACACAAAACACAATTCCACTCATGGAAATTCTAAATCTTTATGGGCTTCCTGCGGAAAAGATTCCTTGTCTAACATTTTGTCGTTCCACTGGATTAGTGAAGGACAATTAGCTCCATTATTCATGTTTCAGTCTCCGGTGGTATTTAGCACATAACGAATGTAAATAGCTGGGAGCCAAAACTGTCGGAAACAATAAATAACGGTTGCGCTATGAGTTTTGCCAGAAAGTGGGCAGGTGGCCTAGGAATCAAATGCATTTATAGGACTTAGGGGAGAAAGTCCACTGTTGCGTAATGCCATAATGGGGCAGAGATGTAGGTAAAGGGGCATGATATGAAACATGGATGCCATCATAAATGTTTTCTAAGTCACCACAGCCAACCACAAATGAACAATCACACCCTACGCCAATCCCGACCTCTCTCATCTCGCCAAAGAAACACAAGCGAACAACAGAGAACCTACACAAACAACGTTAAAACAAAATCGAAAATTCTTTCCAGTAGCACCTTAGAGACCAACTGAGTTTGTTCTTGGTATGAGCTTTCGTGTGCATGCACACTTCTTCAGATACGTATCTGAAGAAGTGTGCATGCACACGAAAGCTCATACCAAGAACAAACTCAGTTGGTCTCTAAGGTGCTACTGGAAAGAATTTTCGATTTTGTTTTGACTATGGCAGACCAACACGGCTACCCACCTGTAACAAACAACGTTGACACCAAACCCTACGTGTATTAAGGAAAATAGAAACATTGTCACCCCACCTCACCCATCCCCCCATCCCACCCACCTCCTTTCCCCCTTCTCTCCCTAATGTCTCAACAACCAAAACTGATTTGTAAAAATGTTACATGGAAAAAATACGAGAGAGACATTGCACACACTTTTGTAAATCAAGAAAATCTTTAATAAAAAAAAAGTTTTCCAAGGTATGGTTGATTTCCCCCCCCCCTTGAAGAAATATGATAAAATGGTGATGCTCTGCTGAATAACAAGCTATAACTGGGGGGGGGGGAGAGAGAGAACACAAAACATATATAAGAATCCATTGAAATGAATTTCCTCTTGCAACAGGATAAGGCATATTTGAATAACATTCTTTATATCAGTGTAGTGACCCATCACAATTTCCTTCTGACGGAAAAAAACTCTTCCACGTTCAACAATATCCTGATAGGTAAGAAAGTGAATCACAAAATGCATTACACAACAGATTCCATTCTACCAGAAACCACACAGGAAATTTGAAGTGCTCCTTCTGAAATATGCACTAAGGAAAAGGAAAATAACTGTTGCTTGCTACTGAAATTCATGCCCTGCCTTTCCCCACACGAGTGAACTTACAAAGTAGCTTATAGCATAAGAGCACCACACCCTAAATAGAAATATATCCACTATACAATTACAAAATAATAATAATAATCAAATATCACAAACATCAACCACGGAGGGACAGCACTAAAATAACAAAGCCAAGAAAACAACTGACTAAAACTCTGAAAAAGACGTGTTTTGGCTAGTCACCTTAAAATAAGAGACTGTCAGGGCCTCCTGATGAATTTCTGCAATACCAAAAAGACATCGCTCCTTTTGGCGGCCAAAACGATCTCATTTGGCAGCAGGACCTTTGTGAAAGGCCTCGGCTGTTGAATGGAGTATGTGGGGAAGAACATGCAAAACATGGCTGTCTTTGGCCTACCAAGGTGCCGGGCTGTTTAAGACATTAAATGTTAAAACCAGCAATTTGAACTGAACCTGGAAACGAAAACGAGCCTGAATGCCTAACTCCAACCAGCCAGGGGCGTAGGAAGGGGGGGCAGGGGGCAGCCTGCCCCAGGTGTCATCCCTGAGGGGGGTGACAAAATCCCTCCTGGGCGGATCACCGTGCTGTCCCCCTGGGTGCTGATCGCCGCACCAATTGCCCCCAATGAGCGCCAATCGCCACACCAATTGCCCCCCCGGGCGTCTCGCCCTGCCCCCCCGGGCAGCTCACCCCACCCCCGGGTGCACAACATGTGCACCAGTCCAGGTGCCAGAGCGGCTAGCTCCGCCGCTGCAACCAGCAACCTGGTAGCAACAGTTCAAGTTTCTGAATGCCTTCAAGGGCAGCCCTATATACCAGCCAAAGCTTGGAAAAGACACCCCTCGCCACCAGGGCTGGTGCGTCCATTTTGGTGCCCTAGGCAATTGCCTAGGGCACCAAAATGGAGGGGGCGCTGGCCAGGCTTGGGCGGGGGCGGGACAGGCTAGCAGCAGCTTCTCCGCTGTAGCGGAGAGGTGCTGCTTGCCTCTCCACCCCCCACCTCCCGCTAAAGCAAGGCATTGGCGGGGGGCGGGGGGCGCCAGAAGGTGGTCTGCCTAGGGCGCCAGAAACCCTAGCACCGGTCCTGCTCACCACCAACACCATCTTGCATCGAGGATAAGTGCTGTGTCGAGGAACACCCTAAGCTGCAAATACACTGAAATCTGCTGTGGATCATTTACAGTAGATCACGAAAGATTTCTGTCTCCCAGCTGGTTAACGAAACCATCCTTCAACTCTCCCCACCCCAATAGAAATACAGACCCTCCAAGTGCCCCAATTTTCCAGGAACAGTCCCCGATTTACAGAAGCCATCCCAGATTCTGATCCCGGAATGTCCCACTTTTCCTTAGGACGCCCCTATTTTCATCAGAGAAATGTTGGAGGGCATGGAAATAGGCTGCAGAAATGAAGGAAAGTCTGGAGGGAAATAAGGAATGGGTTTTTGAATTTTATTGCATTTAGTTGCCCTAAAGAGAGGAAGGCAGACCCTTCAGCTTTCGAAGCAGTGTAACTACAGTAGCTCCAGGAGTCTTGGAGAGATGCTACCACAGTGCACCTTAGCAGATCCAGAGAGTTCCCACAATATGATATGTGGCATATCATATGCCTTGCTATCACACCTTTAATAGGAGATGGGCACACACATTCATTTAGCAATTAAGTAGATGACACTTTCTCCTTAAATAAAAGTTCAGAGATTTTTTTTTTAAGATATGTAGAATGCTGACATGTGTTTAATTTGTTTGTACAACATTTTATTGTTGATTTTGTTTACTTTTTGAGTGTTTTAAATGGTTGTTTCTAACAATTTTTAGGCGTAATTTTACTATTTTAGCAAACAACTCTTGGGTTTTTTTTAAAACAATCCAGCAGTATGTAAAGTTTATGAAATAAATAAACATCAGGAAAAGCTTCCTTTGCTCAATTTCTATGTGTCGAGCAAGGTGAGGAGCCATGAAAAAAGTTGACAAGTGAAATTCTATGCTTACTCAGGAGTAAGCCTCACTGCATTTCGTGGGCCTTGATTGCAAGTGCATAGGACCATATAATAACGAAATGCAAAGTGTAAGAGAGAACGAATACAAGAATGGATTGTTTTCCTTTCAGCTATATTTGCTTACATTTGATTAAAAGAGAGAGAATTTGGTTCATGATCGCTTGCAAAAGAAATTCTGTACGAGAACAAAGGAAGAGTTAGCAGTCACATCCTTGTCCTCTCCTTTTAGATAATTATTGCAGTCAAAATAGGGGTTAGCAATGGAAGCAGGTGAGTGAAGCTGGAAACCTTAGCCTTAATCTTTTCTGACCTAATTTTTCCCTGCCAGGCCCCTGAAGATAACTGACACAAATGACTCCCAAAAAAACAGTTGACAGTTTAAGACCAGAGTTAAAGCTATCTCATGTTGGTTGAAGCTCCACAAAGCCAGAAAGCTGGAGGCCAAGGAAAATGCCACAATAGATGTTCCCCACGATCAATAATGCTTGCTTGCAACTCATACTTCATCCACCAACTCTTTCATGCCCAAATCTAGACAGGAAGGACATTGTGTTCAGCAAAGATGCATCCCATTGAAGTGGCCCTGTATTTCCACATGAAGCATCTGTGTCTTACTGTATTGTTCAAGGATTAACAATTTGTACACACAAACACAATTTAATGCTATGGGTTGCATCTTTTATTTTTATTTTTATTAGTTTTCAATTTTTATTAGTTTTCAATTAAAATAATCCAATAATAGCCTCATTATAACAATGCCAGATTATAATACAATTACTAATACCAATCATCCAGCTCCCAATTTATATAATTATTATATAAATTATATAATTTAGGTGGCTCCCCACGTGCTAGAATTGACGGTTTGATGGTTTACTTTATGTCCGCGTTCCCAAATCTGATTAATTTCAATTACACTCGAGTCAAAATAACAATCCCTTATACAACAACTGCAATATTAACAATTTCCATTCGTATTGACACATTAAACGATTTATAAAACTACAGGTGAGGCACTCAAACTATCTCCTTGTTCTTCCTGTGTGTGGCAGTTATTCTGTCTGTGACGTTTCTTCCTGTCCTTGTAAAATAATATGTCTATCTTTTCCCAGTTGTTGCTGTTCTCCATCATGCCTTGGGTGGAGCTAATATACCACTGTTGTTTCAGAAATTCTCCATTGCCCCATCCCGTGATTCACTGTTTTGCAACTTTTACAACAGCTGCAAAAAATCATACTTAGTTATTCTTAATTATTCACATATTATACTTCCTAGATAATCCTGTAGTGAATTTCTATAGTGGATAAATGATGGGTCAAAAAGCCTGGCGCAATATCTTAGCAAGAATATTACATTCTGCTTTAATGTTTTCTTTCTAAATTTGGAATCACAGTTAGAACCTTAATAAGGGACTCCGCCTCTTTGTGGCATTGCCGAGTGCATTAGAGAGAAAAAAAGCAGATTGTTTGTTCAGGTAAGTCAAGCAAACCATATTTGAGAATCTATTCTGACTTCTGCTCAGATTGTGAAAGTCACACCTTGCGCTCTAGCTACACCTCAAGGGGTTCTGACACATTTATGTATTGCAACAAAGGGATGGAAAAATACAGGCTGAAGAAATATTATCTCGCCATGCCCCAAATGCCCGTAACATTAAAAGATGATGAGTCTCAGACTACAGTAAGAAGGAAATGAGAAACAATGGAAACCTTATGTAAACCTCTGGAATTTTTTTAACGCCACCTTTGCAGAGCTGTTGTGAGGACAGGCGAGATGAAGACGGCAACGTATTTGGGGAAAGTAGCAGAAAAATGACAATACTGATGCAAAATTCAATGTTATTGTTCCTGTGGTATCTCACATAACAAGCTAGCGTTTCCAGCTCCAGCCTGTAAGGGAGACTTAAGAGCTAAACTGAAGACAAATTCAGTCGTGTATCTGCAGCTGGAAAACAAATGCTTGTGGCGAGATTCTCAATTCCATTGCGTCACTTACATTTAAATAAATCCTCTCAGGATTTCGACTCAGGACTTCTGCTGATTCTCCCTTGTTATGATAGCTTTCATATCATCTTCCTTCAAATTCGAAGTCACTTCTTCCGAAACAGAAAAAGGCTCCATCACTTATGAAGGTAGCCAATGAGGCTACCGGACCTTTAATAGATGTGTAGAACAGAGAATTTCTGTGGCGGTAGCTTGCATGACAATTCCTTTTTCTTCTCACCTGTTAAAATTGCAGGAGCCCAGCCATCTTGTTCACCTGCTCTGCCACAAATTAAACCCTCCAGATGCTGTTAAACTCCTTTTCCCATCTCCCTCTTCCTTTGTTTGATTCCATAATTCCTTTGTTTGTTTGATTTTATTTTTATTTATTTTTTGCTTGGGGTTGGGAACCACCGTTTTTATTTGTGGAAAATGTCACATGCCCCGATTGTAACAGCAGCAACAAATAACCTAGACAAGCGGCTTATCCTTCTAGTTCTGTAACAACACCCAATATTTTCAATAGCATCTATATAGTAAACAGGCTGCATTTTATGAAACCACATTTTATGAAATCAGCGTGATTTTCCAGACTCGCTGTAGTAGCTGTGAGGTAGATTAATCTGTGACCTGCCAGATTAAGTGTGAAATAAGTTTGTCATTGATTTTCGTATAAAGATGCCTTAAATCAATTTGGACCATTGGTCCTTCTACCAGGGGTGTTGTTTTGGGGTGGCCCGGATAAACATCCCAAGGTCTTAAAAGGTAAAGGTAAAAGGACACCTGACCATTAAGTCAAGTTGCGGACGACTCAGGGGTTGCGGTGCTCATCACGCTTCACTGGCCAAGGGAGGCGGTGTACAGCTTCCGGGTCATGTGGCCAGCATGACTAAGCTGCTTCTGGCGAACCAGAGCAGCGCACGGAAACGCCGTTTACCTTCCCGCTGGAGTGGTACCTATTTATCTACTTGCACTTTGACGTGCTTTCAAACTGCTAGGTGGGCAGGAGCAGGGACCGAGCAATGGGAGCTCACTCCGTCGCAGGGATTCGAACTGCCGACCTTCTGATCGGGAAGCCCTAGGCTCTGTGGTTTAACCCACAGTGCCACCTGCATCCCCCTGAGGCCTTACTGGACCCCAAATCCCTTGCCCACTTTCATAGACTCAAGAATCATAGAACTGTATAGTTGGAAGGTACCCCGAGAGTCATCTAGTCCAACCCCCTGTAATGCAGGTATCTCAACTAAAGCATACATGACCAATGGTCATCCTTCCATTGTTAAAACTTTTTTTTAAAAAAAACTTTGTTTACAGGGCAGCTGGATGAACTACAATGTGGATAAGACCCTAGCCACCTGCCATCTTAATTTGCCTATACACAGACATACACACACACACAGAGAGAGAGTATTAAAGGTAAAGGGACTCCTGACCTTTAGGTCCTGTCACGGATGACTCTGGGGTTGCGGCGCTCATCTCACTTTACTGGCCGAGGGAGCCGGTGTACAGCTTCCGGGTCATGTGGCCAGCATGACTAAGCCGCTTCTGGAGAACCAGAGCAGCACACGGAAACGCCGTTTACCTTCCCGCCGAGCGGTACCTATTTATCTACTTGCACTTTGACGTGCTTTCGAACTGCTAGGTTGGCAGGAGCTGGGACCGAGCAACGGGAGCTCACCCCGTCGCGGGGATTCGAACCGCCAACCTTCTGATTGGCAAGCCCTAGGCCACCCGCGACCCTTATATACAGTATTATGTGCATGTAAAGTTATGCAGATTTGTGTCATGGGCCTATATATCCTGAGTCCTTTGTCCCTGCTGTATAGCCTAGCACTGTATTCACCAAGATTTTCCCTAGCCTACTTGGGATCCTCTGTTACTTGGACTTTTGGCATGAAAATTATGTCCTGTGCCAAGAAGCCAGCACTTCTGCTACCCAACTTCACTGTCTCTGCTCTTGCCTTCTCTTCCATGACTGCTTCCAATTAAGTATTAACAGGTGCTTTGAATAGGACTGTATTTATGTTACCCATAAACTTCTAATCTGTTACACATGAATGCTGTAGTGGAAATGTACAGAATTCAGACAACCACCAGTACTGTAGTGTTGTATTTCAACCAAGTTTATCAGCAGCGTCAGGAGGAGGGAGGCCCAACCTTGTTTAGTTATACAGTACCGTTTCATCATGGAAACGATGAAAAACTGTTAAATTCAGTTCCGTTTTAGCTCAAAGGATAGTTAAAACCGGGCATTCCTTTCAATGACCATCATTAAGGTTGTTATATAAGCAGGGGATTATCAGATTTTTCAGTAGCTGAGTCATCTGAAGAACAAATATGTGGCTAAAACACAGAAAATAAGTTCTGCATGAAAAAAAAACTAACTGCCGGGTATCGCTCATGAAGACGAAGAACAGAGACATGATTTTAAACATGCATCGCTGGCAATGAGTGAATCCAGACTAAGCTAGTCACATTTCGGTCCGATTGAAATCAATAGGGCAAATTAGTAATTACTGACTTACTCTCGTTTCATTGAAATCAACAGATTGTGTATGAGTAATTGTCTGGGTCCACTTCAGCCTACGTAGGAGATATAACAAAATCTGGATCAGGAAATAGAAAAAGTGGCTTTCCACCATTACTTGCCACATCTTTACCACTCACTTCCCTTACATGGTCCAGAAGTGTTTCTGGTCTGCATTAGGACAAACCATGAGATTTCCCCCTCAGCACCTCTTAATTTAATTTAAATAATGAGAATATGGAGGGGCAAGAGAAAAGCTACGCATAGCCAGCATGGATTTAATGTCAGTTAGATGTGGGTGGCACTGTTGTCTAAACCACAGAGCCTAGGGCTTGCCAATCAGAAGGTTGGCGGTTCGAATCCCCGAACAGGGTGAGCTCCCGTTGCTCGGTCCCTGCTCCTGCCAACCTAGCAGTTCGAAAGCACATCAAAGTGCAAGTAGATAAATAGGTACTCTCCAGCGGGAAGGTAAACGGCATTTCTGTGTGTTGCTTTGGTTTGCCAGAAGTGGCTTAGTCATGCTGGCCACATGACCCGGAAGCTGTACACCGGCTCCCCCGGCCAGTAAAGCGAGATGAGCGCTGCAACCCCAGAGTCATCCGCGTCTGGACCTAACAGTCAGGGGTCCCTTTACCTTTAGATGAGATTTAATCTTGATGGGCTAGTTGTTTGGACTGTGGTGGTGGCAATGAAGGAAAGATAATTAGACCCAGGAAGAGGAGGAGAAAACTTTAAAGTTTTAGAAGAACTCTGAATCTACAGAGCGAGGCACGGTGAAAATCAGCATGAAATAGGTAAATGGCAAGTACAAAATATGTAAATGAAGTCGCTCAGATACATAAAGGGAGGGAAGTAGCTAGAAGCAGGCAGGTTGTTTTACCAAACATCTAGAAAAAAATATAATATAATTATTTAGGGACTTGAACCAATAGACTTTGGTCTGTTTCTACTACCATTCCTATTACCCCAGCTTGGCATTTAGATAGTACAATTAATGGTTCGGCATTAATTATAGTCTCTAACACAAATGTCAAATCGAAAAGAGCCAGGTTCTATAGTGTACAAAGAAAAAAAGTATGCTTTAACCTTATAAGAAATGTGAGTTATGTAGACAAATAAATGTAAACGAATGAACTGCAGGCACAATGGGGAATGAGACAAAATCAGCAACTGCTTGGTTTGTTGCTGTCACTTACCGGTAATGCCTTGTCCAATTCAAAAAGAATAAAATAAACTACCTTGATCAGAAGGGGGCAGTAACAATCTTTGGACTGCTCTTCTGCTGCATTTTAACCCTAAATGCAGAACAAGGAGTAGGTAGCAGAAGGTCTAAAATGTCACACAGAGAATAGAAAACTCCACAGAATCTCTATGTGACGTGATGCAATTGACAATTTAAGGGATGTTTCTGAAGAAAAACCAATGATATACTTAGTTGAATTTCTGGTCCCCCTGGTTTTCTGAGTGGATGGGCTGTTTTAATTTTAAAATTTCAAATGATACTGGACTGGCTTGTATTTTGATGGTTCTGTTCTTTGCGCGTTTCTAAAGACTTTGGTCACAACCTTCACCCATGATTGAGTTTATCTGAGGTAGAGTATTGCATTTCCAGATAAAAAAAAAACAAAGTTGAGTCATCTCAGCTGAAGAGACAGCAGTCTAACTGGGACTTGGTCACGTCAAGAAGAGGAACTGCTGGTGCGTGCAGACAGAGACGGAGATGAATAAAATGAAATGGACACTGTCAGCATTTTGGCCAGATGCTATGATCTGAATATGGAGCATCCAGTCTATGCTGTTTTCTCACTTTGCCATCAGCCAAGCACATTTGTGCCAGCTCTTTGATCCTGAATTCCCTCCCTGCCAGAATGATGATGATGATTTTATTATTTATACCCTGACCATCTGGCCGGGTTTCCCCAGCCACTCTGGGTGGCTTACAGCACATTAAAAATTGTAAAATGTACATAGCTGTCATACACAGGTGACTGCAATTATTGATCATAGATGATATTGATAGATAGATGAAGAAGAAGAAGATAGATAGATAGATGATAGATAGATGATAGATAGATAGATAGATAGATAGATAGATAGATAGATAGATAGGGCTCGTATACACTTCCACATGTGCTGTGCCTAGAAAGCACAAGTCCTGGCAATTTCCCGCTTGACCCACGCTTTCTAAGCATGGGTCCAAGGAGTTTTCCCCTTGCCCTGCTCCTTTCCAAGGGAAAACCCACTCTTTAGTGATACATCAGAACAAACAGCAATCTGGGGGGAAACCCAGATTCCTGTTAGCTCCAACTGAGCACCAAAGAGCATTTTTTTTTCCAGGAGGGTGATGAAAGCAGCAGAACAAGGGCAGGTGTGGGAAGGAAAGACTGCTTTCATCATGGACTTCAGTCCCATTCCCTTGCCTCAGAAGACCTGGGAAGGAGCTGTTGCCCAGACCCAGACCAGGACCACAACAGGGGCTAAAGGGCTAAAGCCCTCTTAAAAAATGGCAATGAGCCCTTCCTACTAGAAATTTGGTTTTTTGTTTTGTTTTGTTTTGTTTTAAAGCAGCCTGAACTTAAAGGCAAAGCTAGATAGTTATAGCAACATGTAATTTGTCACAGACAATCATAGAATCTTATAGCTGGAAGGGACCCCAAGAGTCACCTAGTCCAACCCCCTGCAATTCAGGAATCTCAGGAAAAGCATCCATGGCAGATGGCCATCCAAGCTCTGTTTAAAAACCTCCAAGGAAGGAGAGTCCACCACCTCTCGTGGGAGTCTGTTCCACTGCTGAACAGCTCTTAGTCAGAACGTTTCCCCCGAATGTTTAGTCAGAATCTCCTTTCTTGCAACTTGAAGCCATGCGAAGCACTTCCAAAGATTTTTGGGTGCTGCAATTTACCCCTCACAGACTTCTTATCATTATTATTTATTGAATTTATATACTGCCCTATTCCTCGGGGCTTACAATTCTCACCAACTGTTAACAAATGAAATAAAAAATTCCTTCCAGTAGCAACTTAGTTGGTCTCTAAGGTGCTACTGGAAGGAATTTTTTTTATTTTTTATTTTGTCTTTTTTTGCTTTTAAACACATCTTTATTTATCATCTTTAGATTTTAACAATTACATCGAGTCCATCAAATTCCAAATTCAAACTCAAAACAAAACAATACAGAACAAAACACTTCACTTTAAGATATCCTATTTGCCCTCTCCCTCCCCCCCTCCACTGCTTCCCCTCCCCCATGAGTGATCGTGTAGCATCATTTCTGTTTCATCTATCGTTTTCAGTTGCGTTAGTTTCCTATCAGTTATTTCCCCTGTCTAGCTATAATTGAGTTATTTTTCTTATCGGCCGTTTTCCCGTGCGATTCTCTCCACTCAGTCTACTAATAATTCATAATTTGGACAGTACTTCTCCATGTATTCTTTTAGTCCTTCCCATTCTTTAATTAAATCTTTGTTTGAATGACCTCTGATATTGGCTGTTATTTTTGCCATTTCAACAAACTCTAATAATTTACCCCTCCATTCTGCTATTGTCAGTAAAAAATTTATTTTGTTTTGACTATGGCAGACCAACACGGATACCTACCTGTAACTGTTAACAAATGAGTGTGGCCAGAATTTCAAGGGTGGCATGTGCTTCAACTGTGATTCAAAGATATAGTGTGTAGTCATCTGCTCTCTTTTTTCCTGATATCTATTGGGTTTTCTTCGTTTTTTAAAAGGTGTTTAATTATAGCTATTATTCAAACTTGTGTCTTTGGGTTTGGTTTGGTTTCTGAACATTTCAAAGGAGCTTGAGAGTTGCATCTTTCAGAAATGAGCAGGAGGGTTTTTAAAGTCTCCTCAAACAAGTGGATGCCTGCAAAACATTCCTACCAATGGAAGCACTTGGAGATTTAGGCAAATTAGGCAGCTGTGAGAATGTCCCTGTTTGGCACTCAGAAGGTCCCAAATTCAACACCTGTCATCTCTAGTTAAAGGAATTAGGTGGCAGGTGATGAGATAGACCTCTGCCCAAGACCCTGCTGAAAGACACTCCCTGTTAGAGGAGACCATTCTAGATGGGGAAATAGTCTGACCTGGAATTAGACATGCAAAATTAGCTGCAGTCTAAGTAGACCCATTGAAATTAATGGATCTAACAAACTTAGGCCCATTAATTCCACTGGATTTACTCTGCTTAAAGGTAAAGGGACCCCTGACCATTAGGTCCAGTCGCGAAAGACTCTGAGGCTGAGGCGCTCATCTCACTTTATTGGCCAAGGAAGCCGGTGTACAGCTTCCGGGTCATGTGGCCAGCATGACTAAGCCACTTCTGGAGAACCAGAGCCATTTACCTTCCCGCCAGAGTGGTACCTATTTATCTACTTGCACTTTGACGTACTTTCAAACTGCTAGGTTGGCAGGAGCAGGGACTGAGCAACGGGAGCTCACCCCGTCGCGGGGATTCGAAATGCCGACTTTCTGATCGGCAAGCCCTAGGATCTGTGGTTTAACCCACAGCGCCACCCGCGTCCCTTAGTCTGATTAGAACTCCATTAAATATCACCCTATGTTCCCAATAAATTTTATCATGGTACCTGTGCACTGTTTTTATTTAAGTCAGGTAATTGAAACAGTACCGCTCCCCATGAGATCTTTTTGTATAAAATATTTCTATTATGTTTTACATAACAAATTTAAATTCGAACATATCATTCCCCTTCACATTTAGGATTCTCAGAAACCCTTGACTTCCCTCCACCCTTCCATGGTTACCATTATCAATCCCTTTTTCATTCTGCTTATGTTATTTTTTTTCTAATTTGCTTTTTTTAAAAAAATTGTCCATTTCCCCATTTTATTTTGTACATTGCAAGCATTACTCTAATCCTGCCAAAGTTTTTAGTTGTTTACAGTGTTCTCTTAGATATATTATAAATTTTCCCCATTCCTCCGTAAAGTTCTTCCTGGTCTCTGATTTTCTCAGTCAGTTTTGCCATTTTGGCATAGTCCATCATCTTCATCAGCCATTCTTCTCTGGTCGGGACTTTATCTTCTTTCTGTCTTTGGGCCAGTAGTGTCCTCACTGCTGTCGTCGCATACATAAACAATCTTTTCTGCTCTCTCGGAATCTCTGTGCCTAAAATGCCTAACCAAAAAGCCTCTGGGTTCCCCCCCCCCCGCAAATATTATTTTAAATTTAAAAAAAAATAGTCCAGTAGCACCTTAGAGACCAACTAAATTTGTTCTGGGTATAAGCTTTCGTGTGCATGCACACTTCTTCAGATACATTTTCTTTAACTCATTATATATCATTTCCCAGAACGTTTTAATTATCTTGCACGTCCACTGTCCCCATGTGATTTTGTCAAAATTAGTCTTTCTTTTTAAAAAGACAACAACAACAACAACAACAACAACAACAACAACAACAACTCTGAATGCAGCAAAGAAATGGAAGTTAAATGTAGAAAGGGGCTGCAGACCTACTGCAGGCATCTCCCAGACAAGTGGGACCCTTGAGAGAAATTCCAAATTCCAGTTGTTTGCAGACCATTCTCATTTCTTTATCAGAATATCTGCAGCCCACACGGACCCATCAATACTAGAAGTAAATATTGGAATATGTGTGAGATTCTTGTATTTGCATTGCTTCTCCTCTGTCTCTTGAGATGTGCCTGGTAAAGGTAGCAGCCATTCCCCCCCCCACCTCCTGCTCACAGGAAACCCCACACAATTGCATGACCTGCTCGCATATGAGACTCCTTCGCCATATGGTTGCCTTGTGCTCCAAAGAAGAAATGTTGAAATGAATGCAGAGAGCGTGAGCATGCTGTGAAAATACAGGAAGTTTGAGAAAGCGGGAAGTTCTGGCATGGTGCAGAAAGAGAAGGCAGCGCTTTGCGACAAAGAGCAAAGGGACGTTAACGGAGAATGTGCTAAAAAGATAATACAGTGGTACCTCTGGTTACGAACGGGATCCGTTCCGGAGCCCCGTTCGTAACCCGTGACGTGCGTAACCTGAAGTGCCACGTCTGTGCATATGCGCGATGCGATTCAACGCTTCTGTGCAAGCGCGTGATGTCACTTGACGTGTCTGTGCATGTGCGAACCGCTGAACACGGGTTTGGCGCTTTCGTAACCCGTGTTGTATGCATCCTGAAGCATTTATAGCAAGAGGTACGACTGTACTGAATTAAGATTGCATCAGAAGTGCCTTCTGTGGATAATATAGCAATGGTAAAGGGAGTGGGTAAAGGGAGCAATGGTAAATGGGAGCTGTGGCACTGTGGTCTAAACCACTGAGCCCCTTGGGCTTGCTGATCAGAAGGTCAGCGGTTCAAATCCCCGCGACGGGGTGAGCTCCATTGCTCTGTCCCAGCTCGTGCCAACCTAGCAGTTCAAAAGTGCACCAGTGCAAGTAGATAAATAGGTACCGCTGTGGCGGGAAGGTAAACGGCGTTTCCGTGCGCTCTGGTTTCCGTCACGGTGTCCCGTTGTGCCAGAAGTGGTTTAGTCCTGCTGGCCACATGACCTGGAAAGCTGTCTGTGGACAAACACCAGCTCCCTCGGCCTGAAAGCGAGATGAGTGCCGCAACCCCATAATCACCTTTGACTGGATTATACGCCATGGGGTATACGCAATGTAACCCACTGAAGTTGATAAAACTTATTCAGGTGCACTGTTGTGCCCCTGTGGGCATCACCACCACTGCCACCAGAGAAGTGAAGAGAAGTGGCCACGGTGGCTTCCAAGTTCTGGTGAGTCTCATGGGAACCAACAAGATATTGCTGGATCCCTGGCAAGTAAGGATTTGGTGGTGGTGGCAAGGGGCCACGCGCACAGGGCAGCCCTTTCCCAAGTCACCTCAGGCTGCGAAACAGGATGGGCTGCTCCTGAATACACCTGAAGTAGAACTAAGATCAATAGCAGGATCTTTTTTCCTAAACAACTGCAAATCAGACACATCTCTTCTGCAAATGACAAACTTACAGCAGCCTCTGAATTATGTGGGTATTTGGCCGATAACTAAAGACTCTGGTGAAGATTAGCATTCTTTACAGCACAATCTCAGGCGTGTCTACTCAGAAGGAAGTTCCACTGAGCTTAGTGGGGCTTACTCCCATGTAGGTAAAATAGCTAAGACTACCACTTAAACTAATTGAAAAGCCTTTATTAGAGCTAAGCTTTCAAGTTCACCAGAATTCTTATTCAGACTGGACATTACTTACATAAGAAAAGAAGTGGGCGTGAAGAAACAATGTTATTTGATGTGTTGTCAGATTTTGTAGTTCATACCAGTGTTTTTTCCCATCACACCCATCAACAGTCTCTGTTTTCTCATCCCCACCCACGTTTTTTAATAGCCAGAGTGAATGGGTGCTAATGAGTTCAAAAGCTTTCTCACTGCTTTGTGACGTGTCACTTAATTCCAATATCATTCTCCTCTCGCTTCTGATGGACAGAACACAGCTACTTGCCATTGTTCTCCAGAACTCTAGTCCATTTCAAGGAATGTCCTAATGAACATTGCCAACTACTGCACCAAACTTTTCAAACTGAAGTCTTGTGAAACTAAATGGTTATGCAAGAAAAGGTAAAGTAAAGGACTCCTGGATGGTTAAGTCCAGTCAAAGGTGACGCAGCGCTCATCTCGCTTTCAGCCCGAGGGAGCAGGCGTTTGTCCACAGACAGTTTTCCGGGTCATGTGGCCAGCAGGACTAAACCGCTTCTGGCGCAACAGGACAGAGCGCATGGAAACGCCGTTTACCTTCCCGCCACAGCAATACCTATTTATCTACTTGCGCCGGTGTGCTTTCGAACTGCTAGGTTGGCAGGAGCTGGGAAAGAGCAACAGGAGCTCACCCCGTCGTGGGGATTCGAACCGCCGACCTTCTGTTCGGCAAGCCCAAGAGGCTCAGTGGTTTAGCCCACAGCACCACCTGTGCCTTGCAGGGATCCACAAGTATTTCAAAATGGTTTCCTCTGCTTCATAAAGGTAACAAAACCTTCAGTTCTCATCATAACGTGGAGAGCACCCAGAGTTTGCTGCATGTCCAGTATTGGGAGCTGTTGCTCCATGTTGACCCTGTCCTCATTCAGGTAATCATAAAAGCCTTGAATGGAAAACCAGCTACTGAAATGTGAGCTATTTGGTAGTTTCCAAGGCTGGCCCACTTGTTCTCTCCAGGGGTCAATCCAGTTATAAAGATGGATTTTGCAGGTATTTAGAAAATTCATTTCTTGTGGAGCGTCCAGGAACACTCAGAAGGCACTGCAGGAAGAACAATCGCTTAGGCTGAACAGCCAGGCCCTTTTAGTATTGAAGAAAAAGTAACAGGCCTTTTCTTTCCTAACCAGAGGTGCCATCTAGGGGTGGGCCAAGGGGTCCCAAATTTTCATGGAGGGAGCCGGGTCCCCTCAATATTGCCCAGATCTCTGTTCTGGTCCGTCAATGTTTACCATCATTCACACATGCATAGTGTTTCTCAGAAAATGCTTAATAGCCTCAGTCCACTGCCATCAGAACTAGCAACAAAATATGTAAGATTAAAGCTATATCAAGTTTATCCATAAATTCAGTGTAAAGGGAGATTGGATGCCTAACTGGAATCGTGGAACTTTTGAGACTTTCTCCAAAACTATCACAATGCAAATAGTCAGCACAGAGATACATAAGTACCTCAGAAGTCGCACGGAACCCGTTCCAGAAGTCCATTCAACTTCTGAAACATCCGGAGACCAAACGCAGCTTCTGATTGGCTGCAGGAAGCTCCTGCAGCCAATCGGAAGCCCTGTCGGACGTTCGGGTTCCAAAAGAACGTTTGAAAAACGGAACACTCACTTCTGATTTTTGATCGTTCGGGAGCCAGAATGTTCGACTCCCAAGGCGTTCGGGAGCTGAGGTACGACTACATGCAGAAAGGCAGGGCCAGACTTTGGTAATCTTTTGGAATATGGTACCAAGTGCGAGGCCAAGATTTGGCACCACAAAATGTATCATCTCAATTATGGATCTTCTCAATTTTGCACACCTTTGGCTCAGTGCCCTGTGCAGTGGAACTGCACACACCACCCAAAATCTGGCACTGATACAGGTGAAGGTCCAGCCCTGATTTGGCACATGGAAGAATATAAGGACGGCGAAGGAAAGTGTCTCTATCGCCAGAATGAGAATGAAGGTCACCCAAGGCAGCAATGCTCTCTTAACACACTTTGAAACGAGGAAAGTCATGCACAATATTGAAAAAACAGCCCACCTCTAGTAAGACCATGAAGCCCAGAGTCTAAAATTACTGAACTGTGCCTCTAAAATGTTCATCAGTATGCGGATGATACCCAGCTCTACCTCTTTTTCAAATCAGAACCAGTGAAGGTCTTGTGTGAGTGTCTGGAGGCGGTTGGAGGATGGATGGCGGCTAACAGATTGAGGTTGAATCCTGACAAGACAGAAGTACTGTTTTTGGGGGACAGGAGGCGGGCAGGTGTGGAGGACTCCCTGGTCCTGAATGGGGTAACTGTGCCCCTGAAGGACCAGGTGCGCAGCCTGGGAGTCATTTTGGACTCACAGCTGTCCATGGAGGCGCAGGTTAATTCTGTGTCCAGGGCAGCTGTTTATCAGCTCCATCTGGTACGCAGGCTGAGACCCTACCTGCCCGTGGACTGTGTCGCCAGAGTGGTGCATGCTCTGGTTATCTCTTGTATGGATTACTGCAATGCGTTCTGTGTGGGGCTACCTTTGAAGGTGACCTGGAAACTACAACTAATCCAGAATGCGGCAGCTAGACTGGTGACTGGGAGCAGCCGCCGAGACCACATAACACTGGTCTTGAAAGACCTACATTGGCTCCCAATACGTTTCCGAGCACAATTCAAAGTGTTGGTGCTGACCTTTAAAGCCTTAAATGGCCTTGGCCTGGTATATCTGAAGGAGCGTCTCAACCCCCATCAATCTACCCGGACGCTGAGGTCCAGTGCCAAGGGCCTTCTGGTGGTTCCCTCCCTGCGAGAAGGCAAGTTACAGGGAACCAAGCAGAGGGCCTTCTAGGTAGTGACCCCCGCCCTGTGGAATGACCTCCCACCAGATGTCAAAGAGAACAACAACTACCAGACTTTTAGAAGGCAACTGAAGGCAGCCCTGTTTAGGGAAACTTTTAATGTTTCATGGATTATTGTATTTTAATATTTGTTGGAAGCCGCCCAGTGTGGCTAGGGGAGCCCAGCCAGATGGGCGGGGTATAAATTATTATTATTAAAATTCATAGCATCCAATCTAAAAAGTTGATTTTCCTGGAAGTAAGCCTGCTTCCTGGTTTTCTAGAGAAGAGAAGCATTTCTAGAGAAAATGATGACAGCATTATTTCTTCTGTAATCAGCAAAATGTATTGCATGTTCAGACCCAGAGAACTCCCCTCTAAATGTTTTTCTGCAGGTTAAGGCGTTGAGGGCTGATTTTTTGGCCTATGATAAAAACCCTTCTGTTTCCACCGCCAAATCTTTCAGGGGAGAATTTGCAACAGTTTGGCACCATTTTTGAGTGAATTGGATAATGTCAGATTTTTGTTGAAATTGTGACCCTGCGGGTTAGGGATTTTTTTCATAAAAATGTTTTTCTGCAGGTTAAGGCATTGAGGGCTCATTTTTTAGCCTATAATAAAAACGCTTCTGTTTCCACTGCCAATCCTTTCATGGGAGAATTTGCAACAGTTTGGCACCAATTTTGAGTGAATTGGATAACCTCAGATTTTTGGTGAAATTTTGAGTGATTTTTGAGGGATTTGTTTTTTTTTTTTTAAAAAAAAATGCAGGTTAAGGAGTGGCTTTTCTGGTGTGAACACCAGGTGAATAACTAAAAATACTAAGAATTCACAAGCTTTTGATTTTTGAAGGCTTTTAAAAATTTGCCACTGAAAGTGTTTAAAGTGTTCATTATTGAAGATCTGATAATTTTGATTTTACGATATATTGTGAACTGCCCTAATATATTTTTTCTGAATGAAAGGATAGTACAGAAATGTTCTCCATATACATACATGTCTCTACCTGCATCCTAAAATGTTATTCTCAGGAGGCTGTAGCTTGATTTGTATGTGTGGATTGGCTCTAAAAGCATGCAGTGAAAACATCTTTGCTTCAGCCTTTTTGTAAAAAAAAAATTCAAGAATATTTTGGTCCGGTTTTGGAAAGGTCAGCTATGTGGTTTTAATTCCTTCAAGTTTCTTTTCAGATTGCTTATTGCCAGTTCATGCTGTCTGTCACTGCTTTCCTCTTGCAATGTCTTATAATTAGGATGCTGGACACGGGTGGCGCTGTGGTCTAAACCACTGTTTACCTTCCTGCTACAGCTGTACCTATTTATCTACTTGCATTGGTGTGCTGTTGAACTGCTAGGTTAGCAGGAGCTGGGACAGAGTAACGGGAACTCACCTGTCACGGGGATTCAAACCGCCGACTTTCTGATCGGCAAGCCCAAGAAGCTCAGTGGTTTAGACCACAGCGCCACACGCATCCCGCTAGAGAGAGAATAAAGAAGCAATAGCCAGTCACTGAGGCACATTATCCCTGGTCCTGGATGTACAATGGGTGTTTGCGAAGAGGTGTGAGAGAATTGCGATTGGTGCCACCTCATGCTTTTGTCAGGAAGGTGGGAACATGAGAACGAGCCTGTTCTGCGGTGGCTCCTCGTTTGTGGAATGCTCTCCCCAGGGAGGGGAGAGGGCAGGGCCGGATTTAGATGACGAGAGGCCCTAGGCTATTCCACTTGTGATGCCCATCCCCCACCCTCACAACTAGAAGAAAATGGAAGAGTGTTATAAACAAAATTGAGTGAAGCCAAGGATGATGACGAGCATTCAAAATTCTACAATTCGCAATTTCTCCTCTAATGGACATAAGATATTACTGTTAAATACCATGGTGATTTTTAAAAATGCATAAAATTAACTTTTGCAATAACTGAACTTTGTAAACCTTTTGTGGCCTGGGCAGGCCTGGAACGAGTTCCCATGTCTTGTTCCTCTCTAAGGAATCAGGTTCAGCCTTCATGGCATTTAACCATGGCTCAGCATCCTCTGAGGTTAAACTTTGGACCTCTTGGAAGCTTGAAGGTTCCCAAACCTTCTCTGAGTTACTAACAACAGCTGTATCTGCTATGACTGTTTTAGCAAACTCTTCAGCAAACCTTTTGGGTGTTTACCCTTTGTGGCCCTTTCAGATCTGCATACTATACACAAGTCTTCCATGCTAGGCTTCTCCTCTTTAGGAGAATGGGGGGGGGCAGGCCACAGGCCTGGGGCATCTGAGCTTCACCTGAATCTCATAGCTCTCCTGTAGCTGCCTTTGATTAGTTATCATTTAACTCTTGGGGGAAATAATGAGCATCACACGTCATGTGCATGGAAGTTGCCGAATCAATTAACCAACTAGAAGGATTACTGTTAATAGCACCAGTTTTCCTATAACTTGATATTGCTGGATAGTTTTGATGAACTGCAAAAGCATTTTTAGTTTGCTTTCTGTTGCCACCCTGGAACTTTTCTTTATTAGTGCCACTTTGTTTTGTACGATTCCTTGCAAATGAAGGAAAACAACTTTTCTGCTTGTATATGTTGATAATATAATTTTGGTTACTGAGGACAAACAAGATTGTACAAAAACAAGATTGGGTGCAGGCCTGGCCAGGACATAGGCGTCCTGACTGTGACAAAGGTGATCTATGTGCTTGCTTGTTTGCTTGATTAACAGCCGTGGGAATTTCAAGGTCCCTGCTCTCCCTTCTTGTGGTCTTTGTACTGGACCTGGAGACTCCAATAGAGAGCATTCCATGTCAAGAAGGAGGGCAAGTGGGCACTCTATCAAATGACAGGACAGGAGTTACATGGAGCAGGGCCTTTTCATTGGTGCTGCGCATTGTATGCCTCGCTCTTCCCAGAACTGCTCTCTTTTGGCCTGTATTTTGGAGCTTTATAATTTAGGAAGATAATAGAGTAATAGAGTTGGCCAGGGTGCCAGAAGGGATACAATTTATGAGCTTTCTCCATTATCTGCACAGCAAGGGGTGTTCAGTCAACAGTGCAAAGGCTGAGCTGAAGCATTCCCTGCTGGTTACCTGCTTTCAGCAATAGGGGTCGCTGTTTGGTAGTACCCAATTGGTTAGCTGTCAGATTCTAGAGCTCCCTATTGGTGGCTCTTAGGTAATTCACAAAATACAGAGTCCATTCATAAAACACAGTGTTCATTCATAAAGCAGTAACATAAATCTCCATTGCTACATATTGGGTGTATATTTCAGCGGTTGAACGTACAAGTTTATGGCCATGCTGTAGTGTAGTGCTTATGCGACTGTGAATAAAAGGTGGCTGGGCTCATTGTCTCGGGGTTTGGGGGGGAAGAGGTGACAAAACTGATTTCCAATAAGTGCCCCCCTTTATTTCCATAACAAGTCCTTGAGTCTGTACTCTGAATGGTGACATCAGGGACCTAGAAGGTGCAGGGCTTGTCAGTCCAACCCCTGCACAGTCTCATCAGGGCTGACCTTAAGGCAATTGGAGCAATTGGGGCAAATTGGGCCCCGTGGGCCGCTACTAAGGGGGCCCCAGCACCAGGGCAATCTAGATGGATTTTATTTATATCTATAAGATATAAATACCAAAAAAAAAAAAATCAAGTTGCACCCCACTGCTTCAAATTGGGCCCCACTGGCTAGCCCTGAGTCTAATAGTTGCTGGGCCTGAGTTGCCCTGCCCTTGCATGAAGTCTTGGGTTTACAATTTTGGGAGAGGGGAGACTGCCTGCTGGGGAGCGGAAGGGCTGGCGAGGCCCCCTAGATTTAGAGGCCCTAGGCTTCAGCCTACTTAGCCTATACATAAATCCGGAACTGGGAGAGGGGGTTCTCTCCTTCTGGCCATTGGTCAGCAGTCATGGCTATTTAATGTTTGACAGGAAAGGGGAGACTATAGCACATGGAAGTATGCATCTACCTCGGGTGTGTGTGTGTGTGTGTGTGTGTGTGTACTGGAACACTCTGCAGTAGATGTCCGATCCCCTGCATGCCAACAGAGAATTTAGCTGCATGTGAGAATGAGTGAGGCAGACATGGTTTTCTCTTCTGTAGGAACAGAGGAGAGCGGATACCCAGTTCGGACAAAACATATTATGTACATACACTCTACCCTTAAAGCTCATTTGGAGCACATTCTTTCCCCTCAAAGAATTGTGTGCCGAGGCACCTGAGCCACAAATTTCCTAGCAGAACAATAAAACACACCCACATGAAGGATTTTGGTTTATGGGTTCAAACAGGCCACAACTTTATTGGTTACAGATGTGAGCAGTTTGGCTTACGTATTGGGGTGAAACCAGGCTATATCTTGACTCCTGCTCATCTGCAGGGAGTCCTCTTAAGGGCAAACCACCGATAGGGGGCGCCCTATTACTTACATAAAATAGGGGCACCCCAAAGTGTCCCCATAGCGGCTGGGATATGGCCCTAGCCCTTGCCCAGGCTTCGGACAGGATTCATACCCCGGATCCCTTTACAGGATACCCTTACTGAAGCAACTCAGTCTCCAGTATTTTCCTATTATTATTATTATTATTATTATTATTATTATTATTATTATTACCCCATTCACATGTTGTTGTTTTCTTCCTGGATTCAAACTGGAGACACACTATAATCAGAAGGATGTGTGTGCACTTTGTCAAATTTCCCCCAAACCACGGGAGCAAACCCTTCCTGTAAATTCAGGGCAGGACGGTTTAATGCTGCCCTCGCTCCCATCTCACAAAGTTCAAGCATGTCTTGAAAATTCCTCAGCTGGTTATTCTGACTGGTGTGTAATTGGAATTTATAAGTTTTCGGAATGCAGAGTTAAAGTAAATTATCAAACCATTAATTCTAGCCTGTGGGGGAGCAACAAAGTAATATAATTTGGCATCTGAACAATGGGCATTTTTGATTGTATTATAATTTGGTATTGTGACAATGAGGCTCTTACTGGGTTATTGTAATTGAAAACTAATAAAAATTATTGCACAAGAAAATTCCTCAGCTGCAGAGTGAGCTGCAGGAAGGAATCCTACTATGGATTTACTCCCTGCCTACAGTAAGCACTTTTAAAAAAAGTTATTATTTATAAAAGCACCTTAAAGGCTAACGCATTGCTGCAGCATAAACTTTCATAGACTGGACTCCACTCCATCACATTAGATAGGTAGGTGAAAGGAGGATAACATCTAAAAGAGAGGGAGAGAAATGTTAATCATAAGAACAGAGGGAAATGAAATACAGATATTAGGCAGTAGCTCTCTTTTTAAACATACCAAAGATACATGCAGATAAGGGAAGCTAATCTCAGCTCCCTTCTTACCTGCTCTCACCTTACCTGGCTGCATTCCATTGCTTCAAAAACATTTTCTTCTCACCTTGACTCCTTTAAGTTATTGGAGCTGGGCTGGGAGAAAATTGCTTTAAAGGAACAGCAAGCTGACTGGGGACAGGGTTTGTTCCCAGCTATGTGCTCCTTTTTGAGGACATGAGAGAGGGAAAGAAAAGAGGTACCGGTAGCTAGCATGCCAGGGTATTCGTCCATTTTGCCCAGTATTGTTTAGCTCTGCTAACCAGAGCCGAGTGCAAAAATGAGCGAGCACATTTCGAGCGTAGGAATTTCTTTTCAGCACCAGTACTGAACTGAGACCAGGGACCTTTCGCACAAAGGCCTGTCCTAACTTTCTTCATTTCAGCAGCCTACTGTAGTTGGGGGCAGGGTGGATAAAAATCAATGTTTTTTAAAAATAATAATAATAAAAAAAAATCAGATTTTTTTTATTTAAATCGGATTTTTTTAAAAATCAGATTTTTAAAATAAAATGCTTTTGGAGGAAAAATCTTTCTAAAGATAGTTTTCTATTTAAGTTACATTATAGTCCAAAGGCTATTCATCAGGAAATAAGGATTTGTTTTAAGTTTTTCATGTGTGCTAAAACTCAGTCTAAGTTTTTTTTTTTAAAAAAAAAAGTTTAACCACATCAGTTAACAAACATGGATACATATGCTATAATGTTACTGTTTTAGTTAAATAAATTGTTTAAATTGTCCTTAAGAAAATGATTATTTTTCTCCTTCCAATAAAACACAGCAGGAGAGTTGTCCAAATATAAACAACAAGTTCATAATTATCTGTCCATGTATTTCTGATAGTATAACCAAATCAGAAATTTTTGATGTAACTGTAAAAACTACTCTGAAAATTTATTATTCCAGAAATGAAACCCTCCTCTGGTTGTAAATATTAACAGGATGCCAGCAATAATGAGTCTTTCTGTTAAAAAAAAGTTGATTTAAATCAAGGCTTACTGACTAGTGATTTAAATCAAGCCTTACTGACTAGTGATTTAAATCAAGCCTTACTGACTAGTGATTTAAATCAATTTTATTTAAATCAAATCCACCCTGGTTGGGGGCAAAGACATTTTGGTGTTGGGATTGTTAAGCAATTGGTGACCCTTGCTGATCCCCAGAGATCTGTCAGCACATCCAGATCTAACTTCTGCCAGCATCTGCCAACATGCCACCCCTTTTAAGTGGAGATGAAACCCAGGCCCTTCCACACACAGGGCAAATGTTTTGTCCACTAAGCTACATGATGCTGTGCTCTTTCCCCCCATGTGAACAGGGCAAACGGCTGCTCACTGCATCTAGTTCTCTAATAAAAGGTAAAAGGTAAAGGGACCCCTGACCATCAGGTCCAGTCGTGTCCGACTCTGGGGTTGCGGCACTCATCTCGCTCTATAGGCCGAGGGAGCCGGCGTTTGTCCGCAGACAGCTTCTGGGTCATGTGGCCAGCATGACTAAGCCGCTTCTGGTGAACCAGAGCAGCGCACGGAAACGCCGTTTACCTTCCCGCCAGAGTGGTACCTATTTATCTACTTGCACTTTGATGTGCTTTCGAACTGCTAGGTGGGCAGGAGCTGGGACCAAGCAACGGGAGCTCACCCCGTGGCAGGGATTCAAACCGCCGACCTTCTGATCAGCAAGCCCTAGACTCTGTGGTTTAACCCACAGTGCCACCTGGGTCCCCTTGTCTAATAAACAAATAAACAAGCAAAACAAAGAAAGGGAAGGTGAAATAAAGGGAAGATACCTACTGTAAGGTCAGCCTTACAAGGTTCTTGCAGTGATAAAGCAGGTGAATGAAATACCGATTTTTTCTGTGTATAAGACGGGTGTTTTTTAATACAAACATAATGTAAAAAATTGGGGATCGGCTTCTACACGGAGGGTAAGCGCGAGTAGGAGATATATAGCAGTGATTGGGCATGTGAGTGGTGTATGCGGCCAAATGTGGTTGGGATTTGTTGTTGTTGTGGCAATTGGTCGGTTGATTTGTGGCTGCGTTCGGTCAGACGACTGGTGCCTTCTGTGAGGTGCGTGATTGGCAGCTGCAGTCAGGCGTTTGAGCGATTGACGGCCACCCCCATAAAAAGCTGAACAACTCTGGGCAACACTGCCCCCAAAGCTTTACATCTCCCCCCAATTTCTTAATTTGGAGTCCCAAAGAATAGGGGTCGTGTTATACACGGAAAAATACGGTACATCAACATCACCCTTATTCTTATCCTTCCATAGGACCCAGAAAACAATACATTGTGTAACAAATGGCAAAGGTAAAGGTAAAGGTCCATTAGGTCCATTAGGTCCATTAGGTCCATTAGGTCCATTAGGTCCAGTTGCGGATGACTCTGGGGTTGCGGCGCTCATCTCGCTTTACTGGCTGAGGGAACCGGTGCACAGCTTCCGGGTCATGTGGCCAGCATGACTAAGCTGCTTCTGGCGAACCAGAGCAGTGCATGGAAACGCCATTTACCTTCCCGCCAGAGCGGTACCTATTTATCTACTTGCACTTTGTGCTTTCGAACTGCTAGGTTGGCAGGAGCAGGGACCGAGCAACAGGAGCTCACCCCGTCGCAGGGATTCAAACCGCCGACCTTCTGATCGGCAAGCCCTAGGCTCTGTGGTTTAACCCACAGCGCCACCAGCGTCCCTTGTAACAAATGGTACCCGACCCAAATCATGTGGCATCCAAGGCTATATACCTTGGGCAGCAAGCCACCCCTCCCTGGCTGCAAAAATGCAACAATAATAATATATTCTAACCATTTGCTGTCCTTTCATGATATCCGAACTTTTCTGACAGAGCCTCACTCCCAGGGATCCAGTTTGTGAATTGGAAGTGGGGACTGGGTCACCAATTAAGTGTGTGTGTGTGTGTCTGTGTATGTCTTCTGTGTGTGATGTTTTTTTTGGCGGGGGGGGGGACTTATAGGAGGCTTTGGAGAGATTTTGGAGCTGAGAGTCAACTCGGAGCATGCCTTCAGGATCCGAGTTAAGAATGTCAGAAAGGAGCGTGGTGGCGAGGAAGCGTCTGCGCTGGAAGCCAACCCAAACACTGCCTGTCAGAAGAATCTTTTCTTCAACACCTGTAGAGCAGGCCATTAGGCAAAAACGCGAAGATCTTGTCGGAAGCACTGGCCTTACTCACAGTGATCCTCCGCAGGCTTGCGATCCACAGCAAGGAGTGGACTAACTTAACCCTTGGAAGAATCGGCATTTGCGGATCTGCTTCTGGCTCTAACTTACTTCATGGCCTCACCTGGCGACTCTTTACGCGCAGGCTCCGCCTCTGAGATCGCTCAGAGAGCAGTAGAGCAGCAGGAGAATCAGAATCTCAGGGTCGTGGGTTCGAGTCCCACGTTGGGCAAGAAAAAGTCCTGCCTTGCAGGGGGTGGAGCTAGATGACCCCCGGGTTCCCTTCCAGCTCTACAATTCTAGTGATTAGTGAAATGTTTGGGGCTGGCGTTCTCCCACGTTTCCACAAACCTCATCGCGCAATATCCCTCTCCGTCCCCATCTCTCTCTCTCTCTCTCTCTCTCTGTCTCTCTCTCCCCCCCCCCCTTTCCCGTGGCAAATGCAGCGGAGTTCAACGCACAAGCCCACGATTTCAAAGCGGAAGGAAAAGGATCGCCCAGCTTTGGGGCGGTGAGAATCCGTGCAAACCTGCGGGAAAAAAGTGAGTGCCAAAAACGTTCCTTGTATCCGCGCCACCCCTCGTTGCGTCTCCGGGGGCGGATCCTGCTTGCTTCCTGCGCGCAATCGTGAGTCACTCCGGCTGCGCATAAAGGCACCAGGTCCGCGGCAGCTGCTCCAGACTCGGAGATCTCTTCAAGAGCACAAGCTGCGGATCCTGAACGGCGCTGGGCAGCTAGTGAAATCTCCTCCTCGGGAATATCTATTTATATAATAATAATTATATTATATTATTATTTATTTTATCATATCCGCGAGTTAAGCCTGCTACTTTCTGCGCCAAAAATGATTGCACCCTGCGTTGTCTTTTTTTCTATCTTGGCCATCAGCCAAGCAGGTGAGTGCTGCTGATCTTTTTAAAATTAAGTCTTTGCTATCTACAAAAAAAATCCAGCGCTGTGTTGAGCTGGGATGGTGAAAATCCTACTGACTTCCTAGGGTTGCGCATTGCTGTCTCGTTTTGTCCTCTTCCTGGCGCTCTTTGGGTTTTTAAGAAAGGTTTCTGGCTACACTTACCTTTCAAAGTGGCGATTAAAAGAAACCGAAGACCACCGGTGCTGTTTTGTTGCAATATATGCAGGCTTGAACTTTGAAGGAGCCTGGAAATGTAACCTTGAAATGAGAGTTTAACTTGTAAAAGTGCTGAGAGTTGAGGGTGTCTCACACAGTGGTCCCCCAAAAGGCATTTTGGGGGTAAGTTAGGTTAGGGGGGGAAATGTCATGTAGGGGAGAAGTCTTAGTTAGGGACTATAGATTGAAGTATTTAGATTTTTTGGACTGTAAGAACAAGGTTTTGTATCCTTGTATCTATGACTGTATTTTAACTGAATGTAATTATGCTTTGTCTCCTCGGCACCTATGTTGTCTGAATTAGGGTTAATTTCCTTTAACAAAAGGCAAATGTAGAGGAAATACTAGTATCTCCTGGTGTTTTTCCTCCTGCCTTCTGTGCACTCATTCTGAAAAGATTAATGAAGCAGTAACTAAATATTGTGTCCCCCATCCCCCGTCCCCCATTTATACCCTTTCTTCTTCCTTGGCAAGGAAAAGTTATGTAAGGGAGGACACGGAGCCGAAAGCATCAAAAGTGTTTGATGCTGGTGCTAACGGCAGCCTTTTTCTGTACGTCAGTTGCCTAGTCTGTAAAATGGGGAGAGGCGTAGTAACTTCTGTTTTCAAACTAGTTTATGCTTTGTTTCTTTTTCTTTCTTTTTTTAACATCCCTTTATTTATGTGTGGATAATCCATGCTGTAGAGTCAAATGTATGTAAATGGTTACCAGTGATTTTCAGAAGTGCATCTTGCTAAATATTTTCTTAGGAGATGGTCGGAAACTTTTAGAACCGCTGGGGGGGGGGCACGGTGGCATAGAGGAAGGAGTAGACATCAATGCCCTCTGAGGCTTTATTAGAAGCTGCTGGTGTCATTACGTTCACTTGAAAGTGAACTTAAGTTTCTTAGAGCACAAACTTATTTCTAATAAGAGGAGGAAGCCTAATTGGAGCTTGTTCTCAGATATAGGGGTTGTAGCCTTAGACACACAATATAATGTCCTAGATGAAAGCTTTATTACATTTGTTCCTGCCAGTGGTACTAATTTCTGCTAACATGATCTAGTAAAAGTTGTACATATTTCATAAGAAAGACTATTGTCCAAGAGTTTAAATATCACGACTAGCGAAATCCATTCTTCGAGGTTTGTATGGAGTAGGCCAGGGGTCAGCAAACTTTTTCAGCAGGGGGCCCGTCCACTGTCCCTCAGACCTTGTGGGGGGGGGGAGACTATATTTTGAAGGGAAAAAAATGAACGAATTCCTATGCCCCACAAATAACCCAGAGATGCATTTTAAATAAAAGCACACATTCTACTCATGTAAAAACATGTTGATTCCTGGAACATCCGCGGGCCAGATTTAGAAGGCGATTGGGCCGGATCTGGCCCCCAGGCCTTAGTTTGCCTACCCATGGAGTTACGCAATCACCTTCTCCTCCATCTTTGCTTAGAGTGGACTCCCCATGAATTTCGAGAACAGTTTTTCTCCAGCTGAAAGTTCCTATGAAATCACTCTTCGGTGTTAAGTGTGTCTGCAGATGCAGCAGCTACGGTAGCAATCATTTCCCTGGCAACAATACAGGGGTGCTAGTGATGATGTTGTAGGCAGGTGCATTTAGAACTATTTTCCAGAATTGGGGTGCTTTCCACCCAAGAAAGTTAGATCGGCCTCCTGCTTACCTCTTCATGCTCCCAACAACTCTACCATATTGCCTCATGTGTGTGATGCACTAACAAACGAGAAAGGCTGGATGCATTCATAATATGATGGTATCAAGTGGCAGTTGGTCTCTAGGGAACTGTTTAATTAGCACTGGTCCAAGGGCCTTTATAAGACACTAGATCTCGCTTTGACAGCACACCTCTCGGTTCCCTTTCAGTTAATCCTTGCTGCTCCAATCCATGCCAAAACAGAGGAGTCTGCATGACAGCAGGATTTGACCGCTATGAATGCGACTGTACGCGGACTGGTTATTACGGGGAAAACTGCACTACACGTACGTATTCCAGAAAGTTATGCTTGCACAATTAGCGTCCGGGAGCATTTAACAGTTTTTTTGCTAATGTTCATTGCGCTTCGTTCCTTACAGCGGAATTTTTTACTTGGTTGAAAGTGATGCTGAAACCCACTCCGTCCACAGTCCACTACCTGCTCACCCACTTCAAAGCAGTCTGGGATGTAATCAACAACTTCCCTTTCCTCCACAATGCCATCATGAGATACGTGTTGATGTGTAAGTATCCATATCTCTTAATGCTACTTTTACAGCGCAGTCTTGTACGCATCTACTCAGAAGTAAGTCTCGTTGAGCTCATTGGCACTTGTTCTCAGGTAAATAAGCAATGGACTGGAGGCTTAATCTTGGGGGCAGATATTTACCCAAGCACTTTGAAGTGATATACAGTATGTTGGTTGCAATGGGCCTTGCTATTTATTTTGGTCTAATGCAGTAACCAAATTCTAGCCACTCAGCCTTCTAATAAATGGCATCAGGCAAAGCGATGGCTAAGTCAAGCTGCTTCTTTGGGTGCCATCTGCCTCTCTTTGAAGATAAGAGCAAAAGTTCAAACGTCTCTTCAAAGTCCATGTATGGTACACACTGAAAAAAGGTTTAGCGTTAATTTCCTTTCTATGGGTTAGTGTAGTTCTGTGACGGGGGTGGGGAATCTCTGTCAAAGAGTTTTGAGCATACTCTCCAAACTCCAGGTCTTGGGAATCTGAGAGAAACCATTGATGGACATTTTAAGTGTAAGAATGTTTCAGCGTAGTTGTGACCCAAGAGACAAAAATGCAAAGAGGGTAAAATTGAAAATGGATTTTTGCATCCCACGTCACTTCTGAAAATGGACTTTTCAAGGTCAGATGCTTATCCTCCGTGGGGCTTAGACTGTGTGGGAAGTCTTGTCAGGAAGGTTCTCTGTCTCCATCCTTTGGTCATTTAAGCATGGTCATAATTTTTCTGGTTCTTTCTCTCCCTTTCCAGCAAGATCCCATTTAATAGAGAGCCCACCAACGTATAACAGCCATTATGGTTACAAAAGCTGGGAAGCTTATTCGAACCTTTCTTACTATACAAGAGCTCTTCCGCCGGTAGATCACAACTGCCCAACCCCTATGGGTGTGAAAGGTAAGAAGGGGGGGGATCTGTGCATGTGAATTTAAGACAAAATGAAATATTATTCCTCCTGTATGTACACAAGGCAAGTGGGGGCAACCCTGGTCTCCCCCCTCAATGCAATGGTTAATTATGTTCAGTGAATGCCTGAAAACGGCTGAAACATTACAAAATATGCAGGGTGGATTTGATTTAAATCAAACTGATTTAAATCACGATTTAAATCACTAGTCAGTAAGACTCAGGGTGGATTTAAATTTTAAAAAATCTGATTTAAATAAAAATGTGATTTAAATAAAAAAAATGCAATTTAAATCAAAAAAATCCAATTTAAATCCAAAAAATCCAATTTAAATCCAAAAAATCCGATTTAAATTTAAAAAATCCGATTTTTAAAATTTAAATCCACCCTGAGCCTTACTGACTAGTGATTTAAATCATGATTTAAATCAGTTTGATTTAAATCAAATCCACCCTGAAAATATGTCTGAAGGAGAAACACAAGATATTGAGTGTGCGTTGCAGCATATATTTTCCCAGTGAAACGTTCTCTCTTTGTCAAAGGAACAGAAAACTTGCTGTGGTTGTAAATCAGCCAACAAGTTGTGTATATATTGGCAACCCAATGAATAACTAACAGGTTTAAACCAAGACAACTATATTTAGTATGATACTTAACAATCGGACAGGTTCCAAACTGCAAAGAAGCTGTCAACATGCATTAAACTGGGGTTTGACATTTTTAATTCTTCCTGTCAGTCTCCTGTAGAACTGAAAGGAAACGGCCGCAGTTATTCAGTCTCTAGTCCCTTTGGCTGTCAGAAAAATAAATGATTGCTTTGCCTTCTAGGTAAGAAGGAGCTTCCCGATTCCAAGCTCATTGTAGAGAAATTTCTACTGCGGAGAAAATTTATTCCCGACCCACAAGGCACAAATATCATGTTCACGTTCTTTGCCCAGCATTTCACGCACCAGTTCTTCAAGACAGATCATCACAAAGGACCAGCCTTCACCAAAGCTCTTGGACATGGGGTAAGATGGAAGAACTGTGACTTGGACTGATAAGTTATTACAAACAAACCTTTTTATCAACTCCTGCGGTGAGAGGGGATATCTTGCCCATCCACAAAGGAGTTGCATCAATATTGCGATAGGCACATTGTACAGCAAATCTCTCTGGAATAACCACAGAATAGCCTGTTCCCACAATCTTATGTGCCAACTGTGTGGGAGAACCATTTGATTTTATTTGGTCAGTCTCTAAAATACACAGCAGTTTGGTTCTCAATTTATAGAAAAATTACTGTTGCACCCCTGAATTTGGGGGTGAAAAATGCAGTTGGTGTCCCTGTTTATAAACTGGTTTTGTCTGCTGCACAACTTTCTAAGATAACACTTGAAGCAAGGGGGTGGTGATTTATACTATTGTAATAATGGTTGTTTACAAGGGCTCCTGCTTTTTGCAGTTGTCATTGAGGGCAGTTAGCGCAAAACTTGAAAGAGCTTCGCTTCCTAAATTTTATCGGTGATGAAATTTGAGAAATAACATTGTTTTCCAAAACTTTTAACAAGTGGAGAGAACTCTTGTTTCCATTGGAACGTCACTGCAACATATTATGTTCTGAAACATTTAGAGGGAGAATCTAATTGTTTTTCTGTCTCATCTGACAAATTAAAATTAGACTTTGGTGTTCCTATCATTTCAACAGGTTGATCTAAATCATATCTATGGAGAAACTTTGGACAGGCAGATGAAACTCAGACTGTTTAAGGACGGGAAGCTGAAATTTCAGGTTAGTTTGGATTCCTTCTGAAATTCCTGCAGTGTGCTGAGAAAACGAGAGCATCACTAATGTTAACATCTTTACCGGGCAGAGAGGAGCTTCCATATTTCCTTTGATACAGAGAAGGCCCACAGGCATTTCAATAACTGAACCAGACACCCCATTCTTACTAGATAACTATGTGCATCTAGATTAGTGCTACAATTTACAACAAACCTCTGTACTTGAAACCCATTGGAAATTGACAAGTATGAGCATATTATATTTGCACTGGATTTTAGTATTCTTGGCTGAAATCCAGTATGATAGTAGATTCTATGTGTTGCCATGCTCATTTATTTATTTTTTAATTACAGATGATCGATGGAGAGATGTACCCACCTACGGTCAAAGACACTCAGGCAGAAATGATCTACCCACCACATGTCCCTGAGCACCTGAAATTTTCTGTAGGGCAAGAGGTCTTTGGTTTGGTTCCAGGGCTGATGATGTATGCCACGTTATGGCTCCGGGAACACAACCGGGTCTGTGACATTCTGAAGGGCGAGCATCCGGAATGGGATGATGAGCAGCTGTTCCAAACTGCCCGCCTGATCTTAACAGGTAATTCTTACAAATGTTCACGGTTAACGTGCAATTACTCGATGAAATTTTGCTGCTGCTAGATGTGGCGATATCCATCACCTAAGATGGCTTTAAATGGGTTGAGACAAATTTGCGGCCCAACATCATCTGTTGCCTATGTTGTCTAAGCAGAACATCCATGTATAGAGGAAATAGGTTGTATGAATACTGTATGTTGAATAAGAACCTGAAAGAATGGCTTATTACCCTTTTGCTTTGATTCAGAGCTTCCCAGGGACATTTTGTTGGCCCCCGTTGGAAATGTGTTGGCAGTCAAAATGCATTCTTGGCCTGAATTAGGAAGGCCGTTCTTGTATTCTTCAGCATTCAATATTGTTTAGGAAATATAAGGGAATGTGAGGTGCTGTTGTCTAAACGACTGAGCCTCTTGGGCTTGCCGATTGGAAGGTCGGCGGTTCGAATCCCTGCAACAGGGTGAGCTCCCGTTGCTCTGTTCCAGCTCCTGCCAACCTAGCAGTTTGAAAGCACGCCAGTGCAAGGAGATAAATAGGTACCACTGCAACGGGAACTTAAATGGCGTTTCTGTGCACTCTGGTTTCCGTCACAGTTTTCTGTTGCACCAGAAGTGGTTTAGTCATGCTGGCCACATGACCCAGAAAGCTGTTTGTAGCAAAACGCCGGCTCCCTTGGCCTGAAGCGAGATGAGTGCCTCACCCCATAGTCGACTTTGAGTGGACTTAACCATCCAGGAGTGCTTTACCTGTTTATTGTTTAGGAAATGAAAAGACTGACTGACTTTTGTTTTCTGTGGGGAAACAGGAGAGACCATCAAGATTGTGACTGAAGACTACGTGCAGCACCTGAGTGGCTACCACTTCAAGTTGAAGTTTGACCCAGAGCTGCTCTTCAACCAGAGATTCCAGTATCAGAACAGAATCGCGGCAGAATTCAACACCCTTTACCACTGGCATCCTCTCCTCCCTGATACCTTCCAGATTCACGACCAAGAGTACACATACCAGCAGTTCATCTATAACAACTCCATCATGTTAGAGCATGGTCTTTCTCACATGGTGGAATCCTTCTCCAAGCAAAGGGCAGGAAGGGTAAGAATTTATTTCCTACTATGAAATTGCATAGCCCTCATCTCGAGGCAACAGGGTATATCTGTCCACCTGTTAAGTCACTCCAGTATCTGAAAATATTTTAAGCACGGGAAGAATGATTAGGGAAAGGGGAAATTTGTGGCACAGTTTTAGACTGCCTGCAGCTTTTTCCTGTCGTTTTTCAGAAGAGTGAATAGCATGAGCAAGTTTCTGACCGTAAATCCAAGAGATAGATAAATGTTTGAGGTCCATTTGATCTCCAATAGGCTTGAAGTTCTGATCTCCATGTGGTTTTTCATATTACTCCATTTCTTTGATAACAGGTAGCTGGTGGGCGGAACGTCCCTGCTGCGGTGCAGACAGTAGCTAAAGCCTCCATTGATCAAAGCCGGCAGATGAGATACCGCTCCTTGAATGAGTATCGGAAGCACTTTATGCTGAAGCCCTTTCAGTCATTTGAAGAGCTCACAGGTAAGACTTGTTGTCTTCTTCTTATACAAAAACAGGAGCTGCTCTTTATGGGCAAGGCTGCACAGCTTAGAGATCAAACCTCTGCTTTGCATGGGGATGTCTCAGGTCCAATTCTTGACATCTCCACTTAAGGGATTGCAGTTAGCAGGTCTGGGATTGGTGTACTGGCAGCTGATTGCTAGATGCTCCAATGGGTTGCTTTAGACTAGGTCATAGTTCAGTTCTATGCTGCCTCTCATCCCAAAAAAGCCCTCAAATTGGCACTCAAATGTTCAAATCCAAATCCAAGATTCAGGCAATATAACCAATTAATGAATTACTCAGTATATCAAGAACATGTTGTTTGAGAAAAATGTTGAGTTCCTCAAATTGGCACTCAAATGTGTCAAATCCAAATCCAAGATTCAGGCAATTGGGTAACCAATTATCCCTGAATTACTCAGTATATCAAGAACATGTTGTTTGAGAAAAATGTTGAGTTCTTGTAGAAAAGCTCTGTTGTCTTTCATTGGAGATTGGGTAGTTGCATCCCCTCTGCCGAGATTCCTCACTGTCATTTCAATCTGCAATGAGAGATGTTCAAAAGGGAAACTACCTTCTAACGATGAAAAGGAAGAAAATAGACTCTATGGGGGGAGCTTCTACATTAGTTTTCACGAAGAAAATTCTGTGTCAATCAAAGTCCTTGTGGCCCTTACAGAGTTGTTATTTCATTCATTCTTCTCCAAGTGCATTGATTTTTCCCCCTCTGCTGATGCAACTTTTCTCTAGAATTAGACTTGGATTCATCTCTCTCTCTCTCTCTCCCTCTCTCTCTCTCTCCTATTATTTTCTTCTGAATTACTTTCATGGCAGCTTTTGCAGCAGCTAGAAGCCTCTCTATAAGACAATTTCCATTCTCCTTTTCAGAATCTTATAAAATAATTATTTGGTGATTTAGAACTGAATACAAAACTGGGGAGAAAAAGGCTGAAGTTTTACTAATATGTTGTTGTTTTGTTTTGTCTCTCTATTACAGGAGAAAAAGAAATGGCTGCAGAACTGGAAGAACTCTATGGGGATATTGATGCTATGGAGCTCTACCCAGCCCTCCTTGTAGAAAAACCACGTCCTGGAGCCATCTTTGGTGAGACCATGATAGAACTTGGGGCTCCGTTCTCCTTGAAAGGTCTCATGGGAAATGTCATCTGCTCACCAGAGTACTGGAAGCCCAGCACCTTTGGGGGCAAAGTTGGCTTTGACATTGTGAACACAGCTTCCATCCAGAACCTTATCTGCAACAATGTGGAAGGCTGTCCTCTCGTGGCTTTCCACGTCATAAACCCAGCAACAGCACCAACAAATAACGTCAGCACCTCCAGCACAGCAAGAGACGAGATCGGCCGAGCCGTGCTGCTAAAAGAGCGCTCTGCTGAACTATAGAGAACAGCTGTTTTCATATTTATTTATTTATGATATCTATTATATTGTGGTTTTTGTTGTTATTTATAGTTCAGGCAAAACACCATGGATTTTTTTTCCTGTGCCTTGGCATCTAACCCACGATGCCAGACTTAAAGGGGGGAGTTCTACTTAGATTTGTAGGACTGGATCCCTTGGTTTTTAAGACTATCTTCTGTACCAGAAAGATGTATTCCAAAATGGATCAGGGCATTAGATTTGCTGCTTAAACTTGAACATAAACAATAGTTCTGCCTCTTAAACTTGACAGGTATGATACTGAATACAAAACCATGTTGCGTGCTGTTATCTGAGAGTCTGGAAGTGCTCTGTTTAAAAAACAACAACAACCAAAAATCCAGAACAATTCTGTGCTCATGAACATGGTCCTTTTACAGAAATCTTTGTACTTTTACAAAATGAATGTAGGACAAAAAGAATCCTTATGGTTTAGTCAAAGTTAAGGATTTTTACCCACTGTTTATAGTGAACTCTGTAGGGTGCACAAACAAACTGAGAGGGAGCACGGATGCAAATTTGGGGAAAAGGAAAATTTATTTTCACTACCTCTCCCATGTGACACAGCAATAGGTTTTGAAAATGGACTGATCATCATTTTGTGTGTCTCTATAGCTGCACTTCCCTTTTATTGCACACATAGTTCCTTCCTCTCCTAAGAGTAAAACCACAACTGTGTAGGACGCAACCCAGTGAAAACATTCACATGTAATCCCTCTTGAAATGTATAGGAGCTTGTAGTCTCTGCAGAATCTCAATTGCTTTTTAATGGAAAGTTTTCCCCCTAGCTCTATGTAATAGGTGACTGGAAGATGAAATTTTACTCTTGGGTTTTAATGCTCCAAAACAAAGGCTTGGGACTGCAGATTTCTCTTTCATTATAATTAAGAAGATGTTTTTTTAAAAAAAAACAAGGAAAGGGGAAAAAGAACCAGTCCTTTTCCCACCCAAATTAATAGTTTTCAATTATAAAGAGTGGATCCATATCATTTTAATGTCCTTGCAGAGACTCAAAGGCTCTATACAGAACAAGGGTGGACAACCTCTGTTGTAAAATATAACACTAAACCCATTCTTTCTCAACCCTAAAGTGCCTTCGGGTGTTTGAAACTCCATAGAGGAGCTAGTGAGATAGTTGTGCTGCCTCTTTTGAGATGTCTATGTAATGTGATGGGTGATATGCATGTCTCCCATAAGTAAGAATTGGAGTTTCAGATGTCATTTAGGACTCAAGTCGATATGATTTGAGATATAGACCAGTACTGTAGGTTCCCAAGCCCCGTTTTAACAAAGCACTTTATGTATACAAAGGCCATTTCAATTTTTGGATACTGACACTGCATTTCTGTTAATATTATTATACTTCAGTTTCTATATTTTTTTAAAAAAAAAATCTATTCCACTTCTCAAGTTGGCTAATAAGCATAATTCCTCAAGTAAACCAACAGGCACTTCAATTAATAACTTGGGTATTGTCAATTTTACACATTCAATTAGATGGTAACTTGGGAAATGCAACTTTATTCTTATATTGTAGGTATTAAACCTTTCATATTGCTTAAGAAATGCATGTTTAATAGTATGGTTCTGAAGCCCGTACATTACTGGCCCTCTTGTTTGAAAAACCCTCTGTCATTTGTACTCTGGAAATTGATATAATGATTATCTGTTAAACCAAAGTGCTAAAGGAAAAAATATCACTGGAAAAGGAAATATTGGTGTAACCCAAGGAAATATGGGCAAAAGTCACCAGGAAATTCTTGAGAAAACTCCATGATATCTGCTGTTTGTGCTTTCGTAGCACTCAGTGGAGGTTGCTTAGGAGAACTTCTGGTGGATTGTGCCCACAGATTATAGGGCTAATTGTCCTTTTTGAGAACACACTATTCCATTCCTCTTTGTTCTTTTGATTAGTTCAGACCTAGAAGTTACTTCATCTCTTTCTGATGCCTATCACTTCTCCCTTTCAAGTTCTCTTTGAAATTAGGACACTAGTTCTGCTACTTCCTGAACTTCGTGTTCACTGTTCTTTCCCCCACAAGCTTTTACAACCTACTCAGCGCTGTCTCCTCTTCCGTGTCTCTTGTTATTATTAGATTGTGAGCCTGTTTTTCTTGGAACCTGTCTTTAAAAAGAAAAAAGAATAAATACATTTTTTGTACATTACTTGCAAGTGCCATGTGTGTGTTCGAAATAGCTGTAGTTCACTGTAAGGTGCCAGTTTTATGGAATTATGTCTTCCTTTGCATTAAGTTCACTGGACATGCATCAGGCAGCCTCATTTTGTTCCTGTAATATTTCCATTTTTTAAAAAAACAAACAAACACAAAGTATTATGTATCCCAGCCTGCTGGTCTTGGTTGGGTGTTTAGAATGTTTCCAGATTATGCACAGGGAAGAATTTTGTAGCGCCCGCAATCCAGATAAAGTTAAGTCACATTTGTGTTGTTGTTAACATCGATGGGATTTAAGCATATTCTCTGGATTGCGGCCTTATTTATTACTATAGTTTTAAAACTGTGTGGTGGTGTTGTTTTTTAACGTTCCATGATGTGCAAAGTGTACTTCTACAAATAAATTATTTCGAAAGCTAATTATTTTGTGTCTGCTGCATTTTTCAAATCGACTTCTCCTCACAGAGGGCGTGTGTTGCGGTGATATCATCGGGACTGACCTCACTGTTTGTGCGGGTGGGAGCGATTGGATAGCCACAACAACATGATTGGTGGTCCCTCGGTTGCTGGGCAGATCTGGCCAATGGGGAATTTTGCGTATTAACCGAGGGACCTTTATATAGCGCTGCATGTTGCGTAGAGCTTTCTCTTTCACTTCGTGCACCGGATCACCCGCCCACCCTCCCTATATTTAGGGTCTTGCTATGACCTTGCTGTGCCATTGTGGGTCGTCTGCTGTTGGGGTAGGAATTTTCCCATTTGGCTGATTGGCCGGTACCACTTGGGTTTCGCTTGCTGCGTAGCAAATCGTCACAACTTTGTAAGGGTGGCGGTTAGGCATTGGTTCAAGGTGGTCTGGAGGGGAGGTCGGAGAACCTGGCCTCTCCAATGCACAAAGGTATTCGGTTAAAGGAACCCAAGGATTTGCCATGCTTTTGTGGACCCCTTTCGGGGGGGGTTGGGCCACACAAGAGTCCCTGGGAGCATTTGGGGTGAGCTTGAGCCTGATCCTGGACCATTGCTCCCCCATGATGTTTACCTGTACTGACGATATGGTGGGGCCCAGTCGTCAGTGCTGCCCTGCTGAGGTCAGGTTCAGCTAGTCGGGAACCAATGCTTAAACAAACCACTCACTATCTGTAATCAAGAAAGTTGTGGCCAAAATTATGCCAATAACCTAAAACTAAATTTGTGGCCAAAATTATGCCAATAACCTAAAACTAAATTCTGTGTCAATTGTGTCTTTATTTATTGGGAAGCTCCTGTGGATCTTAACACGCAACCATCGCAATACGTAATGAACATCACATGCAGAAGTCAGGTTTCTGCACTCGCACACACACACACACCGGCATCCTGTGTTCAGGAAGGCAAAAGTTGTTGCTGCGATTCAAGGGCACATTCTCCCCAGGCAGGACTACTCAGGGATGTGGGCTGGGAGAGGGATCTGGTGAGAGAATCCTGAGGCCAACATTATCCTGGAGTACCACACTCAACTACAGGCCCCGAACATCTCCAACATGGGCACATGTACCCAAGATTCCTGCAGACTAAGGCTTTGTTCCCATTCCCATTTATGTGTAGTCAATGCATTTCCAGTGTCAGGTTTTTACATGACAGTTATCCAAAGGATATCTGTATCCTACCCTTTGGTGGTCAGTCCTACTGTTTGATGCATTGTTTCTCAAATGGGAATCCCACCTATTGTAATCCTTAAGCTGTTCCTCATTTGTCTCGAGCCAAGGTTTGAAAGTGCTGTGAAACAATACGTATTGAGGAGTTCGGGACGGTTGCAGGGCTCAAATTAAATAGGGGAAAAAACAAATTAATGACTAAAAATATGAACCAAAAAGATAGAGAAAATTTGGAAAGAGAAACCAAATTGGGCATTGTACAGAAAGCAAAATACCTTGGGATTGAAATAACAATGAAAAACATTGATTTGTATGAGGACAACTCTGGAAAAACATGGAGGAAAATCAAAAATCAATTGGAAGTTTGGCAGAAGTTGAAAATTTCCATGTTGGGGCGAGTGTCAGTAATAAAAATGAATGTTCTGCCCAAGTTGATGTTCCTCTTCCAAATGCTACCAATTATAGGTAAGGGCGACTGCTTTGACACATGGAGGAAAGATATTTCCAGATTTATCTGGCAAAATAAAAAGCCACGGATAAAATACCAATTATTAACAGATACAACTCAAAGAGGAGGACTGGGCTTACCGGATTTAAGGTTATACTATGAGGCGGTTTGCCTAGATTGGATTAAAGACTGGGTCATGCTAAACAACTCAGAAGTATTAGATATAGAGGGTTGGAACAACAGATATGGCTGGCATGCCTATTTGGTTTACAATAAAGTGGCAGTCCATAAAGAATTTTTAAGTCACGTGATAAGAAAACCATTGTACAAAACTTGGGATAAGTACAAATGGCTACTTGAACCAAGAGTCCCTAAATGGTCGTCCCCATTGGAAGCAAGAGCCATTAAGAAGCAAAATGAGGAAACAAAATGGCCTACATATTCTGACCTAACCATATTAGAGGGGAATGAGATTAAGTTAAAAACATATGAGGAATTAAAAAATGTATGTACCACATGGATTCAATACCACCAATTGACTTCAAGATTCAGGCAAGATAAAAAGGTAGGCTTTGAACTAGGAACATCTAAACTGCAAACAGTACTAATAACTCGAACAAAAAAGACTTATCTCCAAAACATATGATCTCCTGCTGGACTGGGAGTTAAAAGAGGAAACTACAAAAGAGGTCATGATTAAGTGGGCTAGAGAACTAGGCCAGGTTATTGAATTAGAGAAGTGGGAAAAGCTGTGGAAGAATGTTATGAACTTTACTGCATGCTCCACGATCAAAGAGAATATGATTAAAATGTTCTATCGTTGGTACATGACACCTGAGAAACTATCAAAGATCTATAAGAACCAATCAAAAATATGCCGGAGATGTGGAAAAGAGACAGGTACTTTTCTCCATGTATGGTGGGATTGTAAAAGAAGAAAGTCCTTCTGGAATGAAATATTTGAACACCTAAAGAAAATTCTAAGAATAAATTTTGGAAAAAAAAGCCAGATTTATTTCTGGTAGGTTTAATACCAGAGAATATCCCCAAAAATAAAATAAATATATTATTATATGCAACAGCAGCAGCAAGATTGCTGATTGCCAAGAATTGGAAAGGGGAAATTTTACTGACTATAGCAGATTGGAGGGGGAAATTATTAGAGTTTGTTGAAATGGCCAAAATAACAGCTAATATCAGAGGTTGTACAAACAAAGATTTAATCAAAGAATGGGAAGGACTAAAAGAATACATGGAGAAATACTGTCCAAATTACGAATTAATAGTAGTCTGAGTAGAGAGAATCGCACGGGAAAATGGATGATAAGAAAATAATTCAATCATAGAGAGACAGAGGATTATAACCCACAGGAAACGAATGCAACTGAAAACAATAGAAGAAACTGAAGTTGATGTTATATGATCACTCATGGGGGAGGGTAAATAGGGGGGGAGAGGGTAAATAGGATATATTAAAGTGAATTGTTTTGTTCTGGATTGTTTTGTTTCGAGTTGGAATTTGGAATTTGATGGACTCAATGTATATGTTTAAACCTGAATTTGATAAATAAAGAAATAATTCATGAAGAGAGAAAAAAGAAAGTGCTGTGAAACACGCCTGGGGGAGCGGGGTGGACACAGTCCAGCTTGAACAGGTCTACCATCTCTAGGCTAGCTAGGTAGACTTTGAAAAATGCGGTGAAGTGGAGGTCACAAAGAAGATGGATAACTGTGTTTCTTTTTTACTTGATATAGTACCCACTTCTTCCCCCCTCCCCCCCCTTTTCTCTCTTCTAATGTCTCACCAACACTGACTTATAAAAATATTGTATGGAAAAATTGAGAGAGACATTGTACTACCTTTGAAAATCTTTAATTAAAAAAAAAAAAAAACAAAGAAGATGGATAAATAAGAAAAGGAAAGCTTCGATACAACTGCTTATGGAAAAAGAATCACAGAGTTGAAAGAAAACGAGGATCATCTATTCCAACTTTAATTGATCACCACCACTCCCCCACCACTCTGCCACCCTTAGTTTGTGTATGGATAAGGGGTGGAGTCTGCTTGCTTTGGGTTTATAAGTCATCACTAACTGGTCCACAAAGGCAGAAGATCTGTTGGACCTACTCCAGACACAAAATTAGCACCAAGAGCAGAAATTGCTAATCCTGCAGGGGTAAACAACAAGTGGGAGCCATTGTGCCACAACTCAGGAATTTATATTATATTATATTAATATTTATCATATCATATAATCATATTATACTAAATAACAGAAGCTGAGTCTGATACTTTCTCCTCAAAGTTAGGAAATGATTGTACCCTGCATTGTTCTGTTTTCTCTCTCGGCCGTCAGCCAAGCAGGTGAGCATCGTGACTCCTTTTCCTCCTTCTCTGTTGACCCATTTAAATTAGTTATAACCATTTACAAAAGCCACCGCTTTGTTGTGCTGCAGTTGTGTGCTCGCTTACTTCAACCTAAGTCCCGATGAGTGCAACAGGATGGGATGGGGCTGTTAAAATGCACTCCCAAGATGTTTCTCATTGTAGTCTCTTTCTGGAGTTCCTTGGGTATTTAAGAACGATTTGGGGTTACAGTTATGGATCAAACTGACTCTTAACTGAAAACAATGGATGGTGTTTGGAAATGTTTAAGTAAACCTGAAATAAGAGGTTAACTTCTAAGTTTGCTGAAAGTCTCACACAGCTGTCCCTAAGAGGCATTTTATAGGCAGGTTAGGTGGAAAATGAAGTTGAAGGGGAGAAGAAGACTTAGCAGGAGGTCTATAGATAAGAGTTTAGAGTGCTCTGTTTGGACTGTAAGAGCATGAGTGGTTTTTATCCTTGTATCTATGAATGTATTTTAATTGAATATAATTATTTCTGGCTTTGTCTCCTCTATACCTGTGTTGTCTGAATTAGGCTTAATTTCCTTTAACAAAACGCAAACGTACAGGAAAATGCCAGTATTCTGCCCAGCGGCGTAGGAAGCCTTTTTGCCGCCTGGGGTGGCGGCGTGGAGGCACCCCCCTGGGGGCGTGGCGTCATGGTGCGTGCGTCGCGATGCCCTGATGCATCGGATGCACTGCGCATGCAAATTCCGGACATGTGTAGTGGATCCGGCCAGCGCTGCTGCGAGCCGGCAAGCGAGCGGCGGCTCGTGGGGCTGCCCTGTCCGGACGGGGTGCCAGGCAGCAGGGAAGGGGCCGGGGAGTGTCACCCCCCTCTCCTGGAAACCAGGGCGAAGCACCCCCTACGCCCCCCCTTCTTACACCACTGATTCTGCCTTCCGTGCAGTCATTCTGAAAAGATTAATGAAACACTAACTCAAGATTATGCCCCCATACATACACTTTCCTCAGTATCTCTGGCTGATTTTCTCATTGGGAAGGAAATGATATATAAGGGAGAGCAAGGGGCAGAAAGCTTTAAAAGTGTTTGATCTTGAAGCTAATAACAGCCTTTCCCCCCTCTACATCATTTGTGTAGTCTGATAAATGGGGAGAGGCATCGGGACTTCTGTTTTTAAACCACTGTATGTTTTGTCTCTTTCTACATCCACTTATTTACATGTGAACAGTCTGTGCTGCAGAGGCAAACGCAGGTAAATGATTTCCAGTGGTTCTGGAAGCGCTTATTGCTAATTATCCTTTTAAGAGATGATAATAGACTTTTAGAGCCACATTCGGGGGTGGGGGTGCGGGAGGCAGAAACTGCAATGTCACTTACACTTTGAGTCTCCGAGACCATGCTGCAAGCATCAAATGCCGTACTGGGGAAGCGAAGACATAGGAAGTGATAGGATCAGATTAAAACCTGCTGAAATAATTAAATTCTCTTCCAGGTGCACAAGATTATACATGCCCACCCAATGGGGCTTGCTTAGGTTTTACGGTGGAATGGGATTGCGCAGAGCAGGATAAACTTGACTTTCTGATCTTATTGTTTTAATTGCCGTTAACTGTTTAAATCGCTATGCTTTTGAAGTGGCTTGTTTCAGTGTGTATTTTAATTAAGAATGTTTTAATGCTTTGGTGGGTCTGTTTTGTTTTTGCATAGCTTTCATAATTTGTTTTATAGTTTTAAACCTCCTGGAAACGATTTTGGCAAGCAAGCAGCATAAAGATGAATAGCTGAATGAAAACTATAATATATTTAGCTCTTGCATTACATTTGCTCCTGCAAATGACAGCAATTTCTACCTGTAGGTTTTAGTTAAGATTATACGGTATTTTTCAGTGTATAAGATGCCCCCATGGTTTTTTTTTATTGTTTTATTATTACATGTGGTTCCTGAAGAGGTTTACATCACTAGATCCATTCAAAGTACATCCCCCCCCCAGTCCTTCCCCCTCCCCTCCCCAGTCCTTCCCCCTCCCCTCCCACCCTCCCCTCTGGACAGACCTTCCTTCTTCAGATCTTTATCCATGTACACAGTCTGTTCATTCGAGCTTGTATGTTTGGGTTGGCTTCACCCCTTTCTATCCAATTCCTGTAAATTGCCCATTTATTTGTAATTCTTTGGCATTTATTTTCCCAACTATCCTCTGCCGCTATCTGTGCAAATATTTCAGATTGTACGTATTCAAAAACATAATCATTCCATTTTCCCATTTCCCATTTAGCCTTTTCTTTCCATCCCAGTGCAATAACTGCCATTCCGGCTAGAATCATAATCTTATACAGCTCTTGCATATTACTTTTTACTTTGTTATTTCCCAGTATTCCCGAAAATAGTAAATCCCTATTCACTTCTATATTTATTTGAAATAATCCAGAAATTACCTTTGTAATCTTTTGCCAATATTCCTTAACCAGACTGCATTCCCACCACATGTGGGAATAAAATCCTTTTTCCTGACCACAATGCCAACATTTGGGACTAAACCCTTTCACTATATACGCCATTTGTGCCGGAGTTCTATACCATTTTAATAAAAATTTTCTACTTAGTTCTTTAAACTTTTCTATTTTAATATTGTTTATATTCTTCATCAGTTCTTGGACCGTATTTTGATGGATCATACCTTCCTGCTCCCATTTAATCTGGATTATCCTTATCATTCTTTCTTTGTCACTTATCATCAATTTATATAACATCCCTGCTATCCCTTTCTCCATTATTTGTCTTTTGTTCAGCACCATATCTATTTTCATTTTTGTCCTCATCGTCTCCTCTGCTCTTTCCGTTTTTATTAAATCATAAAGTCCTTGCACTTTCAGCCAATATTGTTTTCTTATTTCTTCCAAAAAAAAAAAAAAACCCTTTTGTGATTAAACTCCCTTCTTCATCATACACATTCCCCAATCTAACAAATCCCCAATCCTCCAATCTCTTCCACCAGCCAGGTTCCCCCTGGCTCTCCTGCATATATTTTAACGGCATCCATCTTGAGTGAGTTGGCATCCATTTCGTATTCCATTTCTTCCAGATTCTTAGCACAGTTTTTCTTGGTCCTATTGTCCTCTTACAAGCCATGTTAATATCTCTAATAAATATCCCCTCTTTTCCTATTCCTTCATTTATTTCATTTTCCAGCCTAATCCATTTAGTCCTATCCTTATATCCAATATCTATTAAATTTTTCAGTTGGAACGTTTCATAATAAAATTCTAAGTTCGGTATTCCCCATCCCATCTCTTCTTGCGGTGAGTAATTTACTATGTCTGGGGTTCTAACTCTTTTGCTTCCAAAAATCCAATTTTTAAATACCTTATTCCATGTTTTAAACCATATTTTCCTAATGGGTAGTGAAATTACTTGAAATAAATATAATAATTTCGGTACCAGAAACATTTTAACTGCTCTGAATCCTACCTAGAATAGATAAATTCTTATTTTTCCATGATTTTATATCCTTCTTGATCTTCCTCCATGCTTCTTTGTAATTTACATCTGGAATCCTAGCAATATTTTTTATAATAAGATGCCCCCATGTATAAGACTCATGAGAAGAGAAGACTCCCTGGAAAAGACCCTGATGTTGGGAAAGATGGAGGGCACAAGGAGAAGGGGACGACAGAGGATGAGATGGTTGGACAGTGTTCTCGAAGCTACTAACATGAGTTTGGCCAAACTGTGGGAGGCAGTGAAGGATAGGCGTGCCTGGCGTGCTCTGGTCCATGGGGTCACGTCGGAACACTGTCCAACCATCTCATCCTCTGTCGTCCCCTTCTCCTTGTGCCCTCCATCTTTCCCAACATCAGGGTCTTTTCCAGGGAGTCTTCTCTTCTCATGAAGAGAAGAGTACTTAGCGGCTAAATGGGACAACACCATACAGTTGCGTAAAGTGGATTTCCCTGACCTAAACCCTGCCTGCTCTGGACCTATGGTGTTATTCTCATCAAGCCAAGTAGTTAGTCTATTTAACAGATGTTTAGCGTACAGTTTCCCGATGTTTGACAATAGACTTATTGGCCGATAGTTGGACGGCAGCTTTTTGTCACCCTTTTTAAAGATTGGAATAATTATAGATTGCTGCCATGAGTTAGGCATAATTCCAGATCTACCTATCATAGTGAACAGTTCCGCTAGTATCAGAGCCCACCACTCTGACTTAGCTTTGATCAATTCAGATGCAATGGCATCAGGGCCGGCAGCCTTTCCTACTTGCATCCTGTCGATTAAACTTATAACTTCGGTAATGGAGACAGGAAGCTGTGGTGTTTATGAGGCCACTCATCCGCAAGAGTAAAAGTGGCATGATCCTGACTATCAGGTGGAATGCAGTCATCAAAGAAAACTGCCTTGAAATGCTCTACCCATAATAAAGATGGAATCAATGTCAGCGAATCATCCTGTGTCTGTGGGGGGTCTGCTACAGCCATCCAAAATTTATTATGATCTCTCATTAGGATGGCTGAAAGTAGCGTATCCCAACATGCCTAATTATATTTTATCCGGCTGAGCTGGACAGTTTCCCTAAGTATTGATTTGTTTTGGATGTTTGTATGTGATACCTGTAAAAGGTTTGATGATGATGAATTCTACAGCGTATGTGCCACATCACCAAAGGCTCAGTTATTATATTGTACAGAATGAACCTTGTTATAAGATGGCAGCTGCTGGAGGCCCTCAGCTGCAGAGCTCAGGGACTGACTGGGCAAATAAGGGGACGAATCCATCTTCCAGGTATCCTGGTCCCAAACCATATAGTGCTTTCAACACCAAAACCAGCACCTTGAATTTAGGGGTTTCCCACACCTCCACTTGCCCCATTGCTTCCTTTTAAGGAAACCCGATCTTTAGTGCTGAATCAGAACAAAGAGCAATCGAGTTCCTTATACAATGCTGTTTGTTTTGATTTATCACTAAAGAGTGGGTTTTCTGGGGGAAAGTAGCAGGATCAAGGCAAAACCCCATGTCTGGCTATTAACCAGAAGGCTGGTGGGTCAAGTCCACCCAGGGATAGCTGTGGGCAGGATTCCAGCATTGCAGGGGGTTGGACCAGATGATCCTTTGGGTCCCTTCTCACTTACTTACAATTCTCTTGGACAAGCAGAAGTGTTGATGAGCCCTTAGCCTGGCAGTCAGTGCTATTCTTTCAGCAGTGGGCCATTCTTTCAGCAATACCCTGCCCTAGTGAGCAGCTGCCACATTTTGCACCAACTGCCGCTTCCAGATCAGCACCCCCACATTCAGAGAATTGCAGCAATCCAGTCTGGAAGTTACCAGTGCATGGATGGCTGTGGTCAAGCTTTTCTGTCCAGAAACAGCCACAGCTGTCTTAATAAAGGGAGGGGGGGCAGAAAGCATCATGGAAGGAATTACAGAAAACTATGCTGAAGCACAGCAAAAAAATGGAAAAGAAGGGAAGGTACACAAAATAAAGACTGTCCAGGGCACTACTTGCACCTGCTGGGATCATGTAGGCAAAGCCTACTGCTGCCTCTCCATCCTTCTACAGCCACACCATAATATGTGAAGGATGCAGTATCAAAGTAAAGAAAAGTTGAATGTAACGTGAGAACGAATATAATCTAATGTTATCAAGCAGAAGTTAATCTATTGGGATCTATTTTTTAAAACATAATTTTTTATTGGTTTTAAGAGAATATAACAAAAACAAACATATAAACCTAAACAAACAAACAATAAAAACAATACTACAAATCAAACACTTAAATCTTAATACACCTATCTTCCTTTCTTATCATTGTAAGTTGACTTCCTCACGTCCTCTCTTCCTACCTTCCTTGAAAATCATCTTTAGTAATTTCTTTACATTGTTAAAATCATTTTTTATTTCTTAACCTTAACATCTCTTCTTTTCCTAATATCCTTATCATTTATTCAAACAATTACAAACCTTAAGTCTATCTTCGAAATCTACAGCCTATCTTATCTTTCAGCTTACTTCTAATCTTTAATCTTACAATAGTTTTTTTTAATACAATTTAAATTTCTTCCAATCTTCTTCCACCGCGTCGTCCCTCTGGTCACGAAGTTTCCCGGTCAGTTCAGCAAGTTACATATAGTCCATCATTTTCATCTGCCAATCTTCTATCGTTGGTAATTCTTCTGTCTTCCAGTTTTTAGCTATCAAAATTCTGGCTGCTGTCGTGCCATACATAAAGAAAACCCTATCACATTTTGGGATTTCTTGATTTACAATACCGAGTAAAAAGGCTTCTGGTTTCTTACTAATCTATTGGGATCTAATTCATTAGCACCAGTTCATGGATTTTTATAAGACTCTAGATCAGCAATCCACCTCATGAGAAGAGAAGACTCCCTGGAAAAGACCCTGATGTTGGGAAAGATGGAGGGCACAAGGAGAAGGGGACGACAGAGGATGAGATGGTTGGACAGTGTTCTCGAAGCTACTAACATGAGTTTGGCCAAACTGCGAGAGGCAGTGAAGGATAGGCGTGCCTGGCGTGCTCTGGTCCATGGGGTCACGAAGAGTCGGACACGACTGAACGACTGAACAACAACAACAACAACAACAACAGATCAGCAATGGCCAAAGTCCATTTCGGGGGCCTAATCCGGCTAGCCAGTTAGTTTAATCTGGCCCCTGTGACAGTTCATTTCCCAGGGTAAAATCCCTGCCCCCCAAAAAAACCCTCAACAACTTCAATCCTTAAAAAAGCTCAACAACTCCAACCCTAAAAAAGCTTCGGTCAGCCCTTTGGTAGGCCCTTGCAACCCTTTACCGGTACTTCATCAAATCTGGCCCTCTTTGATAAAAGTTTGGACACCACTGCTCTAGATCTCACTTAACTGCACATCTCTTGATTCCTTTTTAGTTAATCCTTGCTGCTCAAATCCTTGCCAAAACAGAGGAATCTGCATGACAACAGGATTTGACCATTATGAATGTGACTGTACGCGGACTGGTTATCATGGGGAAAACTGCACTACACGTATGTATTCCAGAAAGTTACACTTGCACAATTAACATTTGGGAGAAAAGCCATAGTCCAGTGATATAAAAGAGCACATCATTTTGCACAGTGTTGGTTCAAGTTAAAAAATAGGCATAAAAGGAGAAATTCTGGGGCAAGTTTGGGGCAAATACCATACTCTTTGGTGAGGGAACCCCAGTAGAGATTTAAAATCACAAAATATGTAGCAAAGTAAGCATGGAAATATAGGCTGTTGGACCTTTAAAATATGCCCTTCAAAAGTTCCACTTTTCCCGCCGCATAGGAAAAGACCACACGTTTTTTGGAAAGTTAAAAATGGTTTACTTACAAACTCTCCAAAGGTCAGATTCATGAGCTTCAGAAAATTGCACAGGCAATAAAACTTGGCTTAGTTACAAAGGGATGGAGGTTCCTAAATTATTGTAGTGGTGTGGCACCCTCAAACTCATAGCAGTTCAGCTTTGTAATAACTAACCAGTTGAACTAATTGGTATAGAAACTCAATAGTGGTTTCTGTGAGCCATGTGGTCTGAACAGGAGTAACCAGTTCAGACATCCTCACAAGTTGAACTTCTCAAGTAGACAGAGGGTGAACAAAGGCTTGATTACCTAGTTCCTCCCAAAGTGAGGGGAAGTGGACATATTTAAGCCTGGCAGGACAGTTTGCTCTATGGTATTAACCCCTTCATGCATTAATTAGACTTAAGCATGTTAGTTATATGAGGCTGGGTATCCCACAAATAGCTGGTTCCAGGTTCAATCTCAGGTGGCACCAGGTAAGGTAGGGAAAGACTCCTGTTTGAAGCCATGGAGAGAGGCCACTAGTCAGTGAAGATATTACTGATTATCTAGAGCAGAGTTTCCCAGACTTAGGTCTCCAGTTGTTTTTGGACTACATTTCCCATCAATCCTGACCACTGGTCCTGCTGCCTTAGGGCTGATGAGAGTTGTAGTCCAAAAACAGCTGGAGATGCCTTAGTTTAAGGTAGCGTCAAAGGTTTCAAACAAAGGGTTGCCATATTTCAAACCAGGACATCCTGAAAATTGTTGAGCTTTTTTTAGACAAATCCCAAAATCCCAAAGTTGTTGAATCCCCCCCCCCAGCCAAGAAATCATGATTATTATTTTTTATTTACTTGCCTAATATCCAGGACAAACCTCCACCTTTCACAAATTCTCCCTGGACATATGGCAGTCCAGTTTTCTCAAGTTCTTATTTGCAATTTTTTTCCCATGAATGTTTCTCCTAATTTTCATTGCACTTCATTTCTTGCAGCAGAGTTCTTTACTTGGCTGAGAGCGATGCTGAAACCTGCTCCATCCACAGTCCACTACCTACTCACTCACTTCAAAGCAGTCTGGAATGTAATCAACAACACCCCTTTCCTCCGCAACACCATCATGAGATATCTCCTGATGAGTTAAGTAACCGTACCTTTCAATGCTGTTCTTACAGAATAGTCCTATGCGCATCTACTCAGAAGTAAGTCTCATGGAGTTCAATGGAGCTTGCTGCCAGGTCAATGAGTATTGGATTAGAGACTTAATAGTGGGGACAGGTATTTACCTATACATATCTACTCCTGGAGAAGTAAGTCTCATTGAGTTCCATGGGCCTTATTCCCAGGTGAATGAATATAGGCTTGGAACAGGAGGTCAGATATATATATCTGAGCTCTTTGAGGTACCATACGTTGACTACAATAGTTGTCATTGCTATACATATTGGCCTAATGCAGTAACTGAATTCTACCCTCTAAGCTTTCTAATAAATGGCATGATGAAAAGCAATGGCTGAGTCAATAGTCTTCCTTTTCATACCTTAGGTGCAATTTGTTTCTTATGGAAGATGACAGCAAAAGTGCAAACTCCTCTTGAGAAGTTTTTGTACAACACACATTTAAAATGAGTTTTGTGGTCTGTATGGGTGTCTGTACTTCTGTGAGGGGAGCTGGGGATCTTTCTCATAGGGTTTTGAGCACCCTCGTCTGATTACAAATTTCAGGATTCTCCACGGGGCTTGACAGTGGTATGTCTGCTCACTTTCCTCAGTGGGGAGTATCACGGCCAGGCCTCAGGCCACACAAGTGATCCAGCAAATGACAGGCCGGATTGCCTGGCTGCCGGCTATTGGCCAATGCCAGCAGACCTTGGATGGACATTTCCCTGGCGGTGGGCCCACCTGACCAATGGGGACAGTTAGGTCCACTCCCAGGGGGTGGTTTAATCGTGGCCTGCCTTGACAAGAGGTTTTTAGTGTCATAATTTTTTAGAGTTGCTATGGCCCCAAAGATGCAAATGCAAAGAGTATAAAATTGAGAATGGGTTTATCATCTCACATCACTTCTGAAATTTGCCTTGCCGTGGTCAGATCATTAATTGGTGAGGTTTAGATCAGGCACAGGCAAACTCCGGCCCTCCAGATGTTTGGGACTACAATTTCCATCATCCCTGACCACTGGTCCTGTTAGCTCGGGATGATGGGAATTGTAGTCCCAAACATCTGGAGGACCGGAGTTTGCCTATGCCTGGTTTAGATCCTCTGTGAAAGCAGACTGTATATGAGTTATCACTGCTTACGTCACACAGTCATTAATTGACTGTGAGCTTGCCATGAGCATAATTTCTTTTATTCATCCCTCACCCATCTAGAAAGGTCCGATTTAATAGAGAGCCCACCAACGTATAACAGCCGTTATGGTTACAAAAGCTGGGAAGCCTATTCAAACCTTTCTTACTATACCAGAGCACTTCCGCCGGTAGAACGCAGCTGCCCAACCCCTATGGGTGTGAAAGGTAAGAAGGGGGGGGGGAATTGAATATGTGAAGATAAGAGAAGATGAAATATTATTCCTCCTCTATGTACACAAGGCCAGTGTATTACAAGCGGTAGACTCGTAATCTGGTGAACCGGGTTCGCGTCTCCGCTCCTCCACATGCAGCTGCTGGGTGACCTTGGGCTAGTCACACTTCTCTGAAGTCTCTCAGCCCCACTCACCTCACAGAGTGTTTGTTGTGGGGGAGGAAGGGAAAGGAGAATGTTAGCCGCTTTGAGACTCCTTCGGGTAGTGATAAAGCGGGATATCAAATCCAAACTCTTCTTCTTCTTCTTCCCCCCTCAATGCATTGGTCAATCATGTTCAGTGAATACCTCAGAAAGGCTGAAACATTATTAGAAAATGTGTCAGAAGGAGAAACACAAGATATCGAGCATTTGCTACCGGTACCTCATAAATCTCCACATTGAAAGGTTGTGTCTAACTTTGTCAAATAAGAAGTGTGTAGGCTTTAAGTGGGTGCTAGCAAGTGGTGCATTTGGGCATATTGGTAAAGGTAAAGGGACCCCTGACCATTAAGTCCAGTCATGTCCAACTCTGGGGTTGTGGTGCTCATCTCACTTTACTGGCCGAGGGAGCCGGCGTACAGCTTCCAGGTCATGTGGCCAGCATGACTAAGCTGCTTCTGGCGAACCAGAGCAGCGCACGGAAATGCTGTTTACCTTCCCGCCAGAGTGGTACCTATTTATCTACTTGCACTTTGACATGCTTTCGAACTGCTAGGTGGGCAGGAGCAGGGACCGAGCAACCGGAGCTCACCCCGTCGCGGGAATTTGAACCACCAACCTTCTGATCGATCGGCAAGCCCTAGGCAACCAAACTAATAACAAACTGGTTTAAACCAGAACTATATTCAGCATAATACTTTAGACTAGTTCTTAAACACAATGAAGGTATGAACATTGTACATTTGGAGTTTAACACACTGTACATTTGGAGTTTTACATATTTACATTTTCCCTGTCAAATTCCTGTAGAAAAAAGGAGACCACAGCAGCTATTCTGTTTCCAGTACTTACAAGTGTCAGAAAAATAAATGATTATTTTACATTCTAGGCAAGAAGGAACTTCCAGAGTCTAAGCTCGTTGTGGAGAAAGTTCTGCTTAGGAGAAAATTTATTCCCGACCCTCAAGGCACAAATATCATGTTTGCGTTCTTCGCCCAGCACTTCAACCACCAGTACCTCAGTACAGAAAAGGACAAAGGGCCAGCCTTCACAAAAGCTGTTGGACATGGGGTAAGCTGGAAGAATCATGACTTCGAATGGTTAGCTATTACAAAGTAGAACTGTTATGCTTTTGAGGGTGCTCGACCAATACAATCTCTAGAACTTGTAAGTGTTAGAACTTAATTAAGGCTTGGGGTGCCGAGCTATGTACTAGACACTATGTATATGTATCACCACCACCCTGTGTTGTGTATCAGAAAAAAACCAGTTGTTGTTTTTTGGCCAGGTCTCATTCTATATTTAACCCGAATACAGATAGCAAAACAATTTTTCTATAAATTAAGAAGATTCAAATCACGACGCATTTTGAGGGGTGACCAAATTCTCTCCTCCATTGTACCCTCACTGCAGCTTATATTGTTCTGAAACTTTTACCGGTAATTTTACTAGACATTTATGAATTGTTCGACTTTCTTTGGGCAGCAACTAGTATATTTAAGTAATATTCTGTCTATTTTTAAGGGCTTCACCCTGAATCTATTTGTTTCTCTGTCTCATCTGTCAAATTAAAAATCGGACGTTATTGTTCCTATCATTTCAACAGATTGATCTAAATCATATCTATGGAGAAAATTTGGATAGGCAGATGAAACTCAGACTGCTTAAGGACGGGAAGCTGAAATTTCAGGTTGGTTTGGACTCCTTCTGAAAATGCTGCAGTGTGCTGAGAAAAAGAGAGAGATGGTATTAATGTTAAAGTACTTACTTGGAAGAGAGGTGTGTTCCCTCTGATGCAGAGAAGCACCACAGACATTTTAGTGACTGCACCAGTCACCCTATTCTTACTAGATAAGGATTATAGACTATCACAATGCCACAATCTCACATAAACCTCTGTACTTGAAATCCACTGGAAATTGACAAGTATAAGCCTATTATATTTGAACTTGATTTTAGTATTCGTGGCTGAAATCTAGTATGATAAAAGATTCTGTGTTGCCATGCTCATTTATTTATTTTTTAATTACAGATGATCGATGGAGAGATGTACCCACCTACGGTCAAAGACACTCAGGCAGAAATGATCTACCCACCACATGTCCCTGAGCACCTGAAATTTTCTGTAGGGCAAGAGGTCTTTGGTTTGGTTCCAGGGCTGATGATGTATGCCACGTTATGGCTCCGGGAACACAACCGGGTCTGTGACATTCTGAAGGGCGAGCATCCGGAATGGGATGATGAGCAGCTGTTCCAAACTGCCCGCCTGATCTTAACAGGTAATTCTTACAAATGCCAATGTGGTGTAGTGGTTAAGAGCCGTAGACTCGTAATCTGGTGAACCGGGTTCGCGTCTCCGCTCCTCCACATGCAGCTGCTGGGTGACCTTGGGCTAGTCACACTTCTCTGAAGTCTCTCAGCCCCACTCACCTCACAGAGTGTTTGTTGTGGGGAAGGAAGGGAAAGGAGAATGTTAGCCCGCTTTGAGACTCATTCGGGTAGTGATAAAGCGGTATATCAAATCCAAACACTACTTCTTCTTCTCCTTCTCATAGTTAACTCGCAATTACTCCATGAAATTTTGCTGCTGCTAGATGTGGCGATGGCCATCATCTAAGATTTCTTGAAAATGTTCAAGACAAATTCATGGGAGATAGATCTATCACCGTTTGTTGACTATTGTCAATTCTGAGCATCTCAGGGACATTTTTTGACTGGACTTAACCACCCACGGGTCCTTTACCCTTTTATTGTTTAGGAAATGAAAAGACTGACTGACTTTTGTTTTCTGTGGGGAAACAGGAGAGACCATCAAGATTGTGACTGAAGACTACGTGCAGCACCTGAGTGGCTACCACTTCAAGTTGAAGTTTGACCCAGAGCTGCTCTTCAACCAGAGATTCCAGTATCAGAACAGAATCGCGGCAGAATTCAACACCCTTTACCACTGGCATCCTCTCCTCCCTGATACCTTCCGGATTCATGACCAAGAGTACACATACCAGCAGTTCATCTATAACAACTCCATCATGTTAGAGCATGGTCTTTCTCACATGGTGGAATCCTTCTCCAAGCAAAGGGCTGGAAGGGTAAGAATTTATTTCCTACTAAGAAATTGCATAGCCTTCATCTCGAGGCAACAGAGTACATCTGTCCACCTGTTAAGTCACTCCATTATCTGGAAATGTCTTAAGCATGGGGAGAATGATTAGGGAAAGGGGAAATTTCATCTTGAGGCAACACGATACAACTGTCCTCCTGTATTGTCAGTCACCCTTGTGTCTGAAAAGGTTTTAAACGCAGAATGATTATCAAAGGGGCATTCTGAGATTTGGGGAACAGTTTTGCAGTATCTGCAGCTTTGTCTGCAGCAGCAGCTTTTATTGATCTCCCATTGTTGCGTTTTCTGACAGAAGGCTGAATAGCACAAGCAATTTTACACTGTAACTCAAGAGATGAGCGTCCAGTCTTTCACACTTGAAGTTCAGTTGATTTCAAAGGGGCCAGAAGTTCTTATGACCTACTATTCTGTTTGATCAGTTTATAATGCAACAAATGCACAATAGAGATGATTAGTTAGGGTCGTTTCTCTACATATACTTGTAGAAAAGCAGCTTTTATCACTGAAGTGGCAAACCTGTTCATATACTTCTTGAAGGAACTTGCATGATGGAATGTTCCTCAGTTTTCTCTTTTAAAAAAATGTTCCTTCCATGTACAAAACTAGAAGTTGTGGAGAAGAATTCAAGTCTGGTCTTTTCCCTGTTTTGTTTTGTTTTGTTTTGTTTTGTTTTGTTTTCTATGTGAGAACTGGACTCTGAGTATAGTCTCAGTGATAACTTACAGCTCTGTCTGAAGTAACCAAGTTTAATGCAGGTCACCTGTGCTTTCTCTACTTCTCCATTCTACCCAAAGGAAGGCCAACTCCAAAAGCTCAGATTCCTATTTTTGGAACCATGGTGGCAAGGCTTGTAGGCATTATGCAACGCCATGCCATACTTGTGCCAACATACGCAACAATTAAGCTCCATTTTGTTACTCACATTACTCCATTTATTTGATAACAGGTAGCTGGTGGGAGGAACATCCCTGCTGTAATGCAGAAAGTAGCTAAAGCCTCCATTGATCGAAGCCGGCAGATGAGATACCGCTCCTTGAATGAGTATCGGAAGCACTTTATGCTGAAGCCCTTTCAGTCATTTGAAGAGCTCACAGGTAAGACTTGTTGTCTTCTTCTTATACAAAAACAGGAGCTGCTCTTTATGGGCAAGGCTGCACAGCTTAGAGATCAAACCTCTGCTTTGCATGGGGATGTCTCAGGTCCAATTCTTGACATCTCCACTTAAGGGACTGCAGTTAGCAGGTCTGGGATTGTGTAGGCAGCTGAAGGCTAGATGCTCCAATGGGTTGCTTTAGACTAGGTCATAGTTCGGTTCTATGCTGCCTCTCATCCCAAAAAGCCCTCAAGTTGGCACCCAGATGTTAAAATCCAAATCCAAGATTCAAGCAATATAGCCAATAAATGAATTTCTCAGTGTATCGAGAACATGTTGTTTTTTAAAAAGCGATGAGTTCGTGTAGAAAAGCTCTGTTGTCTTTTATTGGAGATTGAGTAGTTCCAGCCCTTCTGCCGAGAACCTGCACTGTCTTTTCAAGCTGTAAGGAGAGAGATGCTCAAAAGGGAAACTATGTTCTATGGATGAAAAGGAAGAAAACATAGACTGTGGGGGCGGGGGAACCTTCTAGATGATAGTTTTCCATAAGACTATTCTGTGTCAACCATAACTTTTATTGCAAAGATTTGTAATATGATTCATTCATTCTTCTCTGGCTGCATTGACTTTCTCCCTGTTGATGCAAAATTTCTTCAGGACTGCAGAGCTTGGCTTCCCCACCATACTATTTCTATTTCATGGCAGCTTTTGCAACAGCAATGAGTCTCTCTCTGTCCTCCTCTGTAAGGCAACTTCTTTTCTTATTCTCAGAACCTCATAGAAGAACCCGCTAATGATTTACAATCATATACAAAACTATCCCCCCCCCAGCAGTTGGAGATTCCCTGCTTCACCATGATTTTGCCTCTTTTTATTACAGGAGAAAAAGAAATGGCTGCAGAACTTGAAGAACTCTATGGGGATATTGATGCTATGGAGCTCTACCAGCCCTCCTTGTAGAAAAACCATATCCTGGAGGTATATTTGGTGAGACCATGATTGAACTTGGGGCACCGTTCTCCTTGAAAGGTCTCATGGGAAATGCTATCTGCTCACCAGAGTACTGGAAGCCCAGTACCTTTGGAGGCAAAGTTGGCTTTGACATAGTGAACACAGCTTCCATCCAGAACCTTATCTGCAACAATGTGAAGGGTTGTCCTCTCGTGGCTTTCCACGTCATAAACCCAGCAACAGCAGCAACAAATAACACCAGCACCTCCAGCACAGCAAGAGATGAGATTGGCCGAGCTGTGCTGCTAAAAGAGCGCTCTGCTGAACTATAGGGAACAGCTGTTTTCATATTTATTTCTTTGTTTGCATATTTATATTGTTGTTGCTGCTGCTGCTAGTGCGGCTGCCTACAATTTAGAAAAAAATCACCACTGATTTATCTTTGCCTTGGCATGTCAGTTAACAAGGACCACTTTAAAGCCCTGTTCTGCTTAGATTTGAAGGACTGAATCTTTCGGTTTTTAAGAATATCTACTGTACCAGAAAGATGTCTTCCAAAATGGACCAGGGCATGAGATATGCTGCTTAAACTTGAGCATAAGTGATAACTCTGCCTCTTAAACTTGACAAGAAGGACCCTAAATATGGAACCATTTTAGGTGTCTAGAAGTGATATTTTATGGAACAATAAATCCTGTTATTAAATCATGTTAAAACCATTCCTTATTAACTATGCAGTTTGAAATGAGATCTAATAGCCAAATGGCTGCTTTCTGAACCTTCAGGTGTTGCAAGTGGTGAGGGGCTTATGCTTCCTCTTTTCAGTTGTGAGAAGTGGAGTTCCAGATCCCATCTAGGCCTCACAAATGGGATTTGAGATATAGAACAGCACTGTAAGTCCCAGAGCTTCTTTATAACACAGTCCCTTATATCTGGTCATTTCAACTTTTGGATACTGACACTTTTCAAGTTGGCTGATAAACACTTATGAAAATAAACTATAAACATAATTCGTAAAAAATAAACCAAATATGCACTCCGATTAATACCTTGGCTATTGTCAGTTTTGCAAATTCAAGGCCCTTGAATCAGATGACAATTTCTCTAATCGACTGGTAACTTGGGAAATGCAACCTTATTCTCATATTGTAGGTATTAAAATTTTCATATTGCTTAAGAAATGCATGTTTAATAATATGGTACTGAAGCCCATACATTCATTACTGGCCCTCTTGGTTGAAAAACCCTCTGTTATTTGTACTCTGGCAATTGATATAATGATTATCTATTAAACCAAAATGATAATGGAGAAAATATTGCTGGAAAAGGAAATATTGGTGTAACCCAAGGAACTATGGACAAAAGTCACCAGGAAACACTTGAGAGAGCTCTATGAGGTCTGCTGTTTGGGCTTTTGTAGACAGCAGTCGCGGAATTAAAAGACGCCTGCTTCTTGAGAGAAAAGCAAAGACAAACCAGACAGCATCTTAAAAAGCAGAGACATCACCTTGCCAAAAAAGGTCCATATAGTTAAAGCTGTGATTTTCCCAGTAGTGATGTATGGAAGTGAGAGCTAGACCATAAAGAAGGCTGATCGCCAAAGAATTGATGCTTTTGAATTATGGTGCTGGAGGAGACTCTTGAGAGTCCCATGGACTGCAAGAAGATCAAACCTATCCATTCTGAAGGAAATCAGCCCTGAGTGCTCACTGGAAGGACAGATCCTGAAGCTGAGGCTCCAATACTTTGGCCACCTCATGAGAAGAGAAGACTCCCTGGAAAAGACCCTGATGTTGGGAAAGATTGAGGGCACAAGGAGAAGGGGACGACAGAGGACGAGATGGTTGGACAGTGTTCTCGAAGCTACCAACATGAGTTTGACCAAACTGCGGGAGGCAGTGGAAGACAGGAGTGCCTGGCGTGCTCTGGTCCATGGGGTCACGAAGAGTCGGACACGACTGAATGACTAAACAACAACAAGCACCCAATGGAGGTTGCTCAGGAGAACTTCTGGTGGATTGTGCCCACAGACTATAGGGGTAATTGTCCTTTATGTTTTGCGAACACTCTATTCCCTTTCTCTTGGTTCTTTGATTAGTTCATACCTAGAAGTTTCTTCATCTCTTTCTGGTGCCTCACTTCTCCCTTTTAAGTTCTCTTCTCCTTTGAAACCAGGATACTGGAGCCCTGTCACATCCTGGACAATGGACTTCTTCTGCATTACCAGAGTAATTTTTAACATGTTTACAAAATTAACAAGGGGGGAGCACATTATTTGTATGAAATAAGTTGGAAAGGCCATGAATGTTTTTGAGTCACAGCTACATTAAAGTCTTGGGTACCTGAATGGTTTTCTATGGCACAGCAATCATTTTTTCCCTACTAGGCAAGACCAGCATAAAAATAAAAATCCTTCTCTAGAGACTAGAAAAATGGGTGTTTCATTCTAGCCTTTCTTTGTCTAACTGACTAGATCTGCTTTCTTAATATCAAACATTGTTATGACTTTATCCATTGGCTAGAAACACTGAAATCAGGTGGTTCCTCACAAAGCTGAGCAGACTAGTGCTCCGTTTGTGTTTTGCCTCATATTTTAGATTCTACAAATGCCGTAAATTTACTTTTGTAAAAAAAGAAGATAAAGAAAACTGGGAATCTGGGTAACGTAACTCATCTGAGGAGGCAATCATCTCCTTTCTACAGACATTTGTGTTCCTGTATATGTGCCAGTTCCTATCATAGTTGCAGTCGCAACTCTCTGGTGGGGTTGCTACCCTGTAGCACGTAGCAATGGTCCAGTCATGCAAAAATCAGAGGTTTCTACACACACACACACACACACACACACACATGTATCTCCTTTCTCCATCTAGGCAAAGAAGAGGCTTTATTACAGTTCCATGATACCTTCCTATCAAGCCCCAAAAAAATAATAATAAAAAATTCAAGGGAGGCATGAGATACTAGAAGAGCCTTCTGGATATAAGTCCAATGGCCCATCTACCCCAGCCCCCTCTTCTTACAGTGTGTCTGGAGGTCCTGGGCTGCCCAGACAACAAGACCCCCCTCTTGGCCTCTTTGATGTGGTCCAAAGGAAAGCAGAGCAATATGTTTGGCACCAGCTTGGCTGCAGGAGTTGCCGGAAGGAGGTGTAATAGGCCCCATCCAATCTTAGGGACTCCACTCTGGATTTGTGTAGGGTTTACTCCTTAGCCTTTTCTTCTCCTGAAGATATCCTATAAGGCAAAGGAGATTTAGGATAAGAGTTTTCCTTCTCCTAGATGGGCTGCCTTCCCAGGTTGACCAGACCACCTGCCCCTCACTTCCCTCTCCAGAACATGCAGAAACCACCTTCTTGACCTGTCTGCAGTAACCCTATTAATGGGAATGGCCCTGGATGCCTGAGGTTCCCCATTGCTGATCTAAGTGGCCACCTGTGTGCTCCACCCCTATGACCTGGCTCAACAGATGGTCGGTGTTCATTCAACTATCCATCCATTCTCCAGCCCACTCCCAAACCCACTTTCCCCTACCCATTTGCCTTTTATTGCCTGATTCCTCCCAGCACAACATCAAACCTTTGGATACGTACAAGATACTACACAAACACAATAAATGTAACCGGCTGTGTTATAACACAAATAAAGTCTTTTATTTACTGTGTCATATTAGCATATCAACAAAGATGTGACATACAGTTCAACTGAAGCAGCAGAAGACCCAGCGGATAAGTTGTCTCTCCAATCAGCTCTTAAAAGAAATTTGAAAAATTAGAATATCGTGGAAAGGTTCATTTATTTCAGTAATTCAACTTAAAAGGTGAAACTAATATATGAGATAGACTCATGACATGACATGTCAAGCCTTTATTTGTTATAATTGTGATGATTATGGTGTACAGCTGATGAGAACCCCAAATTCACAATTTCAACTTTGGGGTTTTCATCAGCTGTACACCATAATCATCACAATTATAACAAATAAAGGCTTGACATATCTCGCTTTGCATGTCATGAGTCTATCTCATATATTAAACTCCAGTAGCTAATGAAAACAATTGCTTACATAAATGGACTTTTCCACGATATTCTATTTTTTTGAGTTTCACCTGTATATTAAAGTCTATTCCACATGCATTGGAACATGTAGTCCAAAACAAACCATATATGGTGTTGTAATTCCACAAAACAGAAGTTAAATCATATACTAAAGTTCGTTCCCCATGCGTTTGTTCATGTAGTCCAAATGTAGTTCCACAAGACAGAAGTTCAAACATATGCTAGTTCATGTAGTCCACATGTAAGCAGTGTTCAGATATTCTAACTTTGATAGGTCTGAGAGTGTGACCCACATATAACAACCAGCAAGGACATCTGATCACGTAAATTACACATGAAGTAGCACATGTGGTAAATGAATGTATGGTTTGTTGTATGGCTGATTGGAGAGACAGCTTATCCACTGGGTCTTCTAGTCCTTCAGTTGAACTGTATGTCTCGTCTTTGTTGATATGCTAATATGACACAGTAAATAACAGACTTTATTTGTGTTATAACACAGCCGGTTACGTTTATTGTGATTCCTCCCAGCTTCACACCAACAGAACCTCTGTTCATTTCCCTCTACATCTATGTGTGCGTTAGTAGGAAGGTGACCAGAAACCTCACACTGAACGCATGATGAATGGATGCAGAACAGTGTGGGAGGTTACAATTGTGCATGAATTGTTGATTCAGGAAGGTAAATTGCAAAAGGCACGCCATGTACCTTGCTTGATGTTTGCTTCCCTCTTTTCATATGGGGTAATTTTTAAAAGGAATGCTCTTAAACAACACAAAGACTTTCGTTTGTATAAAAGGTGTGTCATGGGCAGCATTGTTGATCTTTCTAAAACCTCTAATTAACACAACATTTTCTTTAGAGCAGCAAGGCAGCATTGGGGAAATGAAAGACCCTGAATAACTCAGTTGGTAGAGCATGAGACACTTAATCTCAGGGCCAGGGGTTTGAGCCGCACGTTGGGTGAAAGATTCCTGCATTGCACGATGTTTGACTAGATGACCCTCACTGTCCCTTCCAACTCTATGATTCTATGAAATCCCCCACTGCAGCAAAAAACAAAAACAAAAAGATATTACCCCTGCAATAAGGTAAAGGTAAAGGGACCCCTGACCATCAGGTCCAGTCGTGTCCGACTCTGGGGTTGCGGCGCTCATCTCGCTCTATAGGCCGAGGGAGCCGGCGTTTGTCCGCAGACAGCTTCCGGGTCATGTGGCCAGCATGACAAAGCCGCTTCTGGCGAACCAGAGCAGCGCACGGAAACGCCGTTTACCTTCCCGCTGGAGCGGTCCCTATTTATCTACTTGCACTTTGACGTGCTTTCGAACTGCTAGGTGGGCAGGAGCTGGGACCGAGCAACGGGAGCTCACCCCGTGGCAAGGATTTGAACCGCCGACCTTCTGATCAGCAAGCCCTAGGCTCTGTGGAATGATTATGGTCCACACAAGCCACAGTTGCTGGAATCTTAACACTTCTCTGTAGCCATAACAGATGCTGCTTAAAGACTCAGATCTGGGTAACTGAGAAAGAGGCTTGGGGATGGGGGGTTCAGTTCCTTGCGTTTCTGGTGCATTCTCAGAATGATGAATGGAGATGCTGTTGAAGGGATCCGCCTTCCCTTTGGGCATAGGCAGGCCTGGGATGATGCAGTGGGGCAAGAATGTGCCCGTTGCAAGCCCGAGAAACATATCTTGTACACCAGTTATGCTTACAACTCAGACGTTGTGTCAACATGAGGGTCAGGCCATGGTTTGATGAAATAAAACCTATCGTACTGCGAGAAAGTGATTTATTATGAAGCCAGAGGGTGATGTAAGACTTCAAAGCCAAACATTGGGAGCCAGACTGTAAACTCAAGTGCATAATTGTGCATTGCGAATGAGGAAACTACACCCCAACTTTCCCCCTCAATAAGAGCTGTCATACTAGATCGTGTCTGATCCACTGACTCATGTAGCTCACCTGTCTCTCTTTTGGCCGATGCAAGACGAATAATTGCAGATTTAGATTTTATCTCTGGGTTCAGCAGTTAAAGTGACGCTGGCTTTTACCATTATTCATGTGATCAGTTCTGTTTATTCCCCAACATGAGTTGCATCTGGCTGGGAACAAACAAATGACAATGGAAGTCACGATTGCTTCTTTACTGTTCAATTCAGGGACTCCTAAGGGCCAAGCCAGAGTCAGGATATATTTGGTGTGGAAGTGTTTGAAGAGGATGGATGGATGGATGGATGGACGGACAGACAGACACATACAGATCTGGGAGAAAGAAGCTCTAATCCTTCTCACTACCTCCATTTCCCCTTGAAGCTGTTGTTGTATATTTTGCCATTCAGGACACAGAGGGAAGGATTAAATTTTTGTGGAAGTGCATCAGCAGCAATCATTCAGTTTGCAATACAAGAGTTAACGCCGTTGGTCTTAAAGACAGCCAACCAAGAGGGTTATTTGGGAGCATTGCTTAGCAACCACCAGTGAGGAGGTATGATCCTTGATGAGGTAACTTGTGTGCGAAATAACATTTTGGGTGGTATTCAACGAAATGAATGTGCAGGCGGAATGGCGTTGGCTTGCGCAACTGGACTTCTCTCCCCACCACACCCTGTGTCATCCTCAAAACTGCTGCGGAGAGTTGTAGTAAGCAGTGCCAAGTAGACATATTTTGAAGAATCTCTATGAGATCCTTTTAAGTGGAAGCTGAATCTTCTGTGCACTTCACCAAGAAGCTACAACTCCTCCAAAAACCCTCCTTATTTGAATAGAAGGAAATCACCATCCAGCCTAGCCCAGAGGTGTTTTTTCTTTGTTTTTCTTGTGTGTTCTCCCGGTAACCAGGTGTATACCTTTATTTTGGACATAAGGAGACAGGATCATAGGTGTGTCTTCTTTGTTCAGACCTGTCCTGCTAGCTAATCATTTTTAACACCCATTCATTTTCATTTTATTGTGGGGGTTTTTTCGCATTCCTTTGAGAGTGCAGCGAATGCTCCACCCTTTCCCCACCACTGCAGGGGAATCGGCGTTCTGAGCAGCAACTTGCGAAAGTGAAAGGTGACTTCAGCCTGATACCTTACCTCTGAGCGATTTATGGAGCCCTCGTCTTGCCACAATTCCACATTGGATGGGACAGGTGGGCAGTGCCATTTGCTGCTCCATCCACCTCAGGCTTGTCTCTTGCAGCCGACTAACATGCTTGCCCCTCCTAGAGACTGAATCAAGCACAGGGAGGCAGCCCTTGAAACGAAATTCATTTTAACATTCCCAGGACAACAGTGTGTTTGCCCCTTAGGGAACAAGCATATAAGTGAACAGCTAAGAAGGGGTGCCCCCCCCCTTCTCTGAATGCAGCTGTTCTTTTTAATGTCTTCCTCTCCTGGTATTGCACCGTGGATAGAGAATGAGACTTTTGATCTCAGGGTTGTGACTTCAAGCCCCACTTTGGGCAAAAATAATAAATAAATAAAAATTCCTGCATTGCAGGGATCCCTTCCAACTCTTCAATTCTACAATTCTATGATTCCTGTCCTGAATGTGAAATGTGCTCTGGTTAATAAGAACATAAGAATCGCCCTGCTGGTTCAGGTCAAAGGTTCATCTATCTTTTTTTTCTTTTTTGGGTTTTATTTTTTTTTAAAAAAAATATTTATACTTTTCAAATTTTAACATTTCATTAGTTTTACAACATTACAAAATTTGACTTCCTTACCCCTCTTTCTGCGGTTCCTATAATTAATTTTTTTTATATCATCTACAAATCCAAGTTCATTTAACTTGCTCATTTAATTATCTACTTTAAATATATACTCTCATGAAATTGCAGGTTACTACAATAATCCTACCAGTGTTTTTATCTGTTTACAATTTATCTGCAAATATTCAATAAACCACTTCCATTATTTTATTTTATTTTATTTTATTTATTTATTTGTTTATTTTTAATTAAAGATTTTCTTGATTTACAAAAGTGTGTGCAATGTCTCTCTCGTATTTTTTTCCCTGTAACATTTTTTTTAAAAAAGTTTGTTATCTTGATTTCTTATTCTTCCGGCAAGTTCCACCATTTCTGCATATTCCATAAAATTTGGAACCCATTCTTCTTTCCCTGAGACTTCTTCTTTCCATTACTGGGCAAGGAACCCAAGAGACCACACTGGAGACTCATGGTGTTTTTAAAATCTATATCTACTTATTTATATAATTGGGGAAACTGGGTTGGGAGGGGGAGAGAGAGCTGTATTAGAGATGCTGGCTCCAATCATGTTTGAAAATGAATTTTATTAGAATAAAAAAAAAATTATTAATTTATTTTTTGATCAGGATTTCTGGGGAAGGGGAACTGGGCAAAGGCAGATGGGGGGAGAGCTGTATTGCAGTTGCTGGGCTCGCTGCTGTCACTGCCTGGAAGAGAAAAGAAGAGAAACGATTCTTAATACTTCCATTTATTATTATGTTCATAATCCATCTTTCTGCAATGATCTCAATGTGTCTTAAGTTATTCTCCCTTCCTCCCTTCCTCAACCCATCCCTGAACTCTTCTTGAATTAGGGAGCTGCCTCCCCCCACCCCAGCCCCCCTCACAGCGAGCCAGATTCTCTCTGGCCCCCCCTGTTCCTTATGAACAAAGATCAACACTCACCATCCATGTTGGCATCGGTGGCATCCATCCCCTGGTCCCACGGTCTTACGTACTGTAAATCGTTCTTATCTTGATTAACCCCTCCTTCTCATTTTTAATTGCATTTACTTCATCATCCCATTGATGTTGCGATATTTGTACCTCCTCCTCCTCACAGACCAGGGGATGGATCTTGGGCATGCGACAGCAGGAGACCAGCAGCCCATGCAGCCTTCTCAGACTTCGGAACCTAGGGAAGAAGAGGGGAAATAATCAGGAAATGGGTTCTGGATACTTCCTTGATACTCTATATCTCTGTGCTAAATTTGGGGCACCGGGCAGCTAAACCTACTTTCAGAAACCTCTACTGGAGAGTACAGCAAGCAGTTGAACCCACAGAGGAGGGCATCTCATCAAAGGACCCTCCAAAACTGGGAGATGCCCTTCTTGTGATGATGCCCACAAGGGGGAAGGCAAGCCATTTCCCTCAAAGCATCTAAGGGGCCCCTGAGGACAATATTTAAGAATTAATCTAGACATGACCTAGTCCCTTATGTTTTTGTATCCATTCTTCCTTTAATGGGACTTCTGCTTCTTTCCGCTGTAACATTCTTGCTGCTGTAGTAGCATACATAAATAAATTTCTATACAATTTAGCTAGTTCTGCCCCTATAATTACAAAAATAAAACCTTCGGGGGGGGGGTTAATAAAAGTTATTTTGTACATCCTTTTCAATTCATTATATATCACTTGGCAGTAAGCTTTAACTTTACTACAAAACTGCCACATATGATAAGAAGAACCTTCTTTTGGGGAGGGGTCTTGTTCTGACATCTTTCAAATCCATCTACTGTACGTTGGTGGCTAACACTACTTTTTTTCTGGGAATGAATTCTGCACAGAAAGAAGCACTTTCTTTTGTCTGGTTTGAATCGTCCAACGTTCAGCTTGATTGCATGTCCCCAAGTCTTACTGTTATGGGAGAGGGTGAAAATGGATGCTCACTGCTTCCCTAATGGGCGTCAGTTGCCAACCTTCGCTCTCCGCCTCCTTCGTAGCCAGCCACATCTGCCCGGTCACCAGCTGAGTGGAAAAGTCGTTGCAACCACAGGGCGGAACCTCCCGACAAGTAGCTGGGTTCAAATGAGCCAATCAGGACCCAGGGCTTTGAGAATTCCTTTACTGGCTGGCTGGGCATTGTTCACCAACTGAGCAGCAACACCTAAAAGGGCCGGTTGCGCTAAAATCCTGGCTCGACCCTGCAGTGGTTTCAGCCCCCGCCTCCAAAAAGGTAAAGGACCTCTGGACGGTTAAGTCAAAGGAGACTATGGGGTTGTGGCGCTCATCTCGCTCTATAGGCCGAGGGAGCCAGGATTTGTCCAGAGACAGCTTTCCAGGTCATGTGGCCAGCAGGACTAAACCGCTTCTGGTGCAATGGGGCACCGTGATGGAAACCAGGGTGCACGGAAACGTCATTTACCTTCCCACCACAGTGGTACCTATTTATCTACTTGCACTGACGTGCTTTTGAACTGCTATGTTGGCAGGAACTGGGACAGAGCAACAGAAGCTCACCCCTTCATGGGGATTCGAACCGCCGACTTTCTGATCACAGCACCACCAGAGTCCCTTCAGCCCTCAAGCAGGAGGCTGAAATGGATATACACCCAATGCCTGAGCCAAATATCCACCTACACCTGTAACCAATAAGGTTGTGGCCATTTTCAATCCCATCTCAGTTGCCTACCTGAGTCTGTTCTGCCACAGGTCAGCTAGTCGCTGGCTTGGTGGGGGGGAGGATAGCTCTGTGACTGGGCCCACAAACATTTCCTCACTTTATTCACACCATGAGTAATTTTACACACCTCTATAACATCCCCACTTACTTGCCTTTTCTCTGAACCCTAAATGTTGCAACCTTTCCTCACAGGGGTGTTGCTTCATCCCCTCAATCTTTTTGCTTCCTCTTTTCGGAAGCTTCCCCAGCTCTTACAATACCCTTTTTGAGGTGAGTGGACCAGAACAGTTCATAGTACAATCTTCCAAGTGTAATCATCACACCATAAGGTAAAGGTAAAGGGACCCCTGACAGTTCATTCCAGTCGCAAACGACTCTGGGATTGCGGCGCTCATCTTGCTTCACAGGTCGAGGGAGCCGGAGTTTGTCCGCTTCAACAGACAGTTTTTCCAGGTCATGTGGCCAGCATGACTAAGACGCTTCTGGCGAAACCAGAGCAGTGCACAGAAACGCCGTTTACCTTCCTGCCGGAGCGGTACCTATTTATCTACTTGCACTTTGACGTGCTTTCGAACTGCTAGGTTGGCAGGAGCAGGGACCGAGCAATGGGAGCTCACCCCGTCACAGGGATTCGAACCGCCGACCTTTTGATCAGCAAGCCCTAGGCTCAGTGGTTTAGACCACAGTGCCACCCACATCCCATAATCACTCCATAGGTTTGTATTAATAGCATTGTGGTATTGGCAGGGTTGTTCTCAATCTATGTCCTAAGGATTCCTAGCATGATATTCACCTATTTCACAGCTACCACATGCTTGTTTGACATCTTCACCAAGCTATCCTCTACAAGCCCAAGGTCTCATTCCTGGACAGCCATTATGAGTTAACCCACCCCATGAGCATATATGTGAAATGTAATCCCCCCCCCCAATGTGCATCACTTTGCAGTTGCATTTACCATTTTACTGTTTTAACCACCCTGTTAAGAAGCAGTTCTTTTGCTTCTGGTTCTAACATGTAATTAAGAACTGTGTTTCCTGTTACTGAGGCAACACTAACTTCCTCTGTTTAGCAATAAAAATGAGGGTTGCTAAATGTCTGGACATGAGTAATTAATTAAGACACATAATTATACAATGTTCTGCTAATAAAATCCTAGTTCTTTCATAAAACTGAATTATCCAACAATACAATTCAGAGTTCTTTGAAATAAATATAAGAGAACTATGAAATAATAATTCTTTGTACACTGTGCCAGCCAGAAATGGAGTAACCACCCATTTTCAGTTGTGATAATTTCAAAGTATATACTTCACATTCATTCAGGGAAAACATGTTTTACAGGATGGTGAATTTGTGGCTCTCCAGATTCTGGACTACAACTTCCATCAGTCATTGTGGCCAACAGAAATGTTGATGGGAGTTGTAGTCCCAACAACTGAAGGGCCACAATTGAATATCTCTGCCTATGATCTCCCTAAACTACAAAGCTCTTCCGGCAAGGGGGGAGGGGAGCCACTGGTGGAGGAAGAGGAGTGTGGGGGTAGCACACTGCCCCTGGCAGCGCGATCCTGATGGGGTGCCACCGCAGCTGCCCCCCACCCGCGCTGGGCACCCCGCCCCTGCGGGCGGCGCACCCCATCCCCGGGACATGCGCCAGCCCCAGTCCCACCTGCTCTCCGCCCCCCGGTGCCAGAGCATGAAGCTCCACCACTGGGGGGGGGGAGAGAGCAGACTTCCTCTGAATTAAGGAGAAAGTGGTGGCGGAATTCCCCTGCACATGAGACCAATAGTGGGCCAGAGGTTGAGAATGTGTTTTCTGCATGTGCTGTAGAGGAAAGTGAGGGGCAGATGGGGCTCATCAGCCTGGGAAGGTTGCCCATCTAGGAGAACGAAAACTCTGACCCTAAGCCTCCTCTGCCTTACAGTGGTACCTCGGGTTAAGAACTTAATTCATTCCGGAGGTCCGTTCTTAACCTGAAACTGTTCTTAACCTGAAGCACCACTTTAGCTAATGGGACCTCCTGCTGCCACTGCGCCACCAAAGCACAATTTCTGTTCTTATCCTGAAGCAAAGTTCTTAACCTGATGCGTTATTTCTGAGTTAGCAGAGTTTGTAACCTGAAGCATATGTAACCTGAAGCGTATGTCACCCGAGGTACCACTGTATTCGAGAGAAGAAAAGGTCAAGGGGTTCCCAAACTGTGGTCTGTGAACTTCATTCAGGTGAATTTTAATCTGCTTTAGTATTTTAACTTTCTGTATGTTCTGAAGCATTGCTGTCACTCTTTCTTGATTTTATTGTTTTATCTCTACCAAGTGGCATATACATTTTATGAAATAAAAACGGATAAATAAATGTATTTTGCTTTCCCCCCTTTCATACATTGCATTACTATTTGGATTCTGGGGAATGCAAACTTGTGATGCAATAAAATACAATGTAAGAAAGAAAAGAAGCAGCAAAAGTACAACGGTAAATCATACAGCTATCTTACAGTTGCTGTAAGAAGCAGAAAAATATCAGATGGTCTGCCAAGGCCAGCAGCAATTTTCAAGTGGTCCATGGTGGGGTGTGGAGTTTGAGAACTAGTGCTTTAGGCCAATAATTTCTGTAAAGTGTTCTGTAAGTCCACAAAATCTACTTGTGTTTGTTATGTAATAACCTTTTATGTTATATATAGGTTAAGTTAATTGCATACAACTATGATACACAAAATTTTAACAGCAGTGCTGCAGGTCAGGAGTCATATGCAATTTGCCTAAGTGCTCATGAAAGACACTGTCTAATTATATTTTTATAAAGGAAGTTCAGAGACATTTACAGGTCTTCTTGTGGTGGAACCTTGCCAGATAGAGGGCATGCCAGTATCCAACACAATTTGGCCACGGTCTGGAAAACATCTCCGATGTTGGAGGCTGTGGAGTGTCACGATTATCATTGTTGCATCAGTACAGAGCTCTGCGCAAATGCTCAGATGCAGACGTCATTGCTGAAGCTTCCAAACCTGACCAGAATCCCTTTGGTTAAGCAAGTTTGCGGGATGAGCCAGGTAGACGACATCTGAAATAAGAGATTGGCTTGGAAGCTTGGAAAAATCTGAACTACAAAATTGCACTGCTCTCTAGAGCAGAGCAAACGAGGTCCGCCCATTCACAGTGCTGAAAGCAAATTCTATCTCATACTTTATGGGCCATTTTTTTTACTTCCTGTTATATATTCTCAGTCTTCAGGTCTTTGTTTTTCAAACAGAAGTGCTGAAATCATTTGTGGCTTCAGAAATTAGGAAGAGATGGATTGTGTCATATGTTTCATCCTCCCATGGAGTCAGGATTATACCGGTTTGTATAATCTTAGTGGTTTGCTTAGTCTAGCAACAATGTGACTCAAACAAAGGGACTTACAAAATTTCCTTAGGACTACTTTTTTTTTTTTAATACAACAACTATGTAATGACTCCATCCATTAACCCTTTATATGGCTGCTAAATGCTCCTTTCTTAATTACAATGAGCCATCCCTATTTCTTAACAGCCCAAGGGCCCCTTCATATATCACCATAGCAGTGCAAGACCTGCTTTCCTGTAGATTCGTCCCACACCACTAAACTAATGTTTGAAGGTCCATAGCCACGTGGCAGGAGCCACTCACGTAGGCACCTCACATACGGACAGGTGGCAATTGGGTAGGAAGCAGTCATTTGGTCAGCTTCCAGATGTTACAGTGAGGACACAGGAAAAAGTCACAGCAGTAAGCCTTCTGCACTACTCAGGTAATGCATAAAGTGGCCCCAGATGACCTATATTTCTTCAGAAGTCAACAAAACCATGCTGGGTTTCTCCACTTCTGCACTAGAACTTGTATTTGTCTTGACATTCAGCTTCCTGGGAATCTTAACTATTGATTGTTTTGTTATTAAGCTCCCAGTCCACATGACCAAACCATCGTGTATGGTAGAGCTTCTGAGGTGCCACTACAGAAAATGCCCTGCCTCAAGTCCCTGCAGTTACTGGAAGGACCTCTCAAGGAGATTTCAGTCCTTGGGCAGGTTTTTTGTTGCTGTTGCTGTTGTTGTTGTTGTTGAATTTATATTTACCGCCCTATACCCGGAGGTCTCAGGGCGGTTCACAGAATAAAATCAAGATATAGAACCACAAAATACAGAATAAAAATAAAAACAGCAACCCAATAGCCCCCCCCAAAAAAACACACATTTTAAAAGGGCACAAGGTGTAGATCAGATCAACCAAAGGCCTGGTTAAAAAGGAACATTTTTGCCTGGTGCCTAAAGTTATACAATGAAGGAGCCAGGTGAACTTCCCTGGGGAGAGCATTCCACAGAGTGTTGCCACCCTCCGGACTTCTCAAGGAGGATGTACACGAAGAAGGTCCTCAGAAGATGATCTCAGGGTCTGGGTAGGTTCATATGGAAAGAGGTATTGCAAATTTCAATTTGACACCTATGCCCACTTCAGCCATGCTGAGTTTCGTTTTTGAGCTGATCTTGGACTCTGGACTGACTGATGAACAAAGGATTATTTTTTTGAGGTTGGAACTGCTTAATCAGAGACTGGTGTTGTTGAACCGGGACATGGCAGAAAAAATACTACCCACAGAGGAGACTTTTCAGGATATGGCTGCAATTGAAGAGAGCCTTGGCAAAGAGCTGAAGGGGATTATGGAAGAACAGAGCAAAACGGTTTGGCATTTCCGAGAAGAACAAGAAAAGTCCTGTGAGGGTGGCAGACCCAGGACGAGGATACAAATAAAAGAAGAATGGAATGCCGAAACGGAGAAGCTGGAAGGTGAAGAACCAGGTACCCTGATGCTCGATGCAAGGATTGCTGTGAACTGTGTCTGGATCTGTGGACGTATAAGAAATGAGGACAATTTGAGGAGTGGTTCCGACGTAAGATGGAAAAGGAAAATGGTTAGAAGTGGGATAGGATGAACTGTATTGGTATCCTGAAGCCGGTGTGTCAAGTTTCTTTTAAGTTTTTGGACTATAAAAGAGATATTTTGTTTTTTTTTTTATTAGCAGCAGTTTAAGGGAAAGAAGATGTTAGATATGATTTGATTTAAGAATAATATGTTAAGATATGAAGAATAATATGTTAAGATATGTTAACAATATGTTTAGAGAGGAAGAATAATATGTTAAGATATGAAGTTTTGTTATAATATGTTTTGATTTTATCCAAGATAAGAAGTGAAATATTATTTAAGGAGAATCTTTAGTTTTAAATTTATAAATGAATTTAATTTCAGAGATATGAAGTTATTAAAGTAAAATTTGGAATAGGAACCGAAGGAGAGAAAGCAGGGGAAGTCAATAATGATGATTCGAACAAGAATTATTATTTTTTTTGGAACAAGAAGGAAAATTGTTGGTGTATTTGTATGTGTTTAGTTATAGTGGTGGGTAAGTGTTGGGGTTAATGTGGGTGAAGGTCTTGGAGTGTTGTTTGTTATGGAAAAAACCAATAAATTCTTATAAAAAAAAAAAAAAAGGAAAGAGGTATTGCAGTCCGGGCCCGTAAACTAATTGGTAGCCAGTGCAGTCAGACCAGGATCAATGTAATATGCTCAAACCATCTTGCTCCGGTGAGCAACCTGGCTGCTGAATTCTACACCGGCTGAAGTTTCCGGACCATAGGCAGTCCTACTTATAACGCATTGCAGTAATCTAACCTTGATATAGATTGATATAGGAAGTACTCCTCCTAGTATTTGAATCTCAAGTCGTCTAGGGCTTGATATGTTCAGCAGCAACACCTTGAGTTGGACTTGGGAGTGTACAGGCAACCAATGCACACCTCATAACACCACTATTATATGGTTAAGACTGGCTATTTTGCTCAACACCCAGGTGTCACATTCCGCATGTGTCAGAGCTCCAGGCTATCTACAAGGATATATCTATGCAGAATGCACTACTTGGAAGTAAAAGATGTATAAGACTGCTCTCCTAACTAGAGTGGTACCTTGGTTTAAGAACAGTCCGGTTTAAGAACGATTTGGTTTACAAACTCCACAAAACTGGAAATAATGTCTTGGTTTGAGAATTTTACCTTGGTCTAAGAATGGAATTGGTCTAAGAATTTGAATTATGGTGCTGGAGGAGACTCTTGAGAGTCCCATGGACTGCAAAAAGATCAAACTTATCCATCCTTAAAGAAATCAGCCCTGAGTGCTCACTGGAAGGACAGATCCTGAAGTTGAGGCTCCAGTACTTTGGCCACCTCATGAGAAGAGAAGACTCCCTAGAAAAGACCCTGATGTTGGGAAAGATGGAGGGCACAAGGAGAAGGGGACGACAGAGGATGAGGATGGTTGGACTGGCATGAGTTTGGCCAAACTGCGGGAGGCAGTGAAAGATAGGTGTGCCTGGTGTGTTCTGGTCCATGAGGTCACGAAGAGTTGAACACAACTGAACAACAACAAGAATGGAATCCGAACGGTGGAAGGGCACCAGTGGTGGGAGGCCTCAGTAGGGAAAGCACAACTTGGTTTAGAACGCTTTTGGTTTAAGAACAGACTTCTGGTATGGATTACGTTCGTAAACCAAGGTACCACTGTACTTAGAAAATGTTAAGAGTGATAGAAATAACAAAACAAATAGATGCAGACCTCTTTTCACGGCAGATCTTTTGATTTAGATATCATGTAGCTAGAGTTCATTCCCCCTTACCCCAGGGCAGGGTGGCAAAATGGCCCCTTTTCAATTCCTGGCCCCCTTTCATAACGAGCTTAACTTTTAGTTGCCAAAGCATTTTCTCTTCTAAGGAAGATTCCTGCTTTGTTTACTCTCTGCGTCTTCTTCCTAGCAACTATTTTAAGGGCTCTCCTGTTTCATCAACTCCACATTCTGCATGTTGAATTTGAAGTAGGACATGTATTGATTAACAACTGAATATATTCTCAAGAAATGGTCAGGCTGGAACATAAGGGTCTTGCGTAGATTCATGAAAAAAGTAGTGGGAGCAGCTCTTGGGGGTTTCAGGTAGGGTTTTGCAGATGCTCTACTGTAATCTAAAGCCCTTCTCCACAAGTATTAAGAAGGTATACAGTGGTACAGTCTTGCGGAACGAATTAATTTCATCTTGCGAGGCACCACTGTATACTGAATTACAATGTTGGGAATCCAGGCAAGGTTATGTGTTTTCATTTTGAATTTTATCCTTAATTCCCCATTTTCCCCTTCATCTATTGCTGTCTGTTTCACTGCACCTGGAAGGGTGTGGGAGAGATATGCTTTGGTCGGCAAATTCACTTTATTCTCTAGCACCAGGCATTCTCCACCCTGCCTATCACTTTTTCGCAAGAGAGCGTTTCTTTCCTTGTGGAGGTAGCAAGTGATTTGTGTTACCTTTAACAACAACAACAACAACAACAACAATTATTTATTTATTTATTTATACATACATACATACATACCCTGCCCATCTGGCTGGGTTTCCCCAGCCACTCTGGGCGGCTCCCAACAGAATATTGAAAACACGATAAAACATCAAGCAATAAAAACTTCCCTAAACAGGGTTGTCTTCTAAAAGACAGATAGTTGTTTATTTCTTTGACATCTGATGGAAGGGCGTTCCACAGGACGGGCGCCACTACCGAGAAGGCCCTCTGCCTGGTTCCCTGTAACCTCACTTCTTCGCAGTGAGGGAACCACCAGAAGGCCCTCGGAGCTGGACCTCAGTGTCTGGGCTAGATGATGGGGGTGGAGACGCTCCTTCAGAGCCAAGATGGGCTGAGGCTGTTTAGGGCTTCAAAGGTCAGCACCAACACTTTGAATCGTGCTCAGAAATGTACTGGGATCCAATGTACGTCTTTCAGGACCGGCGTTATGTGGTCTCGGTGGCTGCTCCCAGTCACCAGTCTAGTGACTGTCGCATTCTGGATTAGCTGTAGTTTCCGGGTCACCTTCAAAGATAGCCCCACGTAGAGCGCATTGCAGTAGTCTAAGTGGGAGATAACTACAGCATACACCACTCTGGTGAGACAGACCACTAGCGGGTCGGGTTTCAGCCTGCGTACCTGATGGACCTTTATAATCACCCTATATAGCGGGGACTAGTATATTTGAAACCGAAAAATGAATTTGTCGTGGCTCCTTAAATTTTACGTCAGAGCACAAGTAAATAACACAAACAGCCCCATGCCAAATCCCCCCTGTCCCATAGTATCTAGGACAGCGTGTCCCATGCATTGACACCATTACATTGAGAGTACCAACCACTGGTAGTAGAAGCAAGGAAACAACCAGAATTGTGATGTTAGAAGATGAGGCAAGTTGTACTAGACCAGGCCTGCTCACCAAGCACAATGCACCCGACTAGTCATGCAATGTAGCTTCCCAAGTGCTTGGCAGCTCCATGATTCTGCAATGCCACACAAGGCGGTGGAGATCCTGGTGGCCCACCATACAGGTTCAATGGGTTGCATTGGGCTTGATGAATCAAAAGTTGTGCTGGCCTGTTACTGGAAGAGCCGTAGCTCAGAGGCAGAGAATTTGCTTCGCATGCAAAAGGTTCCAGGTTCAATCCCTGGCACCTCTAGATAGTCAGAGGGAAATAACTTGTTTTTATTATGTGTTTTATATTTTTATGTGATGAACCCGTCCTGAAATTTCCCGATGATGGATAGCATACACCAGGCTTCCTCAAACTCGGCCCTCCAGATGTTCTTCGCCTACAACTCCCATGATCCCTAGCTAGCAGGACCAGTTGTCAGGGATGATGGGAATTGTAGTCTGAAAACACCTGGAGGGCCTAGTTTGAGGAAGCCTGGTATGTAGATTTAATTAATAATAATAATAATAATAATAATAATAATAATAATAATACACTTTGCAGTTTCCTACTAAACCTTGCTCTCTCTCTAATCGCACTCTCCTGCTTGAGGCAGCCATGGAAAAAACTTCCACCATGCAGGCTTAGAATCCAAAGCCATCCTTGTAAATATGAAGAAAATGTAAACAAATAACTTCTTTTTTTTACCAATGGTACCTCCATGTTTTGTTTTGTTTTGTTTTACCATTTTAAGCAATGCTAATGATGTTTGAACGAGATAAAATGGATGGTGGGGTAGCTCCAACTTCCAGACATTTATGTAACTTTGCTATAAACTACAAACCAGCCATTGTTAAAAAAATAAAATAAAACCCCAGAAAATCAACATTCTGTGCCATCAACCACTGCTTCAACCCATCCGTGTCAGAGTGCAAAAGCCTACAGATATTAGAGGGGAAATGTCATATTGGTGGTTTGTGGGCCTTAAGACTTAACACAATTAATTATGGTGCTGGAGGAGACTCTTGAGAGTCCCATGGACTGCAAAAAGATCCAAACTTATCCATCCTTAAAGAAATCAGCCCTGAGTGCTCACTGGAAGGACAGATCCTGAAGTTGAGGCTCCAGTACTTTGGCCACCTCATGAGAAGAGAAGACTCCCTGGAAAAGACCCTGATGTTGGGAAAGATGGAGGGCACAAGGAGAAGGGGACGACAGAGGATGAGATGGTTGGACAGTGTTCTCGAAGCGACTAGCATGAGTTTGGCCAAACTGCGGAGGCAGTGAAAGATTGGCGTGCTCTGGTCCATGGGGTCACGAAGAGTCAGACATGACTGAACAACAACAAAGACTTAACGCAGCCTTTTTCTAGGTGATTTGAACAGGTATTCTGTTGAAACAACAGCCAAGAGGATAACCTTTGATTATGAAACTTCAAAGGATGAGCAAGCATTAGTGGTGTTACAAAACAATGTCTTTGGTAGCTATATATGGCTGTGAGATTTCTCTTATAGACCACTGGGGTTATATCAAACATGACTCAAGGTCTATTTGAATGGTAATCTGGGAGCATAGTAGCCACAGAGGAATCTCCTGTATGTTGGTGTCATGACATACTTACCCCATGGCCAGTAAATTGCACACAAAGAGCTAAGAATGACATTTAGCCCTCTTCTGACTTCCAGTTGAAACAGCCATTTATGGAGCAGGTACCCGGTAAAACAGACGATGCTCTATACCTGTGGCTCCATGCTGCTTTGCCCTATGTGTCAGTCCTTATTTACCCCTTAAAATTGGCAGTAGTCACGTTGTGACCAGCAGAGCACACTAACAGAAATATGATGGAGAAATGTGGCTACAGTGAACCAATCTAATTCGTACCTCCTGAATCAATAGGCGGACATGCAGCTGTTCTTTGAAATTTGCGCTTTATGAATTTTGCAAATCAGTGCTCCAACATGCACTCCCCCCCCCTCAAAAAAATGTTTACATAATATTTGAAGGACAATTGTAAACAATTAACAACACTAGCAGGGTTGATTTAAAAAGACTTGTAAAGTTAATGATTATTGCCTTTTTATATTTAACTTATATAACTTGTGATAACCGAAATGAGTGAAATGTATACTTGGAAGAGGTAGAAATGAAATATGAAAACCATGAGGCGGGAGGGAGGGGAGTCCATTAGCTCACATGAGCAAAAAAAAAATTAAGATAACAATAAGGATGTATTTAAATATTACAAAATGGAAAACAGTAAAAATATTATTTTTAAAAATGTGCACATTGTGAGAAACAATGCATATGTTGGTGAAAATAAAATACAAAAATGCATTATATAAGGGGAAATTATTATAGTAGGAAAAACGTTTCTTATTTTCACAATAATTCATTTTGATACAGTTGCTTCTTTAATGTATCTTCTCCATAGGTGCCCGTATAAATATAGAAACAGCTGGAAAGGACCCCGATGATTAACTAGTCCAACTCCTTGCAATGCATAATAATAATAATAATAATAATAATAATAATAATAATATATATTATTTATTTATTTATTTATATTTATACCCCGCCCATCTGGCTGGGCTTCCCCAGCCACTCTGAGCGGCTTCCAAAAAATACAATAATCCATCAAACGTTAAAAGCTTCCCTAAAGAGGGCTGCCTTCAGATGTATTCTAAAAGTCCGGTAGTTGTTGTTCTCTTTGACATCTGGTGGGAGGGCGTTCCACAGGCTGGGTGCCACTACCGAGAAGGCCCTGTGCCTGATGAAGAAGGTGTCTTTAGAAAAGACACAGTAAGCCCCATCTGGTCAAAGCTTCTAAGCATCAGGCAAGCACCCGCCCTCCAAGAATGTAGGAATATGCAGCTGTCCCATATGGTGATTGAGCCTTTGGTGTTATCAGCACCATGCTCTAACCAGCTGAGCTATCCAGGCTCATCCAGGTTTGATGATGATGGTGCCCCATCACCTCAGTGCCCTGTGCCACCCATGCCACCTGAAATCTGGTGCTAGTGCAAGGGCTGCACCTTTAATGTGTGTTTGTCTTCTGTGTGTGTGTGTTAGTGTGTTCATGTGTGCACATGCAAGACTGTGTGCAAGAGAGACCATGCCTACAGGTAAAGTTAAAGGACCCCTGGACGGTTAATCACTTTATAATTACTCTCAGTGGAGAGAAGTGGGGTTTCTCAACAGGTTGAGGAGGTGTTTCCAGCTTTTGACAGGGAGAGTTAGACAAATCCAGGGACTCCAGCAGAGGGTGCCTGGCTGGTTTGGTTCTGGGAACATAGGTTAAAAAAAGGTAAAGGACTCTTGGACGGTTAAGTCAAGTCAAAGGCGACTATGGGGTTGCGGCGCTCATCTCTCTTTCAGGCCGAGGGAGCCGGCGTTTGTCCGCAGACAGCTTTCCAGGTCATGTGGCCAGCAGGACTAAACCGCTTCTGGCGCAATGGGACACTGTGACAGAAACCAGAGTGCACAGAAAAAACCGTTTACCTTCCTGCCACAGCGGTACCAAATTATCTACTAGCACTGGCGTGCTTTCGAATGCTAGGTTGGCAGGAGCTGGGACAAAGCAATGGGAGCCCACTCCGTTGCGGGGATTCGAACTGCCGACCTTCTGATCGGCAAGCCCAAGGGGCTCAGTGGTTTAGACCACAGCGCCACCTGCATCCCTGTGACCATGCCTAGTACCAGTATGTGGCCCCTGGAGGTCTGACCAGAGGCAAATATGACCCTCAAACCAAGCCAATCAGCCACTCTTCTTTTAAGACCAAGACTGTGCAGCATAATGCTAGGGATGCAATAAAATCTAGACACCCCATAGTGCCTAAAGAAAGGTAGGAGGGTTGCAGCAGCACCTGGGATGCTGACAGCAGTGACTTGCAGTTCAGCATCAGCTTCCTTGCACCTCTCTCTTAACCATTACCTGGCAGGGAAGCTTAATATGTGGAGGGAACGAACCAGAATGCACCAACCAGAACAGGTATGTTCAGTTTTCCTTCTCTCCCTGCAACCAGGCTCCCAGAAAACGCTGCTGGAAACTTTTGCACAGAAACTTAATGGAGCTGCCTGAGCCTGCGTCAGCTAAGCGTTTATCACTACAGTCTTCATTCATTAAAACTACTCATGTGTAGAATACGGTAGCCGTTGCGAATATCAGGGAGGCGATCGGTTCTCAACTATTAATGTGTAACTCAGGGACACAAATATCACCTGTGGAATTTAGACAGCTGTATGGAAAGACGAATGTCTTCCTCAATAAAGTGTACAAGTCTCTGCCCCTTTATGTTAGGTATGTCGTCAGCGGCCCCTTCCCACTCCATCCATATTTTCATTGCTCTGTTTCACACTCGCATTCTGATTATCCAGCGGCAAATGTTCTGTTGGGCTTACTGAAAAGGAAGTATCAGAAACATTAGCTTTTCATAATTCAGTAATAATGCATGCTCTTTGGACCTTAACTGTTCAGCGAATACTACTGTTGAATAACCTTAGTGGCTTGAGATATTCAGCATAAATAAAAAGTCAAGATGCACTTTAGGCAAATATTCATACAATTACTGAATAGAAGGGACACGGGTGGCGCTGTAGGTTAAACCACAGAGCCTAGGGCTTGCTGATCAGAAGGTTGGCGGTTCAAATCCCCGTGATGGGGTGAGCTCCCATTGCTCGGTCCCAGCTCCTGCCCACCTAGCAGTTCGAAAGCAAGTCAAAGTGTAAGTAGATAAATAGGTACTGTGGGAAGGTAAATGGTGTTTCCGTGCGCTGCTCTGGTTCACCAGAAGTGGCTTAGTCATGCTGGCCACATGACCCGGAAGCTGTACGCCGGCTCCCTCGGCCAGTAACGCGAGATGAGTGCCGCAACCCCAGAGTCGGAACACGACTGGACCTAATGGTCAGGGGTCCCTTTACCTTTACCTTTACCTTTACCGAATAGAAAGCGCTGTAAAATCTACATTAAACTCAAGAATTCGTTCATTCTTGCTTTTGCTTTTAAAATGGATAGTCTACCTTCCTGCGCGCAAAGTCCAAACACTTAGGATGCCTTTACAAAACAGCAAAACCAAAAGCAGTTTTTTTTTTATTTAATTACTTAAAACAGTTCTGTACTACCATTTATGCAGGGCTTCCCCACCCCACCCCCCAGTTCCGGCACCTCTCAGGTAAGCGCCACTGCCATTATAAGAGAACAAGGTTCATTGTGAGTTCTGGAACCTCTTTTTCTAGAAAAATAGCACCAGTGGTCAGGGATGATGGGAATTGTAGTCCAAAAATGTCCGGAGGGCAGAGTTTGCCTATGTCTGGTCTTGGGTATATCTCACCAAAGCTAGTGTTTTTGAAGGAGGTGTTTCTGGATGGGTTAATTTCTTAAAGGACAGGTTTTTTCTTACAAGCAAGAAGAGCACCGTAGCTTTTCCTCCTCCATACAAAACAACGCATCATTCATTATACTGTATTCTGTGGCACTCTGTTCCTACAACCACCGTCGGAGTTTCCTGTGTTTCGCTCACTGATGCAATGGTAACTTCTGCTGCTGCGGGATGCCAGGAAACAAAACTGAGATTTCAGTAACGGAACATTATTTTTGGAGGCAACGTGTTCATGGAGTGAACGCAGGTCAGCACTTACTCATTTACTGAAAAATCCGTTGAACCTTCTAACTAGGTTGTTTCATATTGAATTTCCTGCGCCGATGCTGACTCTCTTTGCTGGGAAGGGAAGCACTGAACCAATATTTGTTTTCAAGAGAGGTAGGGGGTTTTGCAGGGAGGGGGGAGTTTGGAAGAAAAATTTGGTGCCTTCCAAGAACCACAGCCTTAGCCCTGCAAAGTCCTTCTTCATATTTAGTTTTTTGACAGGCATAAGTAGCAAGTGATCGTGTTCTTCACCCTTGAAAGAGAACTCTTTTTTTTTTTACTGGGTGTTTGTGTATTTCTCCAGAATTCTTTGTAATAGTGGAAGCACCACTGCTTCTTTGCAGATATTTTTCATGAAACAATTCTGGAAATATTGCAAGTTGATGGTTATTATCACTGTCTTTTGACACCAGTCTTTTAACACATGAAGAGGGACACTCTTCTTCTTCTTCTTCTTCTTCTTCTTCTTCTTCTTCTTCTTCTTCTTCTTCTTCTTCTTCTTTGGTTTGTGATAGCTCAAATTGATGATAAAGGGACAGTTTTGTTAAATCTTACATATTATTAAGGGAATGATTATAGAACAGTCATGGGAAGCAGAGGCATAGCATAGGGGGCACAAGGGCGGTTTAGGGGAGTTTTTAATGTTTGACCTTTTCTTGTGTTTTTAATATCCTGTTGGAAGCCGCCCAGAGTGGCTGGGTAGGCCCAGCCAAATGGGTGGGGTGTAAGTAATAAATTTTTCTTCTTCTTCTTCTTCTTCTTCTTCTTCTTCTTCTTCTACTACTACTACTACTACTACTGGTGCAAAATTGTTAGGGGCACAAGATTTCAACACCCTGTGCCACCTCAATACAGCTTCACGCTTCCGTCACTGGGCTCTGATGAAAACGGCTTCTGCCTGCAAACCTGGAAGTGACCTGGGAGGTTGAATGGTTTAACTTGGTACAAGGCAGAGCCAAATATAGCTGACCTAGTGAAAGGTTGCATGGGAGTCATCCTGCAGATCATTAAAAACCACGTCCTCCCTGGAACGGTTCTTGGAAGTGTGAGCCCAAGACAAAGAACAGGAGCCAACACACATTCCATAGCGTAAGTGTCAGTTTTAAGAACCAGCATTGCTTCGTTGTTTACATTGGATTGTTTGGATTACACCTTATTGGAATGTGCACTAATTAGATCTACCCTAGATAGGTTTCAGCTCAAGGAAAGGATGTCACCTCTTAGAGACTTTACAGACTTAGGAGAAACTCCTCTTACTTTCTCAAGTCATGATTACTGCCTGAATCACTACATTTCTTGGCTGGATTCCCCCCACCCCACCCCCTCAAGCAGCAATTGACGTCAACATTGCCAATCATTAATTCGTCAAGTTACAAGTTTGTAATTTGCACAAGTGCCTAAACGCTGAATACAAGACCCATTAATCAAACATTCCAGAGTCTGCTGCTGCTACATAACAGTATCGCGGTGTTATTTTAAACAGTAACGAGGCTATTTATTTATTTTAAGAGTGGGGAAAAAAAGATTAGGAAAAGGAGTAAAACGCTCAGATCATGGATTGTGAAAGAGCCATGGGGGGGGGGGTTTCCAAGGTGGGTTTCTCTTCTCTAGGGGTGAATGAGAGGTCAGCAGAGGTCCTGGGCATCTTCAGGCATGCAGGCCATCAGAATGACAGAACTGCAAAACCAATGGGCCATTGAAGAGCACATTGTGCGTAGCTCCACACTAGACATAGCAAACTTTTATTTTAACACCACTACAGCAAACAAGTACCATATCATGTGCGTATCTGCTTCTTAAAATGCCATTAGTGTAAAAGCATCTGGGAAGTGAATTGGCGTGGGATGCCCATACAAATATAGATGAGTAGTTCAAGATCTGTGCATATGTTTTTATGTTATCAACACTTGCTGTGGGAAACATAACAGCAAACACATTTATTTGTAAAGCATGGAGTTGTCCTTTGTATAAAGGCTCATGGATTTGCTGCCAATCTCTAGAATACTAGGGAGAAGATTATATCAGAGGAGAAAAGGCACCAGTCTAGCTATAGCCATGCACCATTAGTTGTAAGTAACAAGTAAAAGTAAAGGTAAAGGGACCCCTGACCATTAGATCCAGTCGCGGACGACTCTGGGGTTCCAGCGCTCATCTCGCTTTATTGGCCAAGGGAGCCGGCGTACAGCTTCCGGGTCATGTGGCTAGCATGACTAAGATGCTTCTGGCAAACCAGAGCAGCGCACGGAAACGCCATTTACCTTCCCACCGGAGCGGTACCTATTTATCTACTTGCACTTTGATGTGCTTTCGAACTGCTAGGTTGGCAGGAGAAGTAACAAGTAGTCACTCCAAATTGGGATTCCCATTCTCATTCTCATCTAGTGGATCCATTGGTTGCCTAGATGAGCAACCTAATGACCTAAGGAGTTTACAACCAAAGTTTAGATGGGGAGGAGGAAGGAGAGCAAAGTATTAAGAGGCCAGAAGAGGAGTCCATCTCTCTTTGACCTTGCACCACCCTTTACTGACACTGCTTTTAGGAGACAGAGATGAACTGTTGAATACCTCAAGTTGAAGTGTGACAGGAGGTGGAAGTGGCCATCCTCAAGCACAGGCTCACAAAGCAAGGTGGCTCACACTTGGAAAACTGCTAATAATAATAATAACAACAATAATTTATTTATACCCTGCCCATCTGGCTGGGTTTCCCCAGCCACTCTGGTTGGCTCCCAACAGAATATTAAAAACACGATAAAACATCAAACATTAAAAACTTCCCTAAACAGGGCTGCCTTCAGATGTCTTCTAAAAGTCAGGTAGTTGTTTATTTCCTTGACATCTGATGGGAGGGCGTTCCACAGGGCGGGTGCCACTACTGAGAAGGCCCTCTGCCTGGTTCCCTGTAACCTCACTTCTCGCAGTGAGGGAACCACCAGAAGGCCCTCGGAGCTGGACCTCAGTGTCCGGGCTGAACGATGGGGTGGAGACGCTCCTTCAGGTATACTGGGCTGAGGCCATTTAGGGCTTTAAAGGTCAGCACCAACACTTTGAATTGTGCTCAGAAGCATACTGGGAGCCAATGTAGGTCTTTCAGGACCAGTGTTATATAGTCCCGGTGCTCCCAGTCACCTGCCTAGCTGCCACATTCTGGATTACTTGTAGTTTCCTGGTCACTTTCAAAGGTAGCCCCACATAGAGTGCATTGCAGTAGTCCAAGCGGGAGATAACCAGAGCATTCACCACTCTGTCGAGACAGTCTGCAGGCAGGTAGGGTCTCAGCCTGTATACCAGATGGAGCTGGTAGACAGTTGCCTTGCACACAACTTGCTCCAACAGTGCCTGAAACTCACATGCATCCTTCTATACTTCCCAGTCCACATTACCGCATCTCATTCTCTTCCCTTGGGAATGGTGAGCTTAAAAAGCCAGCCTTCTTATCTGGAGTCTAGCCATTATCTGGAGTCTCCATTATTTCTCTCCTCCTCCTTGCCTGTGCCACCAATGTTCCAGGAAAGGGTCCTAGAGGAGGCAGTGGTTGGTTCCTTGGGAGTATCAGAGTTGTGGTCTCACTGATACCTGCTCGGGGTCCTCTTTGCACGGCCAGAGTTAGGGCCTGCATCTGAATCTAGCCTTTCCATGGCTTTCAGTGTTGATCCTTTCAACCTGGCTAGCGCCATCACATTAGGTTGGAGTCAGAGCTACTGTCCAAGGTGGGGATCATGAATACTAATCTAATGGGTGCTCTGTCCCAGCTCCTGCCAACCAAGCAGTTTGAAAGCACCCATTGCAAGTAGATAAATAGGTACTGCTGCAGAGGGGACGGTAAACGGCGTTTCTGTGCACTCTGGTTTTCATCACAGTGTTTCCATTGCGCCAGAAGCGGTTTAGTCATGCTGCCCGCATGACCCGGAAAGCTGTCTGCAGACAAACGCTGGCTCCATTGGCCTGAAAGTGAGATGAGCACTGCAACCCCATCGCCGCCTTTGACTGGATTTAACCGTCCAGGGGTCCTTTACCTTTTACCTTTACCTAGACTGTAGATAGGCAACCACCTACAAGTCAAACATATACCTCCTTGGCCTCCATAAGTGAAAATAGGGGGAGTGTTGTGGACATGTGGTAAGGATTAGGGTGGAGTCTAGCCTACCAATGCTGTGACCTGGTGGACAACAGTGGGCAAACACAATCAAGACTCAAATGAGCCTCAACTAGAATGTAGGAACTCGAAGTGCATGTGCACAGGTGGTGGCAAAAACATGGGGGCAAGTAACATGCCACAAATTCTGCAAATTTATTACATTACATTTCTGCCAGACATAATAATGGATATCTAGGATGACAACCACAGGCTACAGCTTGTTTCAAACCCCTGCCCTTTGGCCTCGGAGGCTTCTTCTAAATTGCCAGCTGTAGGCTATTATGAATTCGTTTTTGATGTGGGAAAAGCTCATTATTAACACATTATCTAACTGAAGCAACCGAAATAGCTGCATTGATCATTATCTTAGGGCAATTAAGCTCAGAAATGCGACTGCTGTAAGAACAAAGTACGTTTATTTGTTACTTTAACTCCCCACCCCCAAATACTACACAAGACCCAAAATAGCCTTACAATAATAATTATGTCTCTCTGCAAACTATCATAAGGCTGGAAGGATGGAAACGTATTTGCCAACCTGGGTGGTCTTGCTTTTTGGTTCATTCACTGGCTGATGTAAAACGTTGTAGGATTTGCAGCAAAGCTTTCTTAGCGGCAACACTGCAGCTTGTAAATGGCATCTCTGAGACAAACCCACCTGGCTTTTCTATACAGTGCAAGTCAAACAGTTACATAAGCACCCCTGGGTCAGTTTAGCAGGATCAGGGGATACATACTGTTCCCACATTGTACCAGTTATTCCCTTGAGCTCATTTGGAGGTTCTAGCAGGGGAGCGCAGCTATCGTATACCCTTGACCGAAGAACGGTACGCTCCTTCTATCTGGGATGGTCGTCCTCTTCCACCGAGCGTGCAGCTTCGGGAGGGACGCACATGGAGCGGTGAGGGAGGGAGGGGACACCCGCCTAGCCAGCCAGATCAGCCGAATCAACCCTGGCGATCAATGGGGTGACAGATGTCGCAGCCAGATCGCCCTCACATCCATTGTACCAGTTATTCCCACGTGCGTTTTGAGGAGCCTAAGATCAAACCTATCCATTCTGAAGGAAATCAGCCCTGAAGTGCTCACTGGAAGGACAGATCCTGAAGCTGAGGCTCCAGTACTTTGGCCACCTCATGAGAAGAGAAGACTCCCTGGAAAAGACCCTGATGTTGGGAAAGATGGAGGGCACAAGGAGAAGGGGACGACAGAGGACAAGATGGTTGGACAGTGTTCTCGAAGCTACCAACATGAGTTTGACCAAACTGCGGGAGGCAGTGGAAGACAGGAGTGCCTGGCGTGCTCTGGTCCTGGCGTGCTCTGGTCATGAAGAGTCGGACACGACTAAATGACCAAACAACAACACCAACAAGATGTTGAAATTTAGCAAGTGAAGAGTTCCCCATATATATATTTTTTAAGGAAAAGATTCAGCTGCTTATTTTCCACGAGACAAGCTAAAGGCACGAGAGTTGGGCAACTAAAAGAAAAGATGGCAACCTCAGTAGTGCTGTGTTTCATATGGTTTGACATGCTTTGACATTGCAGTGTGAATCAATCTAGTTCAGTATTGTCTAGGGTTGGGAAACCTATGGCACTCCAAATGCTAATGGTCTCCAGCTCCCATCAGCTCCCGAAGCATGGCCAACAGGATGATGGGAGTTGTAGTCCGACAACATCTGGGGTGCCACGGGTTTTACACCTAGTCTATTCTGACTGACAGCAGCTCTCCAGAGTTTCAAACAGGAATCATTATCAGCCCTGCCTGTAGATGCTAAGGACTGAAGTTTGGACCATCCATGTGTTCATAGAATCATAGGATTGTAGAGTTGGAAGGGACGCTGAGGATAATATATTCCAACTCCTTGCAATGCAGGAATATGCAGCTGTTCCATACAGGGATCGAACCTGCAACCTTGGCATTATCAGCACCACTCTCTAACCAACTGAGTTAAACATGTGCTGTACAATTGAGCCACCTTCATTTCTGTGCAGGGTCCTTTTTCAGGATATATGTATAATGCATTTTCCAATTATTCCCAAAGCAGGCAACATGAATTAAAACGCAAGCTTAGTGAAAGTTTACCCTAAAAAAACAACACAACCCCCCAGGTGCAGCCAGGTGTCTGGCTGCAGAGCAGAAGTGAAGCAAAGACTCCATGACCTACAATGTTTGGCGGGGAAGAGAGGGGATTATATCTCTGTTTGCATGGATAAAGTCACCCACACACACTGGAAAGAATTTTAGAGCAAATGTTCACCAGGAACCATCTGAGAAATATTTTCCCTTTCGCCTCAAATGCCAGTACTTGTTCACTGGTGGATAATTCAAATGACTTTTACAATTGTAAACATATAGTAATCCTAGACATTAAAATACATGCAAATGGTGATGTTCCTTTTGCTTTGCCATAAAACAAAGCAGCTGAAGGCCATCTCCTTTGTAAAGAAAATATTTGGAGATCCACCCATGCTTGCCTAACACTGCTGTCATAGAAGTAAAGGATAGGAAAAGCACTTTTTCAAAATAAATATAAAGTGAGTACTCCATTATGAACAAGTCTGAAAAAATATGTATATTTTCCTGCCTGCCTTTCTACAAATATTAGCAGCCGAAAGAAACTTTCTAGTTTAAGACCTGCAAAAGTCTGCCAAATTTAGACAGGACTAGTGATGAACAAACTCCTCCCACCACCACTCTCATAATAATGACTAAGAAAGAAACCACAATATTTCTCCTGAAATAAATTGCTTTATCCTCCATGAATTTGTCCAATCCTTTTTTTAAAAGCCATCTAGGTTGGTCACCGTCACTGCCTCTTGTGGGACTGAATTTCACAGTTTATCTATGTGCTGTGTAAAAGCATACTCCTAATTAATAACACTGTGAAACCCTAAATAATAATAATAATAATAATAATAATAATAATAATAATAATTTTATTTGTACCCCGCCCATCTGGCTGAGCTTCCCCAGCCACTCTGGGTGGCTCCCAAATGAATGTTAAAACAATACAGCATTAAATATTAAAAACATCCCTAAACAGGGCTGCCTTCAGATGTCTCTTAAAAATAGGATAGCTGCTTATTTCCTTGACATCTGATGGAAGGGTGTTCCACAGGGTGGGCGCCACTACCGAAAAGGCCCTCTGTCTGGTTCCCTGTAACCTCACCTCTCGCAATGAGGGAACCGCCAGAAGAACTTGGGACTTGTATACCAAGAGACTGTTTCCACCAGTTCACATCAACCAAGAACTTCCAAGGACACCTTCTAGTTGGTCTATGAGCAGTGAATTGTCCTATCACAGCTCTTCTTAGTGATAGCATCCACCCACTGGAATGCCCTCCTTTGGGTAATTCATGAGGCGAAGCGAGTAATAACTGTCTCTCAAAAATGTATATGTTTACTTGAGATTCTTTGGACTCGGTCTCTTTAACTTTTGAATTGCGTGTTTTGGAAACTGCTCGGTTTTTATTTATGATACACAGCTTTGTTATGATCTTGTTTGTATCAAGATGTTGTGATGCCATTTGATGAATGTCTGTTTACAAACTGCTTTTATGTAAGCCACCTAAAAAAAATTATATATTAAGCATTTAAAAAACAACAGCTAACGAACAAATAATAAGAGTTCCCTCTCCCTGCTGCCATGGAAATGTCTCTGTTCCTTGCCCTACCAACATCAGCAGAAGTAAATTTGGGGCATTTGGGGGACATGCAAAGAAAGGACCATGGGGGGTTACAGAGGATGCATAGTCACTCTAGTCCCTTGGCGCACCCTCAAAACAGAGGAAAACCATGCCACCACAGGAAATATAAGGAAATAAGAATAGCACAGCTGGATCAGGCCAATGGCCCATCTAGTCCAGCATCCTGTTCTCACAGTGGCCAAATAGATGTCCATGGTAAGGTAAAGGGCAAGGACCCCTGGATGGTTAAATCCAGTCAAAGTCGACTATGGGGGTGCGGCGCTCATCTCGCTTTCAGGCTGAGGGAGCTGGCGTTTGTCCTCAGACAGCTTTCCGGGTCATGTGGCCAGCATGACTAAACTGCTTCTGGCGCAATGCGACACCGTGATGGAAACCAGAGCACACAAAAATGCCATTTACCTTCTCGCTGCAGCAGTACCTATTTATCTACTTGCACTGGCATGCTTTCAAACTGCTAGGTTGGCAGAAGCTGGGACAGAGCAATGGGAGCTCACCCCGCTGTGGGGATTTGAACCGCCGACCTTCTGATTGGCAAGTCCAAAAGGCTCAGTGGTTTAGACCACAGTGCCACCTGCATCCCTGCCCATGGGAAAAGTGCAAGCAGGACCTGAGTGCAAGAGCCCTTTCCTTTCCTGTGATTTTCAGCAGCTGGCACTGAGAAGCATCACTGCCCCCCAACTATGGAGGCAGAACACAACTGCCATTGCTAGTAGCCTTTGCTGGCCTTATTCTCCATGAATGCCTATGGCATACTTTTCAAATATCCGAAGCAAAAAAACACCAAGAAGAGTTCTTACCAAGTAGTTTATTCAACATTCACAAAGAGAGAGAGACGAAGGAATGTGGTTTCTCTTAGATAATGGTGTTGCTCCAAGTTAAGTCCCACCCCCTCAGTCCCTCCTATTCTGTGTCATCCCTGTGCCGGCTAATCTGTGCTTTCTGCCTCTGAGTTTTCTGTTCTATTACTCTCAAGGCACTCCTGGCTCGGGAGTGTGTGTGTGTGTGTGTGTGTCAAGAATGCTTTCATTCTCCCCTGCATCTCCCTGGTGCTGCTTCTTCCTCCTGCTCCTCTTCCAATATTTCCCAGTTTCTCCCCTCTGCAGCCTCTGAACTATTACCTTCTGCAAACCACTGTTCTAAATCTATACGGTCCTCCTCTTCTCTGGAAGGTGCAGGTAGAGCAGGGCCGGTTCCAGGGCCGGATTTAGGTTTGATGAGGCCCTAAGCTACTGAAGGTAATGGGGCCCTTTATATGTCCAGCTGTCCTTTGTCAACAACAAATTGTCGCTGTTTTTGTGTTGAATATATGCTATATGGTAATTTATGGACCTAATAGATATCTAAAGCCATTTGCACATAACAAATAGGAGCCTACACAGAGTAGTGGCTCCGAAAGGTTTCAGAGAGCTGGTCACAAGGCTTTGGGGAAGTAAATTTCTCAGTGTAATGGTGTGGCGCCGAGGTAAGACACGCTTACCGGTGCTCTTCGGACTTCTTTTAATCTTCTTTTAATCTTTTATATTTTATCTTAACTGACTCAGTCAGTTTTTGAAGCATTTTATAATTGCTGCAGCTGCGTGCTATGGCAACTCTCTGAGAGATTTGGCCCTGCTCCAGACTGCTCCTTGTTTCTCTCTTATCAGCGGGCCGGCCTCGGCTGCTAAAAGAGATGAGAACGCCATTGCCTTAATTGGAGAGAGGAGAGAGGGCTTAAGAGGAAGACGCTGTGTGGTGTTTAAATCCTGGATAAGACATCGTTTGTGCCCAGGCTGCTGTCATAGAGGGCTGTGAGAGGCCAGTGGAGCCAGGTCAATTGGCACCCTACCCCCTCGACATCTTGAGGCTGTCACATCTCAATACTTCCCTTGTGAGAAGCTTCAACAAACTGGGTGCGAGGTGTTCACGAAAGACTGCTGTTGTAAGTGGATTTTATCATAGTGGAGAGGAAAACCTCACTATTAGTATCCATCCAAGGAGCTTTCACCCGCGGTGCCATCTTCTGGTGGTCTTAAATATCTTATTTGTGTGTTAAGTGTTATGTTATTTTAAGAATTTTAAGAATCGTATAATCCCTGGCCTGAGGAAGTATGGGTCAGAACAAACGCTTGAGAGACTCTGACGAGCCCCTATCATCCCCTAAACCAAAACTATCAAGGTTGGAGCCACACCGGAATAGAGGAGGGGGTGACCATGCTGAGCATTGCTTTGCGGTGGAAACCCAAAATCGCTTCCTACCTCTAATTGACTTAGAATCCACTCCTACTCTGATGACTCAACATTTTTCAAAAGTAAAGCCTGTAAAGGAGAATACGAAAGAAAAACTCTCATCACAGGAAGATGGTTTAACATCTGATATGGGGGAGTTCCCCAGTTGTGAGCAGTTACAATTAGTAATTAAGACCCTTCACTGTATTTTTAAAAGGCTGGATGAGGTATCTTCACAATTATCCAATATCCTGCTGAAAGTCGAAAAACTTGAATCGACAACACAATCTTCAGTTTGTGAGGTCAAAAACTTATTGCCTCGCCCCAATTCAGATAAAATAAAGGAGACTAAAATTAAATATATCTTAAATTCCCAATTGAATAACCAGATATTAACTCTGCAACCCAAGAAAAGTTGCCTTTCTGTCAGGTCGGAAATAGGAAGATGGTCAACGCTAGAAGGGGCTAAAGACTGTTTAAGCAAACTTTTAAAAATTAAGAAACACCAGATTGACCTATATGCTGTGATGCCCCTGTTCCGACAGACCAACTTCTTGAAGGTGATACTTGCATTCCACTCTGAAAAGATACCATCTATCATTGCTAGGCGGAAAACGCTTTTGACCATGGCCGACATCGTAGCAACGAGGGTTTTTGCAGATAGCAAGATCAAACCCCTTCTAAAGAGGTGCCCTGATGGTGAGGTCAATAGGACAAGAGACTCTGCTTTACTTCAAAATACAGTCAGGCCCCACTGCGATGACTCTGCAGCGTGCCATTCTCGACCCAACTCGATACCCTCTCAAACAGCCATATATGAGGATGAAAATCTGCAGGCTGCCCTTGATGAAAGGGAACTTATTGATTCGTTCAGAGCCCTCCCACCGAAAGAACAGTCGGTGATGATGCAAAGATTTGACACGCTTAAATCTCAGCTTTTGCAAGTCCAACACAGAGGGGAAGATACTAACGATGTTTCGAATAACCCCACTTGGGCGCACCGGACAGAAGTGGTTGACCTTCTTCAGCTCAGCCCCACTCTGAAAACAAAAACCACCCTGCAAGACTCAAATCTTCAAGTTGTTTCTGCCCCTTGCGCTGTATCACGAGACGACCAGGCTCTGCCATCCTCACGTAACCTCGATCTACATTCATCAACCAACACACCTAAGGACGAAATTCTGATTTCCCTGCTTGACTCAAATCCCTCTTTAACTCACTCATCTATGCCAGATCTAGAATCTTCTCCAGTTTCGACCAGATATAGAAGTAGTCCACAAGTGATGCCCCCGAGAGAGGCTTCCGCAATTTCCACCCCCGTGATGTCCCCTCAATTACCTTCTTCAAAGGAAAATGCGAATGTTACACTTCGGGACCTGCCGTCGGAAATGATTGAAGACCCGATGGGACGCATCAATAAAATCATCCTAATGTCTGATGATAAATCTGCCAGAGGGTTTCCTCCGACGGACTCAATTTCTCCCTCCCGGGGTATCTCTCCGACAAGTTGTACAAAGAATTTCGAATTGAAGAGCCTTCCTGTTCAGGGATCTACTTTTAGTAGATCAACCATGGTGTTCCAACAGCCGAACCAAATTGTTAAAAATTTAAATTTGGAGGGCTCCTCACAGTCACCATCTTCCCAAAGTAAAATAACTGATTTTTTTGTTATATCTTCCGTCGCTTCCAGAGAGTCCGCCCCTCCTCCGTTTTGACTGTTAAATGAACAACACAGAAGTCCCCAGCTAGCAGTCCTAAGTTGGAACATTGCTGGCTGGAAAAGGAAAAGATTAGATCCCGAATTTCTGTCCTATATAAATTCTTTTCAGATAATCCTTTTGCAAGAAACATGGGAAGAAGATAAAATAGATATAAATGGCTTTGAACTGATATCTCTTCCAGCTAGTCCCTCCCAGAAAGGTGGCCGGTCCAGAGGTGGTCTTGCAATCGCCATATCACTTAAAATGAATGCTAAACTCTCGCTAGTTCAGACTTTTCCTCCTTTTGCTTTTACAGGTCTGATTTCGAGCGAAAAATTCTCGCTATTAGTCACCAATGTTTATCTTCCTCCAGGTGGTCTTATATCAGACCTCCATTATAGATGGGATTCTTTGGAAGATCATTTATTGGCATGCTATGTTATGCACCCTAATATTCCATCGATAATGGGAGGTGACTTTAATGCACGTACAGCCACCAACTGGGATGGGATAATTAAGGCCAAGTGGTGGGTATCCCCCCCCTATCCAAAATCTGATTTAATCTCCTTTACATCAAGAAGATCTAAGGATAACAGAGTGAATGAGGCGGGAGTCCTTCTTTATCAATTGGCCATTCGTATGAATTTGAACATTTTGAATGGCAACTGCCCTCCGGATGTGCCAGGAGAATTCACTCATTTGGGCACAACATCAAATAGTGTCCTAGACTACCTGCTAGTTTCAGAAGACCTATTTTCAAATTTCTTTTATTTCAAAGTAGATAATGTACATTCCAGTGACCACCTACCTCTAGCGGCCAAGCTAACGCTTGACTGGCACCCGGTTAGCGGTTCACACCCAATCCATGTAGGAATAAATGCCGCAGCTCAAGTAAGAGGCATTAAATGGTCTATGAAACAGGCCCAAAAATATGCAGAATTCTTCCAGAGGAATATCTCCGAATCCCTTATTGTCTCAGTGGCGGAGTTGTCTGAACCAAATAGGATACTGGAGTGGTTCTCCCAGTTCTCTGCAGATTTAACTAGCTTCTTTACGATGCCGGCTCACCTGGTTAACCGAGATCAATCCAGGTTCGGAGCACCTTGGTTTGATTCCAAATGTAAGCAAGCTAGACTCTCTCTCTGTTGTATCTACAACAGATATAAATCTTCTGGAGCTGAAACTCTTCCCCCAGAGTACTTGCAGGCCAAAATTGCTTACAAACAGGCACAGAAGTCAGCCAAGCATGAGTGGCAGCTAAGACGTTGGCAAGCGCTGATTGCCGCCTCTAAGCTTCGCAGCTCTCGTGGTTTTTGGAATTTAATCAACAAAAGATCGAGGAAATACCCATTGACAGTTATACCAGCCCCAACATGGGAACAATTTCTAAGAAAATATTTCTCCCAGACAGATATCTCTAACATTCATTCTGATACTCTTTCAAGTCACTTGCCCATCTGGCCAGATACTGACCCGGAGGAAATAGTTGATTTAATTGCTAAACTGAAAACTGATAAAGCCCCAGGACCTGATCTGATCCCGGCGGAAGCTATTAAACAACATCCAGCATGGTGGGCCAAAATTCTTGCAAAAATCTTTGATGCAATCAATGCCACGGGCCAGATACCTAGATCATGGAAGGAGTCCATCATAATTCCTATATATAAAAAAGGACCACCAGAGGACCCAGGAAACTATCGTAATATTAGCTTATTATCGATCATCGGGAAAATCTATACACGCTTCCTGCTAACCAGACTAACCCAATGGGCCGAAGATTCCAATCAGATAGGCCATGAACAGGCCGGGTTTAGACCAAATCGCACTTCTATTGACCATGCAATAATTCTATATCATTTGGCGCGGAAGTATTCTTCCCCCGCTCATGGTCTTCTATGTGCCGCTTTTATAGACCTGAAGGCAGCTTTTGACAGTATCTCTAGAGAGCTGTTATGGGAAAAACTGGCTCAGTGGGGCATAGATAAAAGGCTGTTGTGGCTTCTGACTAAATTACATAAAGGGACAGCCGCTAGGGTGAGATTAACACCTGAGGGCGATCTCACTAACTCTGTACCAATAAATAAGGGGGTACGACAAGGGTGCATCCTTGCCCCCTATCTCTTTAACCTCTATATTAGTGACATGAGAACTCCCCTAGCTGAGGCCCAAACCACCATTCATGCACCCAGGCTTGCAGACTATCGCTGTCCCTTATTACTGTACGCTGACGATGCTGTGATCCTCTCATATTCAAGGATCGGTTTGAGGAGGGCTCTTAAGATTTTTGTGTTATATTGCCAAACAAATTTACTTACTATTAACCATTCCAAATCTAAAGTCTTAATTTTTTCCAGGAGTCGTAAACTGTATAGGTGGGAACTCGAGGGGAAGCCAATTGAACAAGTCTACAAATTTCAATATCTAGGAATTTACTTTCAGTATAATATGGGATGGAAAGCGCATATCACATATCTACAAAATAAGGTTAAAGCCCTTATCTATGCTCTATTACGCTTCTTCTTTACTGAGGGGGCTATGCATGTTCCATCTGTCTTAAAAGTTTATAGTGCAAAAGTGGTTGCAACTATGACCTATGCGGTCCCTTTATGGGGCGCCTTTGTAAACCTCATGCCTCTGGTGACATTGCAAAATCTTTTTCTCAGACGCCTTTTGAAATTACCCTCCTGTGTAAGCAACTCTGCCATTCGCTTGGAACTTAAGATCCCCTCCTTAGAGATTCTGATGTGGAGACATGCCTTTAATTATTGGCTGTCCCTTTGGCATAAATTGCCAAATTACCATCTTATTCAGTGCCTGTGGAGAGATGAATTCACCAGCCCATGGGCAACAAAAATCCATTCCAAACTGGTGTCTTATGGAATCTCTCCTTCCAATATACTAAATTTAGATCTAATTACAGCTAAAAAGGTCATCAAACAAAGATTGGAGCCTACACAATACAAAACACTGCTGCAGTTTGTAGGTTTTATTTTATTTGTTTTTATCTTATTTGGGGGGGATTCCTTTAATTTTGGGTGGAGGCAAGAGAGTGGGGGGCTAAGCTATAGCTTGTTTAGATAATACGTAAATCCAGCACTGGCCGGTTCCCACCATTTCTCCTCAGTCCAGCCCCTGACACCTGTTTGTTTCATTTGCTGTGGGAACAATGCAAGGAAAGTTACGCTTTTCGAAAGCAAGAGAAAGATGGAAGAGAGCAAGAGCTGTTTAGCACCCAGCAGGGTACTGGAAATGATGGGTGAAATTGCTTTAACATGCACATACAAAACCACAGCAAACTTTAGGATTGTCGTCTAAATTCTTCGAAGTTTGCAACTCGAACTCTAACCATGAGCATCATCCACGCAAAGCTGAAATCTTTGAAATGCAACCGAGTTTGGAATGTTTAATATTGACTGGATGTTGATAAACGATGAAGAGGATAATCCAAAGAGAGCATAAAGAAGTGAGAGTATAGGCCTCCATCCATCTAGCCTCATGTCACGTGACTTTAACTCAGCAAAGATCATTGTTAAACAGAGGTTAACAGACATAGAAAGACAGCAGGACTTGAGTAAAGTACCCCACTTTCTAATGCAGGAGGAACGGAGATACCTGTCCCGCCCAGCTAGATATCTATTCCAACTAGAAATACCCTCTGATAGAAGAGCATTTACTCTCGCCCGTAACCGTATAATGCCTTCAGCAGTTCTCCAGGGGAAGTACAAATGGACCCCATTGTGTGAGAAATACTGCCTGTGCGGATCTGGAGAGGTGGAAACTATTGGCCACATACTCTTGCGATGCTGCTTCTACGAGGAGGTGCGAGGCGAGCTTATCCACACGACGCTGGCTGAGCAACCTGGACTCCCGGACAATTACAATAGAGTGGCTTCTTTCAGATGCTAACACTAATGTGACAGCAAAGGTAGCTAAGTTCTGTGCTAGAGCCATAAAAATTCGGTCCGATCTAGTTAGCAGTACCCATATAACTTCAGGACCGAGCTAAAGACGAACCAGTGCTATAATCGGCTGTAGCCCACCCTTTAAAGTAGTGATATCTTTTTTTTTATCTAAAAATTTTAAAGTTTAAAGTTTATATTTATAGTCTATATTTTAGAATGTATTTTGGATTGTTTTTATGTATATATGTGTGTGCTGGTTGAGAACCATAACAATCAATCAATCAATCAATCAATCAAAGAAGTGAGACTGAAACAAGTTTGCATATTGTCCTTAAAAATAGGTGTGGGTAAAAAACATTCCTTCCTTGAGGTGTTCTAATAATACTTCCTAGTTCAAAAAAAAATAATATTTTTTTTAAGCTACTATGAAAGCAATTAGAGCAAATCAGCCAGGCCATTCCATTTCTATTTGGGCAGTAGTATTTTGTTTTTTGCTTTGTTCATTTTGCATTCCTTGGACATGCCATGCCAGATTCAACAAATTCTCTGGAGGCATTTCTAATAAAGATATAATCACCAGGCTTGCTATTTATGGATCACTTTACAATCGTGTTCAGGGAGATTTGGAATACACTAATTACAGCTCCAGCTGCTGCTGGAATGGACAAAAACCAACAGACAATCACGGAAATAATAACCCCATATGAAATACACAAAACCGTGGAAAAGCTCTGAAGTATGAACCATGAAAATATATTGATGTATATTATACCAGCAAATTGACTGAAAGTAACATAACTTAACACATATCTACAAGTATCTCCTCAAAGGCTTGAGGTTTCCTGGGGTGGGAGTGACTGTTTACATTGAGGTTTGGGTACCAGGTGCCATTGGGATTCAAGATAGCAGACCGAAACGTGACTTTGGAATGGTGTGGCAGGTTCAAACTCCATTTTTGGTGTGGCAGGTCCAAACTCACAAAATTGCACTATTGAAAAATCACAAATTTTTTATTATTTTTTTAGCTTCTACAAATTCTGGGCAGTGCCAGACACTCCCCACTAATCTAATATAAAAGTAGCTGGTCTATTTCACTATAAAAGCACACACTTTTTGCTTGGCCCATAGAGTAGAGATGAGGTGAATTTCCCCTCCAAATTCACTATCACAGATATTTTTTTTATCAAGTACTCTGAGCATTCACTACTTTTATTTATTTATCAGTTGGCATGCAATGGTATTTAGTATTTAAAGGCAGATAAGCTGGCATCTGCGGTCTAAACCACAGAGCCTAGGGCTTGCCAATCAGAAGGTCGGCAGTTTGAATCCCCGCGACGGGGTGAGCTCCCGTTGTTCGGTCCCAGCTCCTGCCAACCTAGCAGTTCAAAAGCACGTCAAAGTGCAAGTAGATAAATAGGTACTGCTCGGTGGGAAGGTAAATGGTGTTTCTGTGCGCTGCTCTGGTTTGCCAGAAGCAGCTTAGTCATGCTGGCCACATGACTCGGAAGCTGTCTGCGGACAAACTCCGGCTTCCTCGGCCTATAGAGCGAGATGAGCGCCACAACCCCAGAGTCGTTTGCAACTGGACTTTACAGTCAGGGGTACCTTTACCTTTAAGCTGGCATCAAATGGTATTTAGCAGTGCACCGTATTTGATTGTTTCCATGCAATAGCATTTGATACTAGCCAAAATAAAAATAATCAAACCATGATGACCAATCAAAAGTATCGTATTTTCCGGCGTATAAGACGACTGGGCGTATAAGACAACCCCCAACTTTTCCAGTTAAAATATAGAGTTTGAGATATACTCGACCGCAGATTCTCCACCTGGCGTATAAGACGACCCCCAACTTTTGAGAAGATTTTCCTGGATTAAAAAGTAGTCTTATACGCCAGAATCGAGGTAAAATCCTCAATTTGGATTTCATGTTTGAAATCTAAACAGACTTTGAAATGTGGGTGAATTTCAAAATTGTGAGATCCTTTGAATTCTGGAATCTTGATTTAAAAAAGAGTTTCGAATTTGGTGGTTACTAAAAATGTAAATCAGCGTGACCTTAAATCATAAACATTAGTGTTTCCAGCCTTCCTTTGACCTTTTATTTCGTGACAACTCGTGATGATGTGCCTTTGTTTACTCCTTCGTCAGAAAACAGAGAGTGATGTAAGCAGCAGACCCGAAGCAAAGTTAGGCAATGGACTGCTATTGTGGTTTTCCCTTATACAGAGGTGAGTGTTCCTTCTATCTGTTCTGTCCTATTTGAATCTCTAACATGCAGCCAACCACTATCAGCTTTCTTGAACAATAAGCAACAAGTACTTAAAATTCCAAGGGAACGGGTCATGTATGACAGACAAATCTAATCAGAGTCATGTGTGGCTTTCAATTCTTTCGCAGTGAGATGGAACATCACCCATTTTAAAATGAAACTAGTTTAACCAGGTAGTCTCGAACCCACGTACAGTAATCCTCTGAGTTTCAACTCTGGAGGTAATAGAAGACAAGATCTTGCTTGCTATATTGCAAATACGCAATATATAAAGTTCCACCACAAGTGGTTTCTCATATATATATATAATTTATTTATTATATTTAAATGAATATTCTAAATTGTAAAACAAAAAATGTAATTATATATATATATACACACATACATATACATGTGTGTGTGTGTGTTTGTGTGTATTTCTGTTTTACAATTTAGAATACTGATTTAAACATCCTTAAAATATCAATGATTTCCTTTCTTCTCTTTCCATGGTTCATTTTGCATATCATAAATCCCTGCATATTTTACATAAACTAAACCATTCAGTATTCCATTATTACATCCATCAAAACTTATTTACACTGTTGAATTTATCTTAATGCTGCCAACGTTTTCAAGTGTACACAATTTCCCCCCATATATTCAATAAACATTTTCCAATCTTCTCTAAACGTATGTTCTTCTTGTTCTCTTATTCTGTATGTTAAGTCTGCAAGCTGCGCATATTCCGTCAGCTTAAGTTGCCATTCTTCAGTTGGGACCTCGCTTGTTCTCCATTTTTGGGCCACCTATCTTTTCTTTCCCATATTTCAAAGTTTTGGAGCATGTTATCATCTTTATCTGATGACACGCAGTTTCATTTGGGATAGCCTGAGGTTATGCCATTGTGCAATTGTGTGGGTGAATGACCCGCCAGAGATCAATAGTGAATGGAATGGGGAAGATTGCTACCATCCTGATAAGACAGAGATGTTGATGACAAGTTAAAGCTCCATTCAGATAAAAAGGTAAAGGTAAAGGACACCTGACAGTTAAGTCCAGTCGCAGATGACTATGGGGTTGCAGCGCTCATCTCGCTTTACAGGCCAAGGGAGCCGCTTCCAATGCAATGGAACGCCGAAACCAGAGCAGCACACGGAAATGCCGTTTACCTTCCCGCCAGAGCGGTACCTATTTATCTACTTGCACTGGTGTGCTTTCAAACTGCTAGGTTGACAGGAGCTGGGACAGAGCAACAGGAGCTCACCCCGTCACGGGGATTCAAACCGCTGGCCTTCTGATCGGCAACACCAATAGGCTCAGTGGTTTAGACAACAGCGCCACCCGCATCCCTCCATTCAGATAGGTTGTTGCTATTTTGCAGGTGGGATTCAAGAACAAACAAATTCAGGTCATGCGGTTGAAGTGGTTTTGGTGCTCTTGTGCAACAAACCCATTTCCCAGTTTGTTTCTGAGTACAGAACAGAAGTTCTAAAAACAATAAAGAACAACAACAACTTATTTATACCCCTCCCATCTGGCTAGGTTTCCCCAGCCGCTCTGGGCGGCTTCCAACAAAAGATTAAAAATACATTAAAACATCAGACATTAAAACCTTCCCTAAACAGGGCTGCCTTCAGATGTCTTCTAAATGTCAGATTGTTGTGTACTGTATTTCGTTGACATCTGATGGGAGGGCATTCCACAGGGCGGGTGCCACTACCGAGAAGGCCCTCTGCCTGGTTCCCTGTAGCTTCACTTCTCGCAGTGTGGGAACTGCCAGAAGGCCCTCGGAGCTGGACCTAAGTGTCTGGGCAGAACGATGGGGGTGGAGATGCTCCTTCAGATATACTGGGCTGAGGCCTTTTAGGGCTTTAAAGGTCAGCACCAACATCTTGAATTGTGCTCGGAAACATACTGGGAGTCAATAAAATCAATTCTACAAATTCTACAAACTTAAAAAGCAAAAACGAAACCCAATTTCAGCTGATATAAAGCTGATATTTCATAAATTTCCTGCGTTACACCTTAAAGAAAGCCTTGCTAAGCAAAAGAAAAAGAAAAAAGAAAAAAACTGACGGATGGCACGCCGGGCAACCAGAAATTTCCATAGAAAATATCACACACACCCCATCACAAACAAATGGAGAATAATGATTGAAAGAGGCAAACAAAATAAACAACAGCCTGTGGGGGGGAAATGCAGGAATGCACAATAAATCTGCTCTGCCCTCCCTTCTCCCCTGGTTTGGCCGTTCATCCCAGCAGCTGCCTCCTGGTCATGGTAGGATAGGATCGCTCTCTTCATGGAGTCAAACTGGGACTTAATTCTGAGTAAAAATGCACAGGATCGGGTTGCAGGTAGTGAAGGATTCAGAATAAACTCTCACTGCGCAGGAATGACACAGACCTGCCTGCAAAGGCAACTGCGACCTCCTCAACCCCCCCCCCCCCGAATGCATAACCGGGGATTTAAAAATGCACCTTACGTCTGGGTGAGCGACGATGACCACACAAAACATTATAAAATAGCAGTCAGTCATGGAAAGATTTGTTTCTGTAAAAGATGCCCTAAAAACTGCTGGCCTGGGCTATTTGGAGGAAGGTTGTTGTTGTTGTTGTTTTAAAAAAAGAAAGATCTACACACTACACATGTTTCATTTCCTCTAAATAGCATCAAAACACTGGGTCCCCCTTCACATTTGCAGTGCTTTTTAATGGAGCAGAACAAACACTTTGTTTTACATGAACATGTTGTTCCCAGTTGTGGTATTTGTGGGTGGCTGCATGCTGCACTAGAATCTTGGATCAGATAAAGGGGAAATGTTATAGAAAGCACAACAAATAAAGCAGATATCCTTCCCCTGCTTGTTTTTCTCTTGAGATCTTATGTATGTGTGTGGGCTTGGAGAGCAGAGTTGTGCCATCATGGCAATATCAGGATCACTCCCGCCATTTGTAAAGTGTAGGTTGTATAAAGGTAAAGGGACCCCTGACCATCAGGTACAGTCGTGTCCGACTCTGGGGTTGCGGCGCTCATCTCGCTCTATAGGCCGAGGGAGCCGGCGTTTGTCCGCAGACAGCTTCCGGGTCATGTGGCCAGCATGACAAAGCCGCTTCTGGCGAACCAGAGCAGCGCACGGAAACACCGTTTACCTTCCCGCCAGAGCAGGTACCTATTTATCTACTTGCACTTTGACGTGCTTTCGAACTGCTAGGTGGGCAGGAGCTGGGACCGAGCAACGGGAGCTCACCCCGTCGCAGGGATTCGAACCGCCGACCTTCTGATCAGCTAGCCCTAGGTTCTGTGGTTTAACCCACAGCACCACCTGTTTAACCCACAGTGCCACCTGTGGGTTAAACAGGTGGCGCTGTGGGTTGTATACTGGGCAAAAAAACCCAAAAAACCTTGGATTGCTCAATTTATTTTCTCTAGGCCAGGGGTGGCCAACTCCCAAGAGATTGCGATCTACTTACAGAGTTAAAAACTGGCAGTGATCTACCCCCTTTTTTGGGTTCAGGTCAAAGTTGTTCAGCTTTTTTGGGGAGGAGGAAGGCCCGTTTTTTAGGCATTCAGATCAAAGTTGTTCAGCTTTTTTTTTTAGGGAGAAGGAAAGCCCCAGTTTTTGGGGGTACAGGGCAAAAATATTGAGCTTTTTTTAGGGGAGCCAAAGTTGTTGAGCTTCTTTGGGGGGGGCAGTGATCTACCAAAGACATCCAGTGATCTACCGGTAGATCACGATCTACCTGTTGGACGTGCCTGCTCTAGGCAATGGTCATATCTCTAACAGGGAACAGAAAAAAACAAAACAAACAACAGCTTCAGATTGAGCCACAAAAGTCCCTTAAAAAAACAACAACAGACAGTTCTTTGTGTGGACAGGCAGAGTCCCCCAAACCCCAGGCGACCCCTGAGCGGAATAATGACACAAGACAACGTGCTATGGGGTTAAAATTGGCCACAACTTTATTAAGATTCAGACGCGGGGAGACCTTGGCTCAGGCATTGGGCGTTCATCAATACATTTCAGTTTAGAGCACATTTGGACTACTTGGTCGCTGTTATTATTATCTTAAGCATCATTTGGTTTTCTAATTTTATTAAATCATTATCATTATTATTTTGCTATTGTTCTGGTTTGATACTTAGATTTTACTATGAAACTGTACACCACCGAAGAGAAGTACAAAATCATGCGCTAAGAGACTGCTAAGGTATTCGACCAAGCATCTAGAAGGCAGACAAAACCTTGAGAGTCATGCATTATGATAAGTTGAGTCAGCACTTTAGTGCCATTGCAAAAGGCCATGAATAATACCCTGGGTGGCATGACTAGGGGAATTTCAAGAGACATGGGAAGTAATCCTACCAGTGACCTTAGCACTCATTAGATATTTGCAGCATAACTATATATCCTTCTGGTTACCATGGTTCAAGAAAAGCCTAAACAAGCTGGTGGGATGGGACGGTTATTGAGAATAGAGCAACAAGATTGAGGTCTCTAAGGTATGTCACTCTAGGAAAGACCAAGGGTGTTTCTTGTAGTTTAAATAAAATAAAAAATTCATTCCAGTAGCACCTTAGAGACCAACTAAGTTTGTTCTTGGTATGAGCTTTCGTGTGCACGAAAGCTCATACCAAGAACAAACTTAGTTGGTCTCTAAGGTGCTACTGGAAGGAATTTTTTATTTTATTTTGACTATGGCAGACCAACACGGCTACCTACCTGTATCTTGTAGTTTAGAAAAGTGTTGACTGAGGGGAGATCTACACATCATTGTTATTTTTTAGTTTTTTATTTATACCTTTCCAATTTATACATTTTCATTAGTTTTGCTATCAATTTAACATTTCAAAATTTGACTTTCTTCCCCCTCCCCTTTCTGCGGTTCCTTAAATTTATTTTTTAATATCTTCTACATATCCAAATTCATTCAACTTACTCATTTGATTATCTACTGTAAATATATACTCTTATAAAACAGCAGATTATTACGATAATTATTAAATAGTGGGTGGACATAGCAGACGACGCAGTGATTCTCTAAGCAGCTCTCTTTATTCTCAGGCTGGAACAGAACTGGACTGAAGGGCTGAGCCAGCCTGCTTATATAGTACTCAGTAACATGCAACAGTAGCAACTCTCTCTCTAGCTACCCAATCCGTGAGCGGCAATCTCAATCCTTCATTTGCATGTGCGGACCTGAGTGAGAACTGCAGCCACGGTAGGCAGAGTGAAACTATATACACAACACCCCTAGTGGCCTAGGGTGAGAACTTCAATACATAACAATGATCCTGCCAAGGTTTTAATCTGTTTCCAATTTATCTGCAAATATTCAATAAACCATTTCCATTCTTTTATAAAAAGTTTGTTATCTTGATTTCTTATTCTTCCGGTAAGTTTCGCCATTACTGCATATTCCATAAGTCTTTGTATCCATTCTTCCTTTGCTGGGATTTCTGCTTCTTTCCACTTTAGCTGGAAAGTAAATGGCGTTTCCGTGCGCTGCTCTGGTTTGCCAGAAGCGGCTTTGTCATGCTGGCCACATGACCCGGAAGCTGTACGCCGGCTCCCTCGGCCATTAACGCGAGATGAGCGCCGCAACCCCAGAGTCGGACATGACTGGACCTAATTGTCAGGGGTCCCTTTACCTATAAGGATGAAATAGGGGCTGCCCAAAACTTGCTGCTCATTGGTCCAATGTTCAGTGATAGCAGCATCAATTACAGCTGGTTAGTTTATCTCAAAGTTTTCCTTGGTGACTGTGTTTGAAGACTGCATTATTGACCCTTGTGGTTGCAATGATAAACACACAGACCTCACACAATTCGTTGGATATTCACCCCCCTAAGTCAAGGCAAATGGTTGCTCCGTAAATTTGCTTAATCCAACAATTGATCACACCAAACATAAACCAATGGAAAGATCTCATCACCCTCTCTGGAATGTTTTTGGTGAGGCCTTATCTTAACATCCTGTTCTTGGCACAAAATACTTTCCTTGTACCAGGGGACCAAAGCACGGTCTGTACGTAACGCCCTTGCTTGCATGAACGGGTTGCTTAAGAACAATGTCAAATTCTATACAGAGGTTAACAGGCCTCAGGGCTGCCACCTTGTGGTATGGCTGACTAACAGCTTTGTCACAGACTGAGTTTTTTTTAAACGCACCCCTAAAATGTTTATAAAGATTATACCAAAAACGCGTGTTTTCACAATGAACCTGTATCAAATTTTGTTTTTTTATTCATTAAGATCATAAGAACCAGACATTACCAGATTGAGTTATGTGGCATGTGATACACTGCCCTGGACCCCTAAAAGGAGGAGGCAGTATAGAATGCAGGTGGTGCTGTGGTCTAAACCACTGAGCCTCTTGGGTTTGCCAATCAGAAGGTCAGCGCTTCGAATCCCTACAACAGGGTGAGCTCCCATTGCTCTGTCCTATCTCCTGCCAACCTAGCAGTTTGAAAGCATGCCAGTGCAAGTAGATAAATAGGTACCATCGCAGCGGGAAGGTAAACGGCATTTCCGTGCGCTGCTCTGGTTTCCTTCACGGTGTCTCGTTGCACCAGAAGCGGTTTAGTCATGCTGGCCACATGACCCGGAAAGCTGTCTGTGGTCAGATGCCGTCTCCCTCGGCCTGAAAGCAAGATGAGCGCCACAACCCAATAGTCGCCTTTGACTGGACTTAACCATGATCCAGGGGTCCTTTACCTTTTACCTTTAGTATAGAAACACAGTACAGGCAGCTCCCGGTTTAGACACGCCCAAATGACGCATCATTGGCTGATCGGGTGAACTAGCAGGATGGGGTGGGGGTGGATTGGTGGACCAAATGGGTGACAGCTGTTTGCAGCACTCCTCTGATTGGCTCAGTAGTGCATGTGGGGGGAGAGGATCCTCTCGTTTTTTGAACGAAGAGCCTTTTTCTGGATCTAAATTGGGGACCCCTTGCCAATAATCTCTGAGTTTCTCTGTGATGCCAGGACTCCTACTGCAGTACATCTGCTCTTGGTGCAGACTAGGTTCTGAGGCTGGGTGCCTGTGAGCAGTGTGTTACGACTGGGCTAAGGAACTTCTCTTCACAAACGTGACCCCCTCCCCCAATCCAGATTATGCTATGAGCATAGTAGCCTGTATCTGAGAAGGGAAGCACACATCAGTGAAAGTCCTAGTAAAATATTCTGAGCACAGAGCTGAACTTGTTAAAAAAACAAAACAACCCTTTTTGCTTCCATGCTGATATTCTATATCCAATAAACTTTTAAGATGCTGAAGGGTAATGCATATTATTAATGCCCAGTGCATTTTTGCCAATAAGTACGGGATCTTCAGCCTGAACTTTTATATTTTGAAGTGATGCTCACATTTTCAATCCCAGCCTGGGTGTATTTCAAATGCTATTTAAGACAGATTACAGTCTCTCTTTAAAAAAACAAACAAACCCACAACTTTAGCTGACTTTGGATTGTATCCTTGTTTCTGGGGAAACTAAAGGAAATGCCTAAGGAGCAACAACAAACATATCCCTTCTTTTTACAATAGGATTTTCTCACTATGTGAAGTCATAGGTGAGTTTTCTTTTCTTTTCAGTGACTCACTGCAGAAAGGGATAGTAGTGGATAAAGCGTTACACATAATTCATACCACAGGAGGAGAGGTATACATAACCTTCTGGAGGAAGTGCTATCATCATTTGTTCATTTCCCTTCTTGGGAAACCACCAAAATGATTTTGTTTTAGTAACACACTTAGCTGTAATACGATTTTCGATGCAATCTGGATCCCAGTGGGGTCAAGAGGGAAGCACCCACGGTGATGTTAATGGTTGTGTCACGTAGTTGCTAACAGACAGGGGCTGCCATTTTGTGCACTGTTGTTGTTCAGTCGTTCAGTCGTGTCCGACTCTTCGTGACCCCATGGACCAGAGCACGCCAGGCACCCTATCCTCCACTGCCTCCCGCAGTTTGGCCAAACTCATGCTAGTCTTCGAGAACACTGTCCAACCATCTCATCCTCTGTCGTCCCCTTCTCCTTGTGCCCTCCATCTTTCCCAGCATCAGGGTCTTTTCCAGGGAGTCTTCTCTTCTCATGAGGTGGCCAAAGTACTGGAGCCTCAACTTCAGGATCTGTCCTTCCAGTGAGCACTCAGGGCTGATTTCTTTAAGGATGGATAAGTTTGATCTTTTTGCAGTCCATGGGACTCTCAAGAGTCTCCTCCAGCACCATAATTCAAAAGCATCAATTCTTCGGCGATCAGTCTTCTTTATGGTCCAGCTCTCCACTTCCATACATTACTACTGGGAAAACCATAGCTTTAACTATACAGACCTTTAGCTGCCTGTGCCCTAGTATCCAGGAATAAGTCCTACTGGATTTACTGAGACTTATTTTTAAAAACATTTCAAGCTTCTCCAGGAGACGTTTTTCGGCCTTTTACTGATAGTCTTTTTTATTTTTCTGTAACGCCACTTCATATCTAGAAATTATGAACCTCCCTTCTCTGTTGTTATGTATAGATTTTGCCCAGACTGCAAAAGGGGGTTGGGGGAGAGAATAAAAGTAAAGAGTGCTCTATGTGCTTGCTCATCTATACCACCATTGCTCCTGGTAAAACAGCTTTTGCAGGTGTTTGTGTTACTTAAGCGACTTCCGAAATATAGATGGTGTTGGCTGTTTTTTTGGGGGGGGGGGGGGAAGCTAAGAGTAAGGTAAAACAGGATAAAAGCTATCGCTTTTCTCCTGTCTGTGTCATGGACATGACTGCTCACAACCAAGAGGAGCAGTCTGAGTGGGGACACAGTTCAATAGAAGGGAAAGAGGGAGACTTGCCTTTTTATCAGACAGCTAAAAGCCGTGGGCTGCAGCCAGGGGCGGAGGAAGGGAGTGCAGTGGGGGCGGACCGCTCCCGGTGTCACCACTGAAGGAGGTGACAAAATGCCGGGCGGCACTCACCGCAGGGCCTACAGAGCGCCTGAGCCATGTGTCTCTCCTGGGAGTGACGCGGTGACTTGGGAACCCGCAGACTCTGCGCTTCCCCAAACAGTGCGCCTGCCACCTCCACCTCAGCTGTAGGACGGCTGAGTGGGAGGAGGCAGGCAGACTCCTTGGAGGCCCCGCAGAGCATCCTGCCCTGGCTGGCTCCGCCCTGTGGGTGGCTGGCCCCGCCCCTGGGTGCAGGGCGCACGCGCTGCCCCAGGCGCCCCAATTGGCTCGCTCCACTGCTGGCTGCAACCCCCCTTCTCAGAAGCAGAAAGGAATGTGCCTCATCAGGACAGCGAGAGCAGGCTGGGAGGAAGCCAACTCTCTGAGGAACAGCCGTTCATCACTGCACAGTGGTATACTGCAGCTCGGACTAGTATCCTGAACCCAATAATCTTGGAGATTGTTAATAAACCATCTGAATCTCATTTAGCACACATGCTGCAAGATAATGACCCGCACAGAACACTGCAGGTAGCAAGATTTCTGATTTCAGTTCCCTCGTACAAGAGACGTGCTTCAATGTTACACGATTATTGATATTTTAACATATTATTTTAATTATTTCCTGAAATCGTAATAGCGATATACTTAAAGATTGTGCCCGAGAATTGTGGTGGTGCTCTACAGTTATATTTCATCTATGTACCAGAAATGTGTATCCGTATTTGTATGTTTGAAGGCTGTTATGTGCTATTTCTATTTCTGTGGGCTCGTAGCCGAAATAAAGAACTGTACTGTACTGTACTGTAATGCACAGGGGAGGGGGAACTCTTCCTCAGATGAAGGAGAGGTAGCTGACCCCGTGAGTCCAAGGGCTCACCAAATGACAAGGGTTTGGAGACAAGCGTCGACCCCAGTAACGGAAAGGCAGAAGGTTCTGTGTTTCCCGCTGGAGGTGGGACTCAAGTTCAGACGTTCCAACTTAATTGTCATGGATGGTCGCTAGCAAGAGCGGCTCCGGGACTAATTGACCATAGACAATAAACCTTCTTGCAACCACCACCACTGCATGCTGTTTATATATACCGACAGCATGCCAGCTCCTGTCATTCTGAGAATTCTGTTTACCAAGGGATTACTGCTAAAAAAAAAATTATGGCTCACAACTAAGGCAGCAGCAGAGCATATGCCCATGCTGCCCAGGGTGGGTGCACTCCCAAGGGGGAGGGGGCAAAGGGTGCCCTCCCAGGTGCAGGATAGCCGCTCGCGTACAAGGAGTGGTGCGTCGCCCTCAGTCGGGGCCAGAGCAAGCCGCCGATGGTGGACATTTGGCATGCCGCCTGCCCGCGACTCCCAAGTGTACCCCAAGACACTGGGGGAAGGGGGAGCTGCACCGCTTTGCCGGCAGGGGAGTCGCTGGCGGGCGGCACACTGAATGTCACCCCTCTCAGGGATTATACCCGGGGCAGATTGCCCTCACCGCACCCCCTTCCTCCGCCACTGAACTAAGGTATCCTTCACACTCTCCCTTGTCCGCATGGGAACTGTTGCTGCGCTGTAGTGATATCCCACATGGCAAGGTTATAGAATTATAGAATTGTAGAGTTGGAAATAATCCCGAGGGTCATCTAGTGCAACCCCCTGCAATGCAGGAATCTCAGCTAAAGCATCCATGACAGATGGTCATCCAACCTCTGCTTAAAAACCTCTAAGAAAGGTCCACCATCTTCTGAGGGAATTTGTTCTACTGTCAAACAGTTATTACTGTGAGAAAGTTCTTCCTGATGTTGAATCAGAATCTCCGTTCTCGTAGCTTGAAGCCATTGGTTTTGGTCCAGCTTCCCAAAGCAGGAGAGAACAAAGCCCTTTAGCCATTTGAAGATGGTTAGCCTCTTTTGCAGGCTAAACATACCCAGCTCCCTCAACCTTTCCTCATAAGGTTGGGTTCCCAAATTCTTTATCATCTTGGTCGCCCTCCTCTATCAAAAAAGAACTGAGTTACATCTGGCATGACTTGTTCTTGAGAAACCCATGCTGGTCTTTAGTAATCACAGCATCCTTTTCTTAGTCCTCACGGACCAACCATTTAATTATCTGCTCTAGAACCTTTCCTGGAAGAAGAAGAAGAAGAAGAAGAAGAAGAGAAGAAGAAGAAGAAGAAGAAGAAGAAGAAGAGTTTGGATAGGATATCTACGGCCCGAAGGGCTCTTTCTAACATTTTCTCCCCCACAACAAACACTCTGTGAGGTGAGTGGGGCTGAGAGACTTCAAAGAAGTGTGACTAGCCCAAGGTCACCCAGCAGCTGCATGTGGAGGAGCGGAGACGCAACCCGGTTCACCAGATTATGAGTCTACCACTCTTAACCACTACACCACACTGGTATCAAGGGCCTACTGTCCAATTGGCAGTTACCTGGGTCTTCTTTTTGCCCCTTTCTGAAGATGGGGACAACATGAATGTTCTGCTCATCCATGAAGGATAGCGTCACAGGAAAGCATCTTGTTAAGTGTGTCAAGATAAGTGGCGCAATCCTTGTAGTATAAAATTTTATTCTTCAAAATCAGAGACAACAAATTCAATAGCATAATTCTGCTAACATTCTGCTGGCTGGAATATGTCTGAGAATCAACAGCTTAAAATATAAAGAGCATGGGAAAGCTTTCAGTGATGTGGTCAAGCCTTCTTGCTGTGGTTCAATGTTAGAACTTAAGAGGCGTTTTTTGAATGCCAGTGTTTTGTTTTGTTTTTGAAAAATAATAATAAACATCTTTGCTTCTCAGCTTAAAACTGAATATATTCCTAGGCTTTATTTCAAAGAGATCCAAGATTCCGGAGCAGGAGGTCATGCAAGTTCAGTTCTTTGTATATGCCCAGCAAAACTAAATGAATCTTTTGAGAATATTCCGGGGTTTGGTGTTTAATTTCCTAAATGGAAGACAAAACAAGCAGTCTGCTAGATTACTTTCACAAAGCTGATACAGGCTGGCAAAAGGAAAGCTAATTTAAAAGCAGGTAATGATGAAATTGCCAAAATGCTATCTTATTCTGTTATAACCAGCCGTCCCCTGTCCCCCCCCCCCGTGTCTCCACCACCATCATTCTCCTACATCGTTCTGCCCAGACACTAAGTTCCAGCACCGAGGGTCTTCTGGCCGTTCCCTCACTGCAAGAAGAAAACAAAATAAAATAAAAAATCCTTCCAGTAGCACCTTAGAGACCAGCTAAGTTTGTTCTTGGTATGAGCTTTCGTGTGCATGCACACTTCTTCAGATACACTGAATGGACTCTGTTCTGAAACCATATGCCATCAGTGCTCCCAGCTACGTACGTGACACCACAGATTTTCTGAGAAAAATACAATCTTGAATATCTGAAGAAGTGTGCATGCACACGAAAGCTCATACCAAGAACAAACTTAGTTGGTCTCTAAGTGCTACTGGAAGTTTTTATTTTTGTTGTTTGTTGTTTTGACCATGGCAGACCAACACGGCTACCTACCTGTGCAAGAAGGGAAGTTACAGGGAACCAGGCAGAGGGCCTTCTCGGTAGTGGCACCCGCCCTGTGGAATGCCCTCCCACCAGATGTCAAAGAAATAAACAACTATCTGACTTTTAGAAGACATCTGAAGGCAGCCCTGTTTAGGGAAGCTTTTAATACTTGATGAATTATTGTATTTTAATATTTTGCTGGAAGCTGCCAGAGTGGCTGGGGAAACCCAGCCAGATGGGGTGGGGTATAAATAATATTATTATTATTATTATTATTATTATTATTATTATTATTATTACTACTACTACTACTACTACTACTACTATTATTATAGCATCCACAAGGGAAGGAGGCAAACTGTAGACACCTGCAGCAAGACCTGGGATTTCCACCCAGGCTCACAACTGTTGGAAAAAAGCACCCCCGAATGTAGAAGCGTGATCAAAGACTAGCATATTTGTAAAGGAATAATACAAAAATTATCTATCTATTTATTTATCATATATATATATATATATATATAAGTTTTGCATAACAAATTTAAATTCAAACACATCATTCACCCCTTCATTTAGGATTCTCTGAATCCTTTGACTTCCATCCGCCCTTCCATGTTTACCATTATAAGTCTCTCTCTTTTTCATCTGCTTATCTTGTTTTCTCTAATTTGCTAATAGAATAGTAATCCGTTTTTCCATAGTTTTCGTAAATTGCAAGCATTACTCAAATCCTGCCAAAGTTTTTAGTTGTTTACAGTGTTCTCTTAAATGCAATATATTTCCCCCCCCCATTCTTTCTTAAAATTCTTCTCTTCCTGATTTATGTTATTCTAAACATTTTTTTCCAACTCATTGTAAATCATTTCCCAGAATGCTTTTGTTAACATGGACGTCCACCACTTGTGGTAGAATGTGCCTTCCTTCTCCTTACATTTCCAACAAACATTTGAAGCAGTTCTATACATCTTTGCTAATTTTATAGGTGTTGAATGACATCGGTACATCATTTTCATATAGTTCTCCTTCAACGCACAGCACACTGTAAATTTTAAATCTTCCCTCCATAACTTTTCATGAGATGAAAACTGAATATTACGCCCAACGTCTTGTGCCCATTTTATCATTACTGATTTGACTTCTTCATCCTTAGTTTGCCACTCTAGCAACAATTTATATATTTTAGAAAGTAACTTCACATTACTTTCCAATAATTCCTTTTGAAACCATGAGATTTCAGCACTAAATCCATTTTTCATATCTATTTTTAATGCATCATTTACTTGAAGGTATTGCAACCAGTCTGTAACTAACTCTTATATCTTCAAAACTTTTCCATTTCAATTGTTCTACTTCTATGAGCACCTCTTTGTAGTCTCTTTAAAAAGTCTGTTCCCTTGTGACGAGAGACCACACTGGAGACTCATAGTGTTTTGGAAATATATACTGTTTATTTGTTTATTTGAGTTTTTGGGGACAGGGGAACTGGGTCTTGTGGGGGGGGGAGCTGTGCTGGAGCTGCTAGCCTCACTGCTATCACTGCCTGGAAGAGAAAAGAAGAGAAAAGATTCTTAATTTTTTCATCTATTATAACGCTGATAACCAATCTTTCCTGGAAGGATCTCAAGGTGGCTTACGTTATTCTCCCTTCCTCCCTTCCTCATCCAATCCCCAAACTCTTCTTAAATCAGGGAGCTGCCTCCCCCAGCGAGCCAGATTCTCTCTGGCCTCTCTGTTCTTCATGAACAAAGATCAACACTCACCACTGGAAGAAGCATTGGTGGCATCCATCCCCTGATCTCTCGGCCGTACATATATTGTTCTAACTTTAACCACTATTCCGTCCACCATGACACTCTCTTCCTCCTCACAGACCAGAAGATGGATATTGATGGCACGACAGCAAGAAGCCAGCAGCTCACACAGGCTGCGCAGGCTGCAGAATCTAGGGAAGAAGAGGGAAAATAGTCAGGAAACTGGTTTTCAATACTTTCTTGATACTCTCTAACAGCTAAACTTGCTTTCAGAAACCTCTATTGGAGAGCAAATAGTTGCTCAAATAGTTGCTCTTCCCAAAGTCCTCATCCCATCCCTAAACTCTTCTTGAATCAGGGAGCTGCCTCCTCCCCGCCCCCCGCCCCCCTCACAGCAAGCCAGATCCTCTCTGGCCTCCATGTTCCTGATGAACAAAGATCAGCACTCACCATGCATGTTGTCATCGGTGGCATCCATCCCCATGTCCCATGGTCTTACAAAGATTCCTCTGATTTTCATCAATTCCACCTTCCCATTTTTCAACACATAGACTTCCTCATCCCATTTTTCCTCCTCACAGACCAGGGGATGGATCTTGGGCATGCGACAGAAGGAGACCAGCAGCCCACATAGCCTTCTGAGACTTTGAAACCTAGGGAAGAAGAGGGGAAATAATCAGAAAATGGGTTCTAGCTCCTTGATACACTATATCTCTGTGCTAAATTTGGGGCACCGGGCAGCTAAACCTACTTTCAGAAACCTCTACTGGAGAGTACAGCAAGCAGTTGAACCCACAGAGGAGGGCATCTTGTCAAAGGACCCTCCAAAACTGGGAGATGCCCTTCTTGTGATGTTGGCCACAAGGGTGAAGGCAAGCCATTTCCCTCAAAGCAGCTAAGGGGGCCCCTGAGGACAATCTTTAAAATCTAATCTAACCATGACATGGTTCTCTACGTTTCTAAATCTTAAGGGATAGCAAAAGAAACAGACTGCGGGGAAAAATAAGAGAGCCTACTTACACGCGAGATGAAGAAGTTTTCATTTTTCGGAAAACACAATTCACACAAGCAATCTCTGTTCCGTGAACTATCCTCAAATAGTCGCTCTTCCCAAATTCATCAGCCAAGTGACTCAGCGGGGGGGGGGGTTCCTCAGAAAGATCCACAATCACCATCCATAGTATCATTGGTCGCATCCATCCCTTGGTCGCTTGGTCGAAGATATAGTGATTTCATCTTCACTGATGGTTCCTTCTCATCCTTCATGGCCATCACTCCATCCTTTGATTTCTCCTACGATTTCTCCCTCACAGACTCCATGGGTCTCTAACACCGACTCTCATTCCACTCCAACTGCCTCCCTTGGAACTCTGGCCAGTCAGGAGCTGTTGCCAGTTAACGGTTTTCTGGCGGGGGGGGGAACACTCGGTGACTCAACCTGCTCAGTAAAATGTCCCACCCCTGAAAATCTTTGCGTAGGCGAGGTTGCATATACCAGCCTCAATGCAGCAATGGGCAGGAATTGTAAAAAAAATATTTTGGGGTTCCTGCTTAAAATATGCAAATATACGTGTATCGTACACACAATACCTTATATATTCTATAATACTATTAAGCTATAAACACTATAAAGTTCTAAACACAACTATATAGCACAACACTTAACTCTGTATTCTTTTACATCTTAACTCTGTATTCTTTTACATAGTATCTTAACACTTAACTCTGTATTCTTTTACATAGATAGGCATTGCGCTTTAAAAAATACAGGATCCAAATACATTTTAACCACTTTTAAATTTGCATTTTAACTAATTGCCTTTCAAACAGAGACGACACTGATCCATTATCAGACGTTACTCCACATTAGCACCTGTAGCAGAGAAACTGTTAGGAGTTCAGAGCTACAAATTACCACGTTACCTATGGAGAGATGTATACATGTGCCAATTCATGCTCCTACAGTAACCGAAAGTGGGTCAGGGGAAATCTGTTTATCTATTTATTTACTTATGTATTTGGGTTTGTGGGGAAGGCGGAACTGTGCCTGGGGTGGGGAGAGCTGTGCTGGAGCGGCTGGCCTCACTGCTGTCGCTGCCTGGAAGAGAAAAGACTCTTAATGTTTTCATTTATTATTACGTTGATATCTCATGGATATGGGTGAGGGGGGGATTTGAACCCTGGTCCTCCAGTCCTAGTCCAGCAGTCTGATGTTGGGAAAGATGGAGGGCACAAGGAGAAGGGGACGACAGAGGATGAGATGGTTGGACAGTGTTCTCGAAGCTACTAACATGAGTTTGGCCAAACTGCGAGAGGCAGTGAAGGATAGGCGTGCCTGGCGTGCTCTGGTCCATGGGGTCACGAAGAGTCGGACACGACTGAACGACTCTGGTCCATGGGGTCACGAAGAGTCGGACACGACTGAACGACTGAACAACAACAACACCTACAAACCTGAGAGACTGCATTGCGCACTACGCCATAATGAAAAAGCACAGAAGTAAAGAGAAATGGTTCTCTCTCTTCTTCAAAAGGGATGTCCCTGAAGTCTTCTTGAATCAGGAAGCTGACCCCTACTGCCCCCAGTGATCCAAATCCTCTCTAGCCTCCCTGTTCCTCATGAACAAAGATGAACCATCCATATTGGCATTGGTGGCATCCGCTCCCTGGTCCCACGGTCTTACATAAATCGTTCTTTTCTTCATTAATTCCACCTTCTCATCTCTAATTACTTTTACTTCCACATCCCATTGATCTTGCGATAGTTCTGCCTCCTCCTTCTCACAGACCTCTCACAGATGGATCTTAGTGGTACGACAGCAGGAGGCCAGCAGCTCACCCAGCCTGCCACACTGTCCAATTCTCTCTTTCAACAGCCTTTGAGAACAACTGAGATGGCATCTAGAGAGTCAACTGAACAGGCATGCGGTTCAGCTAGTCACTGGGCACAGTCTATTTTTTGGGAGGTGGCTTTCCCCAGTTTCCATTTATAGGAAGTTTGAAAGGCAGCCTCTTTATAAAGTCTGTATCCTTCTGATGAGAGACCACACTGGAGACTCACAGTGTTTTTGAAATAAATACTTAACAAATTGACACACTGGACATTTTAAAAGCAAGCAGACTCTGAAAGCAGGCACCACGACTCCTAATCTTACATAAGGTACCCAAACAGCAGCATGGAATCATGGAGTCATAGAATTGTAGAGTTGGAAAGGACCCCCAAGGGTCATCTAGTCCAACCCCCCGCAATGCAGGAATCTCAGCGAAAGCATCCATGACAGATGGCCCTCCAACCCGTCAAGGAAGGAGAGTCCACCAACTCCCAAGAGAGACTGTTCCACTGTGGAACAGCTGCTACTGTCAGAAAGATTTTCTGGTGTTTAGTCGGAATCACCTTCCTTGTAAATTGAAGCCATTGGTTCGAGTCCTACCCTCCAGACCAGAAGAAAACAAGCTTGTCCACTCTTCCATGTGGTGTATATATGAAGATGGCTATCATAACCCTGAAGTAACTCTGAACTGCCAGCATAGGTGCCAACTCCCTCGGGCCCTAGGTGCCCAAGCACTCACAAAAATCCCCATGAAGGGGCTGGGCACCCACAATTTTCGGTGCCAGGGTCATGCACACTGCATGGCACCCACGGTCCCAGTCACAGGGCCCAGCTGGCACTTCTGACTCCCAGCTCTTTCCCTTCTCTCTGTCTGAGAGTCAGTGTCTTGTAGTGGTTAAGAGCAGTAGACTCGTAATCTGGGGGACCAGGTTCGCGTCTCCTCTCCTCCACATGCAGCTGCTGGGTGACCTTGGGCTAGTCACACTTCTTTGAAGTCTCTCAGCCCCACTCACCTCACAGAGTGTTTGTTGTGGGGGAGGAAGGGAAAGGAGAATGTTAGCCGCTTTGAGACTCCTTCGGGTAGTGATAAAGCGGGATATCAAATCCAAACTCTTCTTCTTCTTCCTTTCTCTCTCTGATCAAATTCGACCCACTTCTTTTTCTGCAGCTCCTCCCTGCAGCTAGATTTCCAGTTACTTACCAACACATCCCTAGCTATGAATTCCCCATGAAGAATCGTCATTGCTGAGCTTTCACAATCAGACAGCTTCTTATTCAACATCCATTAATGCTGGAACACCTCTTAATGTATCATCTGAAAATGCAATCAACATAACTCTGCAAGAGGACAAACTGAATTTTTGTTCCAGACAGATACTGTAGTTCTCTCCCTTCATTCTTCAAAATAGAGGGAAATGCAAGCCTTACGACACTTACATCAATAGATATGGCACTATATAGTTACTTTTTAAATGCTACATTTGCTTCCCACCCTGCCCTCAGCTCTGACCTGGGGCACCTAGAAGCTATCAACGTGAGGCAGCGGTCACATCCAAAGAACATATTTGACTGGCCACCTAAACCAGGTGAGGGTAGCCAAGGAGTTAGGAACTTCCCCTGTGTGCAAAGACAAGCTTCAGCAGATTGAGCGGACAACAAGACCAAGAGCGGGTCCCAGTGGTCAAGAAGGTGGTTTCTGCATGTGCTGTGGAGGGAAGTGAGGGGCAGGTGGAGCTCATCAACTTAGGAAGGTAGCCCATTGAGGAGAAACTCTGAACCTAATTTCCCTCATGGGATAGCTTTGGGACTAGAAAAGGCTAAGAAGTAAACCCTACACAAATCTAGAATGGAGTTGCTAAGGTGGTTGGATGTCCCCTCTTACAACCCCTTCTGACAACTCCTGCAACCCAACTGGTGTGTAACTCTACTTTCCTTAGAGCCACATCTGCAAGGCCAAGAGTCTTGTCATCTGGGCAGTCCAGGACCTCCAGACACACTGCCCAGGCTTGCTCCCTGGAGAGGTTACTTTGATACTGCTAAAACAATTGACTTTTTACCTCATCCCGGGAGGGGCACTCCATTGCTTCTTGAGACAGACAAATGCCAACAATAAAAAAAACTACAGTGGTACCTGTGGGATGTAAACACAGAGCAGTCAAAACATACCATTGCTAGAGTGGACATGAAGGTGTCTCAGTCCTCCAGCTGTAACTTCCTGTTTACCTGGACTGAGGCAACTTCCTCTATGTAACTGGAGATGGGTGTGGTTTCACCTGGGCAGGTTTACACAAAAGCACAGGAGCCAGTCTCCATCTTTCTCTTTTGGACTCGTCTCTTCAAGGAGCAGGATGCTCTCTTGGCTTGCAGCCAAGAGGAGCACAGGTGAAGCCTGTTCCCCTATGGAACCAGCTTCACTACATGTAAATACATTTATGTAAACTAGCCTGCCTTCTGAGACTGTACTGTGACTCAGGATGACTGTAAGTAAACTCTTTTATATCTCATAAACAGTACTGTGTTGTGTCTTTACTTTTAAGAGGGAAGAAGGGGAATATACCAGGAATATATATTTCTTCTAGAGGCTTTAGCAAGCCTATGCAACCGTCTCTGCTGTGTTTTAGAAAGGGAATGGAACTCTGCTAAGTTTGGAGCTTGTTAACACAAGCTGGGATGAGATATATAAAGTAATATATCATCATCCACACTCCTAAGCATTCCCACAGTACCTTTGGGTTAAGTACGCTTCAGGCTAAGTATGCTTCAGGTTAAGAACTCCGCTAAGAACAGAAATCGTGCTCTGGCGGCACAGCGGCAGCAGGAGGTCCCATTAGCTAAAGTGGTGCTTCAGGTTAAGAACGGACCTCCGGAACGAATTAAGTACTTAACCCGAGGTACCACTGTATTTGAATCAATTTTATTTCATTCACAAAAGAAAATCTGACATGTGATTATGATTAAGGTATTCAGACAACAGGTGACATGTTTATTGATCCAATTTTGAAGTTATTATTTGTCCACTTAAATGTTTTATTATATACAGTCTTACCTCGGGTTGCGCTCGCTGCGGGTTGCACCTTTTCAGGATACGAAGACGCCGAACCTGGAAGTAACGGAACTGGTTATTTCCAGGTTTTGGCACTCGCGCATGCACTGAATTGCATCGTGCACGTGCACAGAGGCAGCGGCGCAGGATGCGAACACTGCAGGTTGCAAACGTAATTAGTTGCAATTACCAAACTTAAAACCATGGAGAGACCTGGTCTGAACAAAGACATTGGATTCTTATCTCATTATACATGACAAAGCTATTTTTAGCCATCTCACCCCTTGCTTTTTCCTGTAAGACCAATTGCAGTCGTTAACAGTCGTCAACAGGTTTTCCACACCTATCAGCCAATCACCCATTCCCACCACCCTTCTGAGTAATACCCCTCCCCACTCTCTCACTATATATAAGGGTCTGGTGACTTCTGTTTCAGTGTATCTGAAGAAGTGTGCATGCACACGAAAGCTCATACCAAGAACAAACTTAGTTGGTCTCTAAGGTGCTACTGGAAGGAATTTTTTAAATTTTTTATTTTGTTTTGACTATGGCAGACCAACACGGCTACCTACCTGTAGGTGGAATCTTGCGCATGTCATGGAGAATTATGTTGAGAGGCTGACCTTGTTTTTCTGACAGAGGGACAGAGGGAGATGGTGGCCCTGCTACTAACCCATCACAAAAACCATCTACAAGACAAAAGGGTCACTGAGGAGCAAGTTGCCAGGGCAATGTGGGTGTGATGTCACACTGGGGGGGGGAGTTGTCCTTTAACACAGGTTTTTTGGCGAGGTGTTATGGGAAATTAAAGACCTCCGTATGGGGGCTGAAGGTCAGAAGCACCTTCACAGGCTGGCCAAAGGAAGGCTGGGAAAGAAGCACGGAGATGTCTTGGAGCCCAGTGCTGGTTTGCTGAAGGGAGATGTAATGCTGCACCCACCTCCAACCCAGAGCCAAGCTGTATATATGTGTGAAAAAACCGTACATCAAAAAGACACTGCAGTCTCTGTTGTGCCTCATTCCAAGGAAGCACAAAGCCTAGTTAAGTGCCAAGACCCATAGAACTTCTCGCACCTCAACAGACATTGGAGTGAGCTATCACAATATTGTTCTAGAATGTTCCTATGGGTTCCCTTTAGAATGCACAAACTGGATGGAATTTCTCCCCTGCCCTCCCCAGTCTGTGTCCTGTCTTCTTCACACATGCACATCTAGGAGCAACAGCGAAGGAAAGGAGCCAAACTCCTGCAGTGAGATCCTGGATTCCCACCCATGTCCACAACTGTTGGACAAAAGCATCCCCAAGGATAAAAGGATGGTCAAAGACTAGCATGTTTGTAATATAACCCTTATTAGTGTTAGAGATTTCAAAGTGCCTACGTGCAGAAAGTCAGCTTATCACCTCTGTAGCAATTACCAGTTGGCAGAAAGCCAAGATCTGCTCTCTCTCCAGACCCTTAGCAACGACCTGTGATTGGTCAATGAGTTCCTAAAGAATGAGCTCTGTGTGAGAGCTGGTGGTTGGTTGTTAGTGGTGTACTGAAGGTTGAGAGAGAGAGACAGAGAGGAGATTTTATGTTTTGTTTCTTTTATTTGTAAAGTCTGTACATAGTAACTTATGGATACTAGTTGCTTCAATAAATACTGTATATAGTTATCCAAGTGAGTTGCTGAGTTCCTGCGTTGTGCTGTCCAGTTAATGCTCTACAGCCAGAAGCTTCAAGAAAACCTGCGGTTAACTCTGCTGTGTCCAGGACTACATTATTTCCTGACACTAAATCTTAACAATTAGAATAAAAGAAAATTTGTTTGTTTGTCTATTTGGGTTTGTGGGGAAGGAGAAACTGGGCCTTCGGGGGAGGAGCTGTGCTGGAGCTACTGGTCTCACTGTTGTGGCTGCCTGGAAGAAGAGAAAAGATTCTTATTTCTGTTTTTTCATTTATGATTATGTTGATGTCTCATCTTTCCTGCAAGGACCTCAAGGTCACTTTATCATCCCATTTCTCTTCCAATTTCTCCTCCAATTTCTCTTCCAATAGCTCCTCCTCCTCCTCCTCTTCCTCCTCCTCCCAGACCAGGGGGTGGATTTTGGGGGCATGTGTAAAAAGTGTGCCACCAGTGTGTAAAGTTTGGAAAGCCCTGGGTGAGAGTGTTGGACTAAGACCTGGGAAAACAGGGGACAATTCACTTGTTTTCATCTGCTCTGGAGACTTGGACCCAAATCAATGGAGACAAGTTGCAAGAAAAGAGAATCCGGCTAAACATCAGGAAGAACTTTCTCACGGCAAGAGCTAGTCAACCGTGGAGCGGTCTCCCTTGGAAGCTGGTGGACACTCCATCCTCGGAGGTTTTTAAGCAGAGGTTGGATGGCCATCTGTCATGGATGCTGTGTTGTATGGATTTGGACTACATGAGCCTTGGGGTCCCTTCCAGCTCTACGGTTCTAGGAATCTGATGCATCTAACCTAACTTAACTTCAAAGGGTTGTTATGGGGATTAAATGAGGAGGGGGAGGAGAACCACATATGCCATCTTGAACTCCTTGGAGAGGTTGGGCAAAAAATGTAATAAAAGAGCTTGAGGTGTCTTAGCTGCTAGTTTCCTGGAAGCAGCATCACTGCTGCTTACCAGGAGGAAGAGGCACAAGGTGGGGGGGGGGCAGCCAGCGCTGTGCAGGTGAATGCTGACAGGAATGCCCCGCCTTTCTCTTTTTTATATATTTCATTTATGATTTTCAGTTTTATACAAACCATACATCAACCATACATCAAAAAGAAACTGCAGTCTCTGTTGTGCCTCATTCCTTTTTTTATTTTTTTATGCATTTCAATAATTTTACATTTCAAAACTTGACTTCCTCCCCCCTCTTTCTGCAATTCCTTAATTTTTTTATATATATTTTCTGCATATCCAAATTAACTTTATTTGCTCATTTACTCATCTACTTTAAATATACAGTCATACCTCGTGTTGCGTACGTTCGGCTTACGGACCTCTGCGACCCGGAAGTCCTCTGCAGAGTGCACACAACGCACAGGTGCGCAGAACGCTTCGCGCATGCGCAGAAGCACAAAAACATGCGAACTTCCGGGTTTTTTCTTTTGGGGGCGTTCGTACTACGCACGCCCGTGTTACGTAGCGCGATCCGGAATAGATCGTGTGCATAACACGGGGTACCACTGTATACTCTTGTAAAACTGCAGGTTATTGCAATAATCCTCCCAATCTTCTTATCTGTTTACAGTTTATTTCTAAATATTCAATAAACCATTTGCATGCATGAATAAATTTCTATACAGTTTGGGTAGTTCTGTCCCTATAATTCCCAAAAGGAAAGCTTCTGGTATTTTTTTTAAAAAAACATTATTTTAAAGATTTTTCAATTCATTATATATCATTTCCCAGTAAGTTTTAACCTTACTACAAGACCACCACATATGACAAATAGAACCTTCTTTCTCTTTACACTCCGAACACTTATTTGATTTTGATTTACCGGTATTCATTTTTGCCATTTACTCAGTGTTAGGTACCATCGATATAACATTTTCATATAATTTTCTTTCATGCTGTAAGTTTTATATCCATATTCCACAATCGTTCCTATGCTTCCATATCTATATTATAACCAATATGTTTTCCCAATGTATCATTGAGGATTTTACTTCCTCATCCTTTGTCTCCCATTCCAATAATATCTTACACATTTTAGAGAGCACTTTTACATTACATTCCAACAGATCTCTCTCCCGTTGTGATATTTCTTCCGCAAACCCTCATATCCTATCTTTCTTAAATACTTGGTTCAAATGATGATATGGTATCCATGTTGATATTTTTCCTGACAATTCCTTAAATTCTTTTAATTGATACTCTCTTCCCTCTTGTTTTAATAAATTTCTATAAGTTGTCCACCCTTCTATCAAATTCTTTTTCTTTACCGCTATAGCTTCCAACGGTGAGAGCCAATGTGGTGTTTTCGCCTCTAATAGTTTTGTGTATTTATCCCATAATCTATACGAATTTTTCCTAATAACATGATTTATAAATCCTTTATACCAGGAGTGGCCAACAGGTCGATCGCGATCTACCTGTCGATCGTGAGCAAGTTCCTGGTCGATCGCAGGTAGATCTTGGGTTGCTTAGCGATCGGCAGCCTAAAAGGGGAAAAAAGCTCTCCAGGGAGAGCTCCCTCCTCTTGCCGGACCACAGCTGGCCTCTCTCTCTCTCTCTCTCTCTCTCTGTGTGTGTGTGTGTGTGTGCCAGATGG
>OFHU01001743.1:0-137500 GCA_900245905.1 Lacerta viridis | reverse complement strand
TCATTGCAAGGAAGCACAAAGCTTGGTTAAGTGTCAAGGCCCCTAGAACCTCTTACCCCTCAACAGACATTGGAGTGGCCTCTCACAATATCATTCCAGAATGTGCCTATAGGTTCACTTTAAAATGCACAAACTGAATGGAATTTCTCACCCCACCCAAACTCTGCACAGTTCCTTCCATCTAGGAGCAACAAGACCACAAGGGAAGGAGCCAAACTATCGACTCCTGCAGCAAGACCCAGGATATCCTTCCATGCTCACAATGGTTGGAAAAAAATCACTTCCAAGGATAAGATCATGATCCAGGAGTAGCATGTTTGTAATAGGACCTTCATTAGAATCAAAGAAAAATGTATCCAAGTCACAAGCAGGTGTAACTTATCTACTTATTTATTTGTATATTTGGGATTGTGGGGAAGGGGAAAATGGGTCTTTTTGGAGGGGAGCTTGGCTGCAGCTGCTAGCCTTCCTCTTCCCACAGTTTTCTGCCTGGAAGAAAAGAAAATATTCTATTTTTTTTTCATTCACTATGCATTTATTATTCCATTGATATCCTCTTTTCCCTGCAAGGATCTCAGGGTGGCTTACTTGAGTCTCCTCCCCTCATCCCATCCTCACAACAGCTCTGTGAGGTAGGCCTAGAGGCAGTGAGCACCCATTAAATTCCATGGGTGAGGAGGGATTTGAACCCTGGTCCCCCAGTCCTAGTCCAGCAGTCTAATTTGGGTTGCCAACCCTCTGAACCCATGGGCACACCAGCAAACCTGAGAGACTGCATAATGGAAAAGGACAGAAGAAAAAAGAGAAATTGTTCTCTCTCTTCTTCAAAAGGGATGTCCCTGAAGTCTTCGTGAATCAATGACATGCCTCCTTCCTCCCCAGCGAGCCGGGTTCTCTCTGGCCTCACTGTTCCTCATGAACACAGGTGATCTCTTACCTTAGTGACACCCATCCCCTGAGCCTTGGGTCGAACATGGATGACTCTGATTTTCACTACCAGTTCCCCTTTCCTGGTCACAGCTACTAATTCCTCCTCCTCCTCTACCACCTGCTCCTCATAGACCAGGGCATCATGTTTCGCTGGGTCACAGGAGGAGCAAAGTGGCCTGCGCCACCTTTGAAATCTAGGGAAGAAAAGGAAGCAGGTCAGGAAATGGGTTGTAGTTATTTCCTTGATAATCTCTATCTCTGCACTGGATTGGGGTACCTGGCAGCTGAACATGCTGTCAGGAACCTCCAATGAAGGGTGCAGCAAAGATTTAGACCCCCTGAGGAGGGCATCTTGTCCAAAGACCTTCCAAAAGCATCTAATGTGGCCCTGAGAATTAGAAATCCTACTTACACCTGAGAGGAAGAAAGTTTCTTCACCGCTCTGGAAAACATATTTGCTTTCCCCCTCTCGCCTGTACTAAGTATCCTCAAAAAGTTGCTCTTCCCAAAGTCCTTAGCCAAGTCACTCAGCAGGGGGACGTGTCACAACAGAGGACATGACACCATTATTTCAGCTATGACAGGACATGACACCATTATTTCAGCTTAACTATGGGCATTGTTCTCCTTAATATTCATTTTTTTAATATATCTTTCAGTGGGTTAAGCGGTTTTATTTAATTTATTTAAAGAAGTTCTAGACCCCTTTTCATGCAGCACAGTGACTTTTCTGGAAAGGACAGGAAACACCACACGAACACACACACTTTTCAACATAGTAGGGTCACCAAGGGAAACACTTCTGGCCTAGACTACAGCTGCTGTTTCTCACTTAATAGTTAAAAATAACCCCTCTCAACACCCTGTAGTAATCTGTCCAGTATTATGATGGAGAGGAGCAAGACTTCACACTTAGATCTCTTCATCTCCCTGTTTCTTTCCATTTCTGCCCAGTGTCTTCCACCAAGATACAAACAGCTTTCCTTAGGCTGCAAGGAATCCGAATGTTTTGAGTTTCTGGGTGCCAGGCATTGAACCCAGAAAATGTTAAAATATACGCCAGGCCATTTTCATTATGAGAAAATCACCTGGAGTGATGGACTATTAGGAAAACCAAGAAGAGGAGGCTCTGTGCCCCTTCCTCGACTCATAGTTAGAAGACAAAGGCAGTTAGGGTTTGCCCTGGTATGACCTAGAGGAAAAATAGGTTGCAGAATGTTAAAGGAAAGAAAGCTGGAGAGAGGGTCAGAAGGTAGATTTCTGTCTGAATCCACTGCTGCAGCTATGGGAGAAGCAAGACCCTCTTTGAGTGTAATCATTCATTCATTCTCCAGCCACTCTGGACGGCTCCCAGCAGACTACTATAAACACGATAAAACATCAAACATTAAAAACTTCCCTGAACAGGGATGCCTTCAGATATCTTCTAAAAGTCAGATAGTTGTTTATTTCCTTGACATCGGATGGGAGAGCATTCCACAGGGCAGGCGCCACTACCAAGAAGGCCCATTGCCTGGTTTCCTGTAACCTCAAAGGGAGGGAACCGCCAGAAGGCCCTCGGAGTTGGACCTCAGTGTCCAGGCTGAATGATGGGGGTGGAGACGCTCCTTCAGGTATACTGGGATGAGGCTGTTTAGGGCTTTAAAGGTCAGCACCAACACTTTGAATTGTGCTCAGAAACGTACTGGGAGCCAATGTACTGTAGGTCTTTCAGCACCGGTGTTATATGGTCTCGGCAGCCGATCCCAGTCACCAGTCTAGCTGCCGCATTCTGGATTACTTGTAGTTTCCGGCTCACTTTCAAAGGTAGCCCTATGTAGAGCGCATTACAGTAGTCCAAGCAGGAGATAACTAGAGCATGCACCACTCTGGCAAGACAGTAAATAAACTATACATCAGAAAGACACCACAGTCTCAGCTGTGCCTCATTTCCAAAAAGGAAACATCGACCCTGCCTGGAACCCCTGGAATCTCGCAGCACTGGGGTGGGGTGCAAGAGTACATTCACTTTATTTATGCTGAATTGGTCCTACAATTCATTAAAAAAAATCTGAGCATTTCATCTATGTTCTAACCGTTAACCCATTAAAATTAAAGGATCTAAGAAACTAATGTCCGTTCATTTTAATAGGTTTACCCTGAGTGCATATTTTAAAATACAGGCACATGATCACAGCTTTGTTGGGTGGGGAATAAATAAATAATTGGAAAGCATAGGAAACCCACTCTCCATTTATATAACCCCCCCATGTGTGAAGTTTACCTCATGAGAAGAGAAGACTTCCTGGAAAAGACCATGGTGTTGGGGAAGATGGAGGGCACAAGGAGAAGGGGGCGACTGAGGACGAGATGGTTGGACAGTGTTCTCGAAGCGACTGGCATGAGTTTGGCCAAACTGCGGGAGGCAGTGGATAGGGGTGCCTGGCGTGCTCTGGTCCATGGGGTCACAAAGAGTCGGACACGACTGAACGACTGAACAACAACAACAACAATGTGTGAAGTTGGGATCAATTGCAGTCTTTACTGGCTTTGGGAAGGAGGAAGGACTCTGGACCCTGCCAGAGCCCTCACACCTCCTTCCCAAAACCAAGCTAGCAGCCCCCCCCGGAAACCTTGCAAGTCGGCCATTTCCAAGGGTTCCTGGCTTTACGCAATTTTGCGTATCTGCGTGATAGCCAGCAACAATATTTTTCTGATCCATTTTTTTTGCAGGGTGGGGGGGGCCAGATACAGGATTATAATCAAGCTAGATACAGTACTGACCTCCCTGCTGAGGCATGTAATTCAAGATGTATCATTTATGCTGGGGGGAGGAGGACAAAGTTATGCCAAGATGGCATTAGAATTTAGACAACTGTGAGTCTAATTCAATAGCTTTACAGTGGTACCTTGGTTCTCAAACGTTTGGTACTCAAACAACTTGGAACCCTAACCCTGCAAACCCGGGAGTAAGTGTTCCGGTTTGCGAATTTTTTCCCGGAAGTTGAACATGCTCCGTTTTGAGTGTTACGCTTCCAATTTGAGTGCCACACTTCCGTTTTGAGTGTTACGCTGACGTCTGTCTATTTTTGCTATTTATTTTGCGTTTTTGCTTTTGAGGCTCTTTGTTTTTGTTTCTGTGACTGTGTGGAACCCAGTTCAGCTACTGATTGATTGATTGATTGATTGAGTGATTGATTGTGTGACTGCAGTACATTGCTTATTGCTTTCATTTTATGGCTCACTGGTCTCGTTTGATAGCAAAATTCATGTTAAATTGCTGTTTTAGGGGTCGTTTTTAAAAGTCTGGAACGGAATAATCCATTTTGCATTACTTTCTGTGGGAAAGCATGCCTTGGTTATCGAACGCTTTGGTTTTGGAACGGACTTCCAGAAAGGATTTAGTTTGAGAAACAAGGTACCACTGTATTGACTTTGAAAAAAGAATAAGAATGATGGTGAATGTAAAGTTAAAATAATTAGGATAGTTACTAAAAGTAAATTAGAATTGAATGCAGGAGAGAGAACGGGGGAAGTCCCCCAAACAAGATTTGGAACAAGATTAAAATTAATAGTTGGTGTGTTCCAGTGTTTAAGGTTTGTATTTGTTTTCTTTTAATTTGTTGGTGTTTTTTGTAGTATTTGTTTTGCTTTGTATGATTGTTATTATTTGTTGTTGTTGTTTTAGTTGTATTTGTTCTTTCTAATGTGGAAAACCAATAATTTTTTGTTAAAAAGAAAAAAGCATTTCATCCCATTCTTTAACTGAAAACACTCCCACAGCAAGTGAACATCCAGGCTGCAGATTCTGAAGTGGACCATTGATCCAATCTGTGTCAAGACCCATCAGGTGAGTTCACTTAGTAATCCAAGGAGGGCAGATTTCTGTGCCATTCCTAGTGCTTATAAAAGAGTTCCTTGACATTTTTCTGATTTATTTAGGATGTAATAATTAAAACCATTTGGCCTTGTATCTTTCAAGCAAAACTTTGCTTTCCCTGTGACCTATGATGGAGTGGGAGGGGATGACTAGAAGCTTTCATTCTATATACAGGACAAGAGTTAAATGAATCCCTGTTTAACCGATACGTAATATTGAAGTGATGTAAGAAATGCAGTCTTGAATTCATCCACATCACCACAAGACTCTACTCTTTTGGCTTCTTCCCCAGAAGTAATTTCATCATATTGAATCATTCAAATGAATAGGCAAGGTCTTACATAAGTGAAGAAAGTCCAAAGAAAAATATATCGTGACTAGAGAAGCATTCCTCTTTCAACTTCCCTAATATCACTTCTGGTAAACAAGACAATGTTTTTTAATCAAAAACCTAAATCTAAGGTGACCTTATTTATTGAATTAGTCCCAGTCCTAACCAGCAATTTTAATGTGTCATTCTGACAATGAAGTTAACTAGTAGGAGAAAGTGGCTGAGGCATCACCTACACTATAAATTTAAAGCACTATCATAACACTTTAACAGCTTCCTCCAAATAATCCTGGCAACTGTAGTTTGTTAAGAGTGATGAGAGTTGTTTATATCTGTATATACCATATATAGATTTTAACCTCTGGGGAAAACTCTGGGAAAGTGACTTGAAGTTTGCAGCATGTTATTCTTTGAGGGAGAACTACAGTGGTACCTCGGGTTACATACGCTTCAGGTTAAGAACTCTGCTTCAGGATAAGAACAGAAATCGTGCTCTGGTGGCGCAGCGGCAGCGGGAGGCCCCATTAGCTAAAGTGGTGCTTCAGGTTAAGAACAGTTTCAGGTTAAGAACGGACCTCCGGAACAAATTAAGTACTTAACCAGAGGTAGCACTGTACCTCAAAATAATTTACAGATGGTATTTAACTCTGTGTAGGCTTGCTAAGGGATGTGGGTGGCGCTGTGGTCTAAACCAATGTTGTGATCTACCACCTGTGGCAGTAGGCCACAAATGATAGTAGCATGAATGTATGCACCCCAGTCGATGATATCCTTCTCATAGTACAGTCATACCTCCGGTTGCGAACGTGTTCCGTGCGGGAGGCACATTTGCAACCCGCAGCGTTCGTAGCCTGAAGTGCCGCGTCTGTGCAATTTGGCGCTTCTGCGTATGCGTGCAACGTCATTTTGCGTTTCTGCACATGTACGATCACCGAAACCCGGAAGTAACCTGTTCCAGTACTTCCAGGTTTGGCGCAGTCCGCAGTCCGCAACCCGAAAACCCGCAACCCGCAGCATTCGTAACCCGAGGTATGATTGTACATTCATTGTATTTGGGGGAGAAAGATGTTTCTTCTCTAGCCTAAGGATCAAATCAGAAAGGTCAACCATGATATGTGAATGTCTCATCAACCTTTTGGAGAAATAGCAGCTGGAGGAAGAGAAACCTGCCCACCCCTCCAGTAGCCACTGGGGGAGGGCACAATTATCTTCTCCCACTGCAACTGTATTTGCAAAAAGTTTAAAGAGACACATAATTCAATACCTCTCCATTGTAATTTTCACTTTGGCTGTTGGGGATGCCATCATCTGTGCGCCACAACCCTCATTTGCAATCCTACTGCACATTCCTACTCAGAAGTGAGTTGCATTGAGTCAAGAAGCCAGGGCGTAACTGGTAACTGAACGAGGAGTGAGTGTGTGTCTTCTCCACACCACGGCCACAATTCTGGACTTTCTGCCAGTTGCATTGGCATATCTGTCATGATGGCAGCATATATTTCCTGGTGGTGAAGTTGTCCTATTGCTCCTCAACTGGCGGATCTTGGAAGTGGAGCTGTTTAGTAACGGTACAGCAGCGACTCACTTGGAGACACGATCGCTCATGCAACTATGCTACGCAAGGAGCCGGATTTGCGTAGGGAAAAAATTGCTTGAGGCAATGTGTGTTGCATCTGTTGTTTTTAAATTGGCTATTTTCTGTCCACTTGCCTCCATCCCCAGCTGGGGCTTTCCCTGGCAGAATTGTTAGAAAAACAGGAAGTGGGCTGTCAGAATACTTGGAAGGCAAATATGGATGTAAGAACGCAAGCGTGCCAAGACGCACAAGCTTTCACTGAATGAAATGTTTTTTCTGGGGCCCAGGCTGCATACAAATTGGGGACAGATTTTCATTTCATCTGGTGTGACTCATGCAGCTTACTGATTTTAGCTTAGTCATTCATGACAAGCAGTTTGTCGCAGGGTTTCCCCAGCTTTTGATAGTAGCCAGGGATGATAGTTGACCTTGTTTTCTATAACGGAGACATATGTCACTCTACACTAATATGTTTCTTTGCACGTCAGATATCCCCAGATTCTCAGATTTCTCAAAGAGAGAAAGAGAGAGAGAGAGAGAGAGAGAGAGAGAGAGAGAATTTTTGGCAATTCTGGAACCGGAGATATGAGGCCAAATTTAGAGGAATAATTATCCACATTTGTTTTGTGAGAAGCTAGACTGTGCTCCCCCTTACCTTAGGACAAATTAGCTTAAGGATGGAAGACTCTTTCAGTCCTCATTTTTCCAATCTTAATTTTGCTTCTCCACATTTCTGCAGCAACTTGAGTTTGTTTTCTTTAAAACTCATTAAAATTCAACTGCATTTTGCATCAAATTTCCCCTGATAAACTCATTTTTGTATGCAGTTTTGACTAATGTGCACATTTTTTCAAGCAGTTTTTCAAGCAGTTAGGACATGACACATTCTATCTGCATTCTTCACTAGTGTGTGCTTTTTAATGCACACAACAGATGCCTTTTCGTGCACATCGGTTGGAGAGAACAGCATTGCAAAATTCAGAGAAGTGCAAATTTCTAAGGGTAGCTGTGTTTTTGGTCTGTCTGCTGGTTTGAGAATTGCAAATTAGATAGCTTCGCATTAAAATTTCATCCCAATCCCTATGCTAGTTTACTTTTTACCACAGGTATCATACAATGTAGATTTCCCCTGCCTCGAACAATATAGGAGCAGTAACATAACCCTGAGGCAGTAAAGACGAACCAGGTTTCCCACCATGGGTGGTCAAAAGGAAGGGAGAATCCATGTTGCACAACACCTCTCCAATCCAACAGGCATGGAATAGAGGAGGCATCCAACATGATAGCTTCGTTGTCAAAGTCTCACTTTGCCCCTTTGGCAGCCTCCATCACAAATTGGGAATCACTGGTTGACCACCTTCATTCGCCAGCATATGGAAGAGTTAAGACTTTCATCACTGGCCAAAGAACTTAGACCATCCAAATGCTAGCTACCATCTCTAGTTTTTTAAAAAAAAAAAGTTCCAGGAAATGATTGAAATCCCACGAGACACACAGGATGTGGTCTTCTTAGTGACAACATAAGGTTTCTAGCCTTGCTAAGTAATACAAAGGTGCCTGCTAATAAGCCTTAGACCTTTTCTAGGGCATCTTCATGTGTGAAGCAGGGGCATGGTGAGGGGGGTGTAGGGGGCGGACCGCCCCAAGTTCCATAATGGAGGGGGTGACAAATTATCAAGGAACAATTACTGCCCTACTAGGGCGGTTCATAAAAAAAACTTTTTAAAAAATGCCTGCTCCAAAGGTCTTATCTTACTATACTAGGGATTATATAGCTATATATGAAATTTCATGCATATCGGTTAATATCTTGACCCTCCTCCACCAAAATAGCTGTTTACTTGGCTGTTTTCCTATGTCGTGAAGGCTGAAATTTCAGTTCAGTGGAGCACTTACTGTTCCCAACCCTAACCCTGTGGAAAGCCATCTAATTAGACTTTAATTTGATTTTGAGATGTTTTTAGGAGGTAATTTAATTATTGTTTGATTTTATACCAATGTTATGTATCTGATGTTAGCCACCCTGAGCCCGACTTCGGCTGGGGAGGGCGGGATATAAATAAAAGTTTTTATTATTATTATTACTTGTTATTATTCCTTTGTAAGAAAATATGAAATAACGTAAAACCATTTTTGCAGGGGGGGATCAATGGGGGGTGACAAGAAATTTTCCGCACCGGGTACCACCTGACCTTCCTATGCCTCTGGTGTGAAGAATCATTTTCCATTCCCAGAGACATAAGAGAGGCATGCCGGCTGCTTTCCCAAGCTCTTAGAAACAGACTCTCTCTTTTCTATTTGTCCAGTTTTCAATTCTTGTGTTTAATTTAGTTCCCTCGCAAAAATCTGCCTAAATTGCAGCAGCCAGATAGAGTGCACCACATTCCAAGAGGGAGACAGGACAGGACATGCATCTGAATGATAACAACAAAACTAACCAAAACTTACTCCAAGTTCAAATAAAAGTTAATCAATTCCTACCATTTGTATCTTTCTCCTTGCTCTCTATTGTTATATTGCTAACTCTGCTTAGGTGGTAAGCATTTTTTTAAAAGGCTTCTAGCCGACTCCAAACGAAAGGTACATAGTGATGGAACAGAATATTGTTGCGGTTGATCAATTAAAAAAAATCATATAGAAAAACAATTTTAAAACATTACATATCCAAAAAAACAGTTGAAACAACACACTCTTACTGCACTGTATACTGTATGTTATATGAATTGGCAATACTTTTATAAAATATAAATTATAATAAAAACAATTTCACATCCAGTACATATGCTGCATCTGAAAGAGAAAAGTCATCAACGGATTCTGAAAAGACAATAAGAGACTATTTGAGGGACATAATTCAAATGTTGCATGGAATTCATATTCTTTCTACAGTTCCCATGTTTAACCAGATGAACCGTGATGATCAGTCAGCACCATCTACTGACTGAAGAAGTAAATCTGGGTGCCTCACTTATGTCTTCTAACTCTCATTATGGCAAAGGTATCAAATATTTGTCCTGACTGCCATTGCAGGATAAAAGAAACATTCCTTCCATGCCAAACCCTCACATTGCTGAAATTTTATGTTGAATCTGAAATAGAAATAGTAACAGAACTAAAAACAAACAAACATAAAAATAGATATGAGACACTTTAGTGGCAATAATTTTATATACAATATAAGTTTTTTCTTTGTTGGGCAATATTCCCATTCAGTCAGGAAAACAGCGAACTAACATCAAAGCTTGTGCTAACATTAAAAAGGAAATATAAAACAGAAGGTTACAGACCAAATAACACAAAACAGAATATTTGAGATTTAAGAGCACTGAGATCAAGTTCTAATACAAGTTCACCTGTCCAAAAAGGAACTAGTTCCAGTTCCAGTAAGTCCTTTTACAAAACCAACCAGTTCAGTTCTAGTGCATCCAAATTAACTCATGAGTTCATAAAAAAGTTCATGGGGGGGGGATTAGCACTCATAATATTGCAAGCTGCTGTGCTAGAATTTGGGGTCCAAAGGTAGATCAGGGGCCACAGACAGAATGCCAACAGGTGAAGCTTTCCCCATAATTGAATTTCCATACTAGAATAGATTTGCCCTCTTTAATTTCTGCCTGCCAAATAGGTGTTAAAATCACAAGGCATAATTTGATTTGTTCCTGTGCTTATTGCTGCAAGCTGTTCCTGTCAAAAGAGAGCAAAAATCTTCAACAGGCAAGATACAGGAAATGCCTTACATTCCTTCCTTCTGGTTGCTTAGCAACAGTGCTTAAATAACTCAGCATCCTTAGCAGCAGCACCTTTGCATCTACCTAATAAACCTTCAACTGTTGCCTCCACAGTTTGCTATCTAACTTTCTTTATAGATATCAGATTGACCTATTTTTAAAAATAAAATAAAATGGGCCTCCTGCTCTGGGGGTGAAGGCAGCGCTGAACACGAACATAAACTAGAAATTGTTCAAAGTCCTACTCCACAATCACCTGACAATTATGGGAACTATCTTCAGGTGTAGGTCAGAGATTTTTTGGGCTAGTTCTTCTAAGCATTGGTCTTCTCAGAAGTAACTCCTATTATGTTAAATAAGACTTATTCCCAGGTAAGTTACAAATGAGTGTGCAGCCTTAAACCTGTACTTAACTGTCTCTATTTTAAAACTGGAACACTAAAAAGTACTTACCTTTGGCTGGATTGGTTATTTTTTGGCAAATGGTACTATACATGTATAAAAAATGTTTGCTGATGCTCCAGACTTGAGCACTAGCACTTAGTCCACCAATGTCAGACAGCTAGCAAAAAAGCTGAAAACGTACATGGAAATAGGAACTAGCTTGAAAAATAGGATTTGAAATCTTTCCACTTCCAGATAATGCCCATTCATTTTTGAAGTTTGGGAATCCAAGTGAGCATTTCCCTTTTGGATTTGCTTCAGTGCTATCAACACTGCGTGAATAGCAGTCATTCAATATTTGTACATGATTCCATTAAAACAGTTCCAGATGTTGCATGAGATTGTACCATTAATTTCCAACTTGTTTTGTTTTGAGCGCATGCATGCATACTTACGGTGTGACTCATGCTAAAGAACCCGCTTTGCAGAGCACATCAGATAAATAAATGCAAAGTATATATTTAAAAATAGCATAAGAGATTCTCTTAATTTGGGGTATCCTCATTACATGAGAAAACAGATAAACATTTGAGAAAAGAAAGCCTCTGCCTAAATTTTATTTTTAAAAAAACATGTCTAGGGTGTGGGTAAATTAGCTGGAAGCATCTATGCTAAAGTCTTAGGAAGGGAAGTTCAAGGTTTCCGCAAAGAACATTGTGTCTAATCAATCATTCCCCCAATTTCCCACCTTCATTTTGTTGCAGGGCCCCACTTGTTATATATTTCATAACCAAGCATTTAAGATGAGTTACAATGGTTTCCAGCTTCCACCACCTCGCTGGAATTCCCCAGAGGTATTAATTAAATGGTGTATGTAAGTATGTAATTAAAGATACAACTCAAAATCAGGCATTAGGTTGGATAAGAAGGTACAACCTTTTGCCAGTATTTGAGGCTTCAAAGCAATTTAAAGAAGTCGCTGGGTGTTGTTTTTTTTTTTTTTTTAATTTCAAATGTCTATCTTTTCACAGACATTTAAGGACATTTAAGGCTACAGTAATACCAGAAGTTAGATTAAGATAGGATATAAGAAGTAGTTAGAATTATGTTATGTTGATTTTTACTAGGATTAAAAATAGAGTTAAATGTTGATTAATGTTTATAATGATTAAGATTAGGTGAGAAGGAAGATTTTACAATGTTATAAAGTTACTAAAGAAGATTAGAAATGAACGCAGAAGAGAGGATGTGAGGAGGTCCCAAAATAATGTTTATAAATAGGATAAGGATAGTTAAATAAGTGTTTGTTTGTAAGATTTTTGTATTTTTTGTAGTTTTTTGTAGTGTTTTTCGTATTTTGTATTTTGTGTGCTTTTTTTATTGTTAAAATTTAATAAATTTTTATTAAAAAAAATAAAAATAAAGAAGTCGCTGGGAACTGTCATTGGTTCAGCATAAAATGTCACGAATATGCAGATGACACCCAGCTCTAGCTCACTGTTCCACCTGAATCAGGAAAAGTAGCTGACAGGTAGCTAGACAGAGGTTTGGAGACAATGATGGACTGGATGTGAACCAACTAAATCCTGAAAAAAATAGGTATTATGGGTTCCAAGTTCTTGCGTCTAGTGGATAAAGATGGCATTTTCTGGACAGAAGCAGGTTCATAGCTTTGAGGGGACTCCTGAATCCAACATTGTCACTTGCGGTCCAGGTAGCCACAATGTTTCTCCATTTAATTCTAGGCAGTGGCAAAATACTTCCAGGGAAGCACAAAAGGGGCAAAGTGTATTTTAGGGACAGGGAGACCTTCATCCCACATGTTTTATTTCCGAAAAGAGATACTCTGGCTCCATATTTGCACTTACATCGCATGTGTATTTTCTCTTATTTCAATGGAGTTAAGGTTCAAGTGACATACTTAAGATTGCAGCCTTATTTCTCACATTAAGTTTATTATAATTTGTGAAAACTGCCTTTCCTACAAGGAGCCAGCGGGGGTCCTGCAATGCAAAGTTGCTTGCCTGAGGGTTGCTGGTCGCCTCTGTTCCTATTCTGGAGCTGCCTATGTTCCCTGAACCAAACCAACCAGGGACGCAGGTGGCACTGTGGTCTAAACCACAGAGCCTCTTGGGCTTGCTGATCAGAAGGTCGGCGGTTCGAATCCCCGTGATGAGTGAGCTCCTGTTGCTCTGTCCCAGCTCCTGCCAACCTAGCAGTTCGAAAGCATGCCAGTGCCAGTAGATAAATAGGTACCACTGCAGTGGGAAGGTAACTGGCGTTTCCATGCACTCTGGTTGCCGTCACGGTGTCCCTTTGTGCCAGAAGCGGTTTAGTCATGCTGGTCAGATGACCCGGAAAGCTGTCTGTGGACAAACGCCGACTACCTCGGCCTGAAAGTGAGATAAGCGCCACAACCCCATAGCCGCCTTTGACTGGACTTAACCGTCCAGGGGTCCTTTACCTTTTTTTTTTAACCTATGTTCCCAGAACCAAACCAGCCAAACACCATCTGCTGGAGTCCCTGGATTTGCGTGTTCAGACCCAGAAACCTCCCCCCTAAATAAATTCACACTTGACTCAAATTTTAGTTTGGTTTTTGGCAGAATTTAGGCCACAACTTTATTGATTACAGAAAGTGAGTGGTTGCATAGGCTCTGGTTCGACTAGCTCCCTGCCATGCAGGTAGCGCTGACCCAGGGTTCCAGCATAGGTCAGCCAAGGGTGAACACCTGGATAAGCGGAAAGCTGGGAACAGGCTATCTCCGCCACCCAAATGTCCCCCTGGACTCAGGCACGGGCACAACCCCCTCTCAGGGTTGACCAAACCATTGAGTCCCTGGATTCCTTTAATGGAATACCCTTCACATAGGGATGGTGAGAGCGTTCTCCCATCCCTATCACCTGAACCAGAGCCTATCCGCAACCTTACAAGTTGTGACGATTTGCTACGCGGCAGGCGAAACCCAAATGGCAACAGCCAATCAGTGGGGAAAATTCCTGCCGTGCCCCTGTCCCAACGACAGACGACACATGACAGCATAGCAAGGTCAAGCACAAAAGCCCTAAAAGTAGGGAGAGGTGGGCGGGTGTTCCGAATGCACGCACCGAAAGAGGAAGCTCTGGGTCACGTGCATGGGCATAAATAGGACCCTTGATCCGTTTGCACTGTGCCCCATTGGTCTGATTAAACCCAACATCGAAGGACCTTCCAATCGGATGTTGTGGCTGACCAATCATACCCACCCACAACATAGGGTGTCGGTTTCCAGGTCTCACCGCAACACGTGCCCTCTTTAAGGGACGACCCGATTTGTCCAACTCTCCCTGTCAAAAGGTGAAAACACCTCCTCAACCTGTTGTGAAACCCCACTTCTCCCCACTGAGAGTAATTATAAAGTGAATATAGATCTATGAACTCTTGGCCTTCTAGCGCAATGTTATCAAACTGGCAGCAGCTCCTATATGTGTTTTCAAAAGTAACTCCCATTCAGTTCAGTGGGGCCTATTCCCAGGTAGGCAGGCCATGGAACTGCAGGTCCTATGCTCTGAAGCCCAATTTTAGAAATGCTAAAAACTGAACCTGAGGTCCAATTGCATACATATCCTGGGCTCTGTCACTTAGCTATGCCCCCAAATTGCCATGAAGGGTGGGAATAGTGAATGGGAACTCAACCTTTACCCACAGATTTGCATTTCCAAATTTCCTCCAGTTGGTGCAGACATACCTTGCATCTAACTCTAGGTCCATGGCCTTTTTGCCCATTCAATTGTGTCCTTTCTTGACTCAGAGGAATGCTAGTTTATCCCATGATTGGTACTCTATTGTTTCAACCGAGCAGTGGAAATTACTGTTACATTAAAATGCTGTAAAAGCTAATTGGGAAAATAACTGGGGAAGCTGCCCCCCCCCCCATGTAAATACTTCCTAAAGGGCAAAAATAAAACCAAAACACAATTCAGTAGCCCAGGTGGTCTGTATAAATCTGACTTTTATATGATGCATGGAAATAATGACATGAAATGTTTGGCTAGCAATAATTGTTTCCAGCCTCCGGATTTCAGAGACGGGAACGATTTTGTCCCAGAAAATTTTAGTCAAATCACCGGGGGGGGGGTGTGGAGAAAGTTGTTTTTAACACCTCTTATACTTTTTTCCCAGAAACTGAGGGAAACACTTCCCAAATGAATGAATCAGTTGAATGAAAAACAAAAACTACAGTAGATTATGATTCACTGCTTTGACAATTACATATATTTGAAGCCACTATTGATCAATATATGGAGCACTGTATGTATGATGTGTTGGCTGACTATCAGTCAGGCAATTCACACAGAGGTTTTCTTTCCTTAAAATAAGCTGTGACATTTTTAGATGCTTTGGAAATGCTCTAGAGCCAGCCAGACTTTCTGACGCGATAGTTTTAACCATTCTCCTTCCTTAGTACAGCCCAGAGGGAAGCATATGCTTTCTTCGGTTGGTGCTACTTTAGCTTTGCAGATTTTTATCTCCTTTACTTAATGAAAAGTAAATCAGCAGCTGCAACTTCCACCATCAATACAGTGCAGGAAAACTAAGGAACAGTCACAAAGGCCAAATTCCTCTCTGTCATGAAGCTCAGCAATCTTCAACCTTTCTTTGGACCAGAAGCCAAGGACTCAGCTATACAGCTCCGAATAAAACATTTTAAGTGCAATATACAATGGGACACTATATGGTGATGGTGAGCCTTATGGAAAATTCAATGTATTTTTTTAAAAAAAATATTTTTAGAGCGGTTTTTATATGTGTGTAGATGCCACCCCAGGCTGTACACATACTTACTGGTAGGCTATGAAATGCACAAGGGTTGCCTTTTCACAGTGTGTTTTCTACTTAGGGGATTGCAGTTGTACACAACATTGTGTGACAGCATCCTATAAATTGCTGGCTACTATCCATGTTGTCTGTACACACAGGCGGGCATGTTTTAACACTGGCATACAATAGAGTTCTGCTGACACCCATAATCAATAAAGTTGTGGCCTGTTTAAATAATCCCAGTACTGTTGTCCTGTGTTTTATTGCCTGCTGATGTCCTGAGCCCTGCCCATTGGCTTTGAAGCCTGGATCATCAACCAATGGCTTCAAAGTCATCACAAATATAGAGGACAGTAGGCATCCATGTTTTCTCCTTCTGGAAATGGGGTTATCCTGAAGGAACAGGTGCACAGCTGTCCATGGAGGCGCAGGTCAATTCTGTGTCCAGGGCAGCTGTCTACCAGCTCCATCTGGTATGCAGGCTGAGACCCTACCTGCCCACAGACTGTCTCTCCAGAGTGGTGCGTGCTTTGGTTATCTGTTGCTTGGACTACTGCAATGCGCTATACGTGGGGCTACCTTTGAAGGTGACCCAGAAACTACAACTAATCCAGAATACGGCAGCTAGACTGGTGACTGGGAGTGGCCGTCGAGACCACATAACGCCAGTCTTGAAAGACCTACATTGGCTCCCAGTACGTTTCCAAGCACAATTCAAAGTGTTGGTGCTGACCTTTAAAGCCCTAAACAGCCTTGGCCCAGTATACCTGAAGGAGCGTCTCCACCCCCATCATTCAGCCCAGACACTGAGGTCCAGCTCCGAGGGCCTTCTGGCGGTTCCCTCACTGCAAGAAGTGAGGTTACAGGGAACCAGGCAGAGGGCCTTCTCAGTAGTGGCACCCACCCTGTGGAACACCTTCCCATCAGATGTCAAGGAATTAAACAACTACCTGTCTTTTAGAAGACACCTTAAGGCAGCCCTGCTTAGGGAAGTTTTTAATGTTTGATGTTTTATCATGTTTTTAGTATTCTGTTGGGAGCTGCTCAGAGTGGCTGGGGAAACCCAGCCAGATGAGCAGGGTATAAATAAAAAAATGTTGTTGTTGTTGTTGTTGTTGTTGTTGTTGTTGTTTTAGAGTGATAGCCATTCATGTTGATTACTGATATGAAGGCATATAAGAGGAATGGCTTTGTCAATTTAGGTCCTAAATTTAAGCAGGAAATCAACTGTAGGTGATACCTCCAATTTGCACAATCAAGTGCCTTGAAGGCATCTAAGGTTCCAGAGGCTGCTTTATATTCTTCAGAGTGGTGGACTAAATTTAGGAGTCTTCTGAATGAATCTGCAGTGTGTCAACTTAGTAGGAAACAGGGCTGATATGCACTGATATATTGTAGGATAGGCACTTTAAGCCTGTTAACAAAAAAATAGTATACTCTATACTGAGCCCTGCAAAAGCCTTACACATGTCTAACTGCTTGGTGCCTTTACTGGTTTTGGGATGGAATCTATTTTGGAGTGTCTTCAAGCCTCTGGCATCTGACCACCCAATAAACAATTTCATCATACGAGGTAGTACTTCTGTATACTGTTTACGGAATTCTTTGCAGAACCCAGCAGGGCCTGAATATTTACATTTCTTGAATTTTTAAATGGCATCCTTGAGGTCTTCTACGTGGGCTCTTTTTCTACGCTGGCTGATTTTTAAAATTTTATTTTTTAAGCCTTTGCTCCTCTGAGATCACCTGGATGCTATGGTTTTCTAATCATAACATGATGTCTCTATGGCCTCCTTCAGCTTCAGTAATATGTAAATAATAGTAAAACGGAAAAAGCAAACTCTTTGCAAAATCTCTTGGGGTGTATAGAGCGCGTTTCCTGTTGTGAATTTAATTGCCATCATTTTCCACATGGTCCTTTTCCTTATTAACCTAGGTGACAAGAGTTTTGAACATTTAATATTATGGTTACAATCAGGGGTGTAGCAAGGGGGGCGGGGGCGGTCCGCCCCAGGTTCTATAGTGGAGGGGGTGACAAATTATCAAGGAACAATTTTTTTTGAAAAAAAAATTTGGGGAAAAAATGTTGAATTTTTTTTTTTTTTATGCCTGCTCCGAAGGTCTTATCTTACTATACTAGGGATTATATAGCTATATATGAAATTTCATGCATATCGGTTAATATCTTGACCCTCCTCCACCAAAATAGCTGTTCACTTGGCTGTTTTCCTATGTCATGAAGGCTGAAATTTCAGTTCAGTGGAGCACTTACTGTTCCCAACCCTAACCCTGTGGAAAGCCATCTAATTAGACTTTAATTTGATTTTGAGATGTTTTTAGGAGGTAATTTAATTATTGTTTGATTTTATACCAATGTTATGTATCTGATGTTAGCCACCCTGAGCCCGACTTTGGCCAGGGAGGGTGGGATATAAATAAAAGTTTTTTTATTATTACTTGTTATTATTCCTTTGTAAGAAAATATGAAATAACGTAAAACCATTTGGGGGGGGAATCAATGGGGGGGTTGACAAGAAATTTTTCCGCACCGGGTACCACCTGACCTTCCCATGCCTGGGGGGGGGGGGGTGTGACAAAAAAATGTTGCCCCCGGGTACCAATTTACCTTGCTACGCCCCTGGTTACAATATTATTTGCTGATCAGAAAGCATTCTCCCACTGGTATTATTTTTCAGCATAGCCAATTCTCTTTTCTTTAAAATCAGTTTTCGAGGATAGTTTTAGTGTTGTATTAATTGACTATAAAAAAGTTTAGCATTTAATTTCATTGTTCTTTCATGGTAAAGTGATAATTAGATTATAATTAGCAAGTTTCACTCATGCTAACTTCGGTTATACTAAATTGTGGGTTAAAATATGTGACCATATTTGACAAAGTACGTTTTGACTGGTCAAATGACCAAGACTACTACAGACTTGCGAAATGATGCATAATCTTGGCCTAGTCAAACCACACAGAGATGACTTTACAAGGATATACTACTGTAGGTAACTGTGCTTTCCTCTCAAATGTAAAGTGTACGGCAGTCAAAGGAAAGTATGTTTGGTATTTAACATTACAAACAGTGAGGGTTCAGCTGTGGTTTGGTGGCATTTATTTCTGCTGGTTAATTTGAGGTCTAACATGACCAATGCCTTTCTTAGGATGTGAGTCTCAGCACAAAATGATACACCCACCAGCCCATTTTATGACTTACCTAGTAATTAGATTTTTTTTTATTTTTTAACTGTGCTTTAACCTAAACTCTGCATGGTTCTCATTGGGGTTTCTGTTATTTACAGAGTGAGGAGGAGGCTCTCTGTTCTGGTTTTGAGCTTTTACCACTTAGCCATTCTATATTTATATCTGATAAGCCTGCACAAATACACATATACATACTATAACCTGGGAATTCTGCATGGCAGACATTATTAACCCTCTCCCTCAAGGAAACCAAGAACAAGAAGAATCCAGAGAAGGCCACTGGAAAATGTCCCACTCAAACATATTAATGGTTTATTTATTCTGCTATAACAGATGCAGATTCATTTATCGTTACTAATTCGTGCTAAGTCATGGAACAGTTTAAAAGAGGTCAAATGAAGGGCATGAGAAGCATAGGACAACAACAAAAATTACCCTTAAGAGAATACAGTGGTACCTCGGGTTGTGCACTCAATTTAAAAGAGGTAAAATGAAGGGCATTTAAAATAGGTCAAATGAAGGGCATGAGAAGCATAGGACAACAACAAAAATTACCCTTAAGAGAATACAGTGGTACCTCAGGTTACGCACTCAATTTGTTCCGGGGTGCTGTTTGCACCCCGAACAGTGCACACCGAGGGGTGGTGCTTTTGCACATGCGCAAAGTGCGCAGAACGCTTCTGCGCATGTGCGGACCGCACAGACATGGGCAGAAGCATCTGCGCTCTTTGTTGCACTTCCGGGTTAGTGGAGTACGCAACCCGAACGTACACAACACGGAACGTGTGCAACCCGGGGTATGACTGTACTCAGGTATATGCACACAACTTGCAGGCTTAACATATAACAAGAGAACAAGAAGAACATAACATTTTAAGGATCTGGTGACTTCTGTTTCAGTGTATCTGAAGAAGTGTGCATGCACACGAAAGCTCATACCAGAACAAACTCAGTTGGTCTCTAAGGTGCTACTGGAAAGAATTTTCGATTTTGTTATAACATTTAAAGATTCAGGTAGGTAGCTGTGTTGGTCTGACGCAGTCGATATATATATAGAGAGAGAGAGAGAGAGTCCAGTAGCACCTTAGAGACCAACTAAGTTTGTTCTTGGTATAAGTTTTCATGTGCATGCACACTTCTTCAAATACAGATACGTGTATCTGAAGAAGTGTGCATGCACACGAAAGCTTATACCAAGAACAAACTTAATTGGTCTCTAAGGTGCTACTGGACAATTTTTAAATATATATATATATTGATAACATTTAAAGAAGATTGGAAAACATTTATTGAATATATGGGAAATAATTGTGTACAGCTGGCGGCATTAAGATAAATTCAACAGTGTAAATAAGTTTTGATGGATGCAATAATGGAATACTGAATGGTATAGTTTTTGTAAAATATGCAGGGATTTATGGTATGTAAAATGAACCATGGAAAGAGAAGAAGGGAGGCCATTGATATCTTAAGGGTGTAAATTGAGTATTTAAAATTGTAAAATGGAAAATTTAATAAAAATGAGAGAGAGAGAGAGAGAGAGAGAGAGAGAGAGAGAGAGAGAGAGAGAGAGAGAGCTGGGTATGTTTAGCCTGGAGAAGAGAAGGTTAAGGGGTGATATGATAGCCATGTTCAAATATATAAAAGGATGTCATATAGAGGAGGGAGAAAGGTTGTTTTCTGCTGCTCCAGAGAAGCGGACACGGGGCAATGGATTCAAACTACAAGAAAGAAGATTCCACCTAAACATTAGGAAGAACTTCCTGACAGTAAGAGCTGTTCGACAGTGGAATTTGCTGCCAAGGAGTGTGGTGGAGTCTCCTTCTTTGGAGGTCTTTAAGCGGAGGCTTGACAGCCATCTGTCAGGAATGCTTTGATGGTGTTTCCTGCTTGGCAGGGGGTTGGACTGGGTGGCCCTTGTGGTCTCTTCCAACTCTATGATTCTATGATTCTGGTAATCAGGCTAGCAACATTGCAATGCTAACCTGATCTTAACGTCCTATAGTCCAGCTCAAAAAGGTGAGTGAGGGTTGAGCCAACATTAAATCAGAGGTTCACTATGTATTCTTCAGTTCTGAAGTGATCCCAGCCAATCATGGCTCACCTGATAAGAAGGCTGATGTCGTAACGCTACATAACCACTCAGATTATGCCATGTGATGACATCACTCAAGGCAAATAAGGGCAATTGAGAGCAACAGGGCAATATTGCCTAAAGCAATAACATGGGCAATCCAAGCCAATGAAGGAACACACAACTGAACTGGTTTATGTCACAAAGCTATGAGATGAAGTCAATGGAAGCAAGCGAAGCCAACTGAGAGTGAAGGTATGCATGGGGCCACGCAAACAAATGGCCAACAGGAGTGCTAAAGAAATGCTGGAAAGCATACGGTGACCTTCAATACCATAAAAAGATTCACCCCCAAAAAATGCAAGTAGTTTGTGCTTGCAATTAATACAGTACAGAGAAAACAGCTCAGTGTTTGCATTCAGCATTGGAAATTGCCCCCTCTTGAAAACAAGCATATGCATCAGAGGTAAAAGGTAAAAAAAAAAAAGGCAAATATGGGGTTGCGGCACTCATCTCACTTTCAGGCCGAGGGAGCCGGCGTTTGTCCACAGACAGCTTTCCGGGTCATGTGGCCAGCATGACTAAACCACTTCTGGCGCAACGGAACACCGTGATGGAAACCAGAGCGCACCGAAACGCCGTTTACCTTCCCACTGCAGTGATACCTATTTATCTACTTGCACTGGTGTGCTTTCGGACTGCTAGGTTGGCAGGAGCTGGGACAGAGCAAGGTACAGCCTTGAGCTCAGCCATCTTTCAGACATGGGTATAAGGAATACACGGTTTTGAGACTATATATCACCCCACCCTGGGTAGGCTTTCATTGTACCTGTCAATATCTGAAACAAGCTAAGGTCTGTTGTCATCATCATCATCATCATCATCCACTGCAGGCTCACCTGGTGCCTAAATTAATGCCTTTTAGATACCAGGAAAATATCCTTTTATTTTCCTAGGCTTTTAACCATTGATGTATCCCCTCACCTGCTGTCATTATGCTGAGCACCACCTTCTACTGTTTTTATTGAGATTCTGTTGTAAACCGTCAGGCAAATATTGAGTTAAACTAAAATATCCTCCTTAGTGACGCATATCTGGCTCCATCTTTATTAACTTTCAGGAAGAACTTGAACACATTCCTGTTTATCCAGGAATTTGATGGCTGAAGAATACTGTTCCTGGCAGCCCTGAGATCACTGGATGACGTAGTGTTTTTAACTGAAACTATTTCTTAGATGTTTCTAATTATAACTGTTTTAGAACACCTCTAAAAATGTGGATGTGTTTACTGCCCGGGGTTCCTTTGAGAGGAATGGTGCCCTGTTGTTGTTGTTTAGTCGTTTAGTCGTGTCCGACTCTTCGTGACCCCATGGACCAGAGCACACCAGGCACTCCTGTCTTCCACTGCCTCCTGCAGTTTGGTCAGACTCATGTTAGTAGCTTCAAGAACACTGTCCAACCATCTTGTCCTCTGTCGTCCCCTTCTCCTTGTGCCCTCCATCTTTCCCAACATCAGGGTCTTTTCCAGGGAGTCTTCTCTTCTCATGAGGTGGCCAAAGTATTGGAGCCTCAGCTTCAGGATCTGTCCTTCCAGTGAGCACTCAGGCCTGATTTCCTTAAGAATGGATAGGTTTGATCTTCTTGCAGTCCATGGGACTCTCAAGAGTCTCCTCCAGCACCATAATTCAAAAGCATCAATTCTTCGGCGATCAGCCTTCTTTATGGTCCAGCTCTCACTTCCATACATTACTACTGGGAAAACCATAGCTTTAACTATACGGACCTTTGTCGGCAAGGTGATGTCTTTGCTTTTTAAGATGCTGTCTAGGTTTGTCATTGCTTTTCTCCCAAGAAGCAGGCGTCTTCTTGTTGTGTCTTGGGTTCGTGGAGCAATAAGTCCAGAGACACTTCTTCGTGAACAGCTCTTTATTGTAAGGATAGGACAAGACTGGGGAATAGGGGGTAGGGAAAGCTCTATTTATAGACACACTGGTACAGAGGGGAAAGATACATTTAAGCGGGAACCAATAATATTCAAACTTTCCGGCGGGACCCAATCAGGCTGTGGATTGTGCTTGTACTCTTTAAATTGACCAATGACATTACTCCACCCGGCTGACAGAATATCTTAATTAATACACAACACTTCTAATTTTGTGACTGCTCTCACCAGCTGCAGTGATCATGGAACCCAAGAAAGTAAAATCTCTCACTGCCTCCATTTCTTCCCCTTCTATTTGCCAGGAGGTGATGGGACCAGTGGCCATGAATCTTAGTTTGGTGCCCAATTAATTTAATAAATAACATAAATATTTGAATGGAAGCTTTCTTCCCATCTATTTGGCATACAGGAAGTATTACCAACCCATAATTGTATGGTAGAATAGCTCCAATTATGAGATATTTCCTCCTGAACACCACGTCCTTTTCCATCTGAACATTGCGTGCAACAATTTCTCTGTGAATTTAGCATTAACAGATCACACTTACAGTAAAAACCAACAGGTGTGTGTGTGTGTTTTAAAGTGATGACAGAGCCATGGAAAAATGCGCAAACAGTTTTGACAAGATGTCAGCGGGGACCTTAAAAGAATCAGCGTGGAACAAAGTCTTTGCTGCACCGGACAAGATAAATCAAACAAAAGCAACACACCAAAGAAACACCCTGGCAGGAGAAATCCGAACAGATTAGTCCAGCAGGTCACATTTTTATTACTTGTCACAATTAGCACTATATTATATGGCTAAGTGGCAGCTTCTCATTGCCTTGTTTCAGATCTTTAGCATTAAATGGGAAGCACCCTTTGAGAGCACAAGGGTTGCGATGCTAGTTGAGCCAGTTCATGCAGGTTCTGAAGGTGATTTGCTGGTTTCCATTTGTGGTGTGAGCTGCTGTGTGGTCAGCAGAAGACTGCGTGAGCACCTCTATACAAACACCAGCCAGCAGGGTGGGGCAGCATTGCCCAAGTGCTGAGACGAGGGGGAGCGGAGAAGTATCAGGGAGGTTGGCACATTATGGGGGCAGCAGCAAGGGCTCTACCTGCTGCAGCCATACTGGGCCAATCTCCTTGCTACCTCTCCTTCTTGGTTACTGTAGGAAGCGGGTGGCGCTGTGCTCTAAACCACAAGGTCAATTTCTTTATGTCGTTTTTAATTCACTTGTACTGTACACTTCTGCCAATCTACATAGTTTTTAGAAACAGGTAGGTAGCCGCGTTAGTCTGCCATAGTCAAAACAATATAATTTTTTTTAAAAAAAAATCCTTCCAGTAGCTTTCGTGTGCATGCAGACTTCTTCAGATGTTTCAGTGTATCTGAAAAAGTGTGCATGCATACGAAAGCTCATGCCAAGAACAAACTTAGTTGGTCTCTAAGGTGCTACTGGAAGGATTTTTTTTTAAAAAAAAAAATTATATAGTTTTTAGAAAGTGTTTTAAGAAGGAGAGGAGGAGAACTTATTGTTGCGCCCAAGGTGGTCTAAACCACTGAGCCTCTTGGGCTTGCCGATCAGAAGGTCGCTGGTTCACGACGGGGTGAGCTCCCATTTCTCTGTCCCAGCTCCTGCCAACCTTGCAGTTCGAAAGCACGCCAGTGCAAGTAGATAAATAGGTACTGCTGTGGCGGGAAGGTAAACGCCGTTTCCGTGCACTCTGGTTTCAGTCGCGGTGTTCCGTTGCACCAGAAGTGGTTTAGTCATGCTGGCCACATAACCCAGAAAGCAGTCTGTGGACAAACGCCGGCTCCCTCGGCCTGAAAGTGAGATGAGCACCGCAACCCCATATTCACCTTTGACTGGACTTAACCATCCAAGGGTCCTTTACCTTTACCTTACTGAGCCAATCTCTTGCCACCTCTCCTGCTTGGTTACCAGCAGCGACCTCTATGTTTGGAAACCAAGTGAACAACACTGCCCCACCCCACCAGTCACTGCCACAATCCTGATCTACAATTAGTACTAAGACAGTCCCTGCCCTGGGTCTCATCATTTTAAAAGGCATGACATGTAAGGACGAAGGAAGATGAGCAGGAGGAAGAAGCAAGTTCAACGCGACTTTTTGTTTTTTTTTTAACAAAATTTATTAGCTTTTTCATACAAAAAAAAAAAAACACATACCCGACCCCACACCTACAAATATAAAAACAAATACAAATACATAAAATGTCAGGATTTTTCTTCTTAACAGTATACCTTACAAAAAAAAAATTCTAGTTTCAAATCTTGACGCTTGACTTCCCCCGCCTTTTCACCTTCGGTTTTAAATCAATATACTTAATTCCTTAACAATTTCACTCTATAAAAGTTTAGTTTTACTCAAAAATAACACAAATATCTTGATCTTACTATTATAACTTAAATCATAATCAAATATTCTTATAACTAAACTTATTTCTTCTATCCTTTAACATGCTGCTTTTAACTTAAAGTTCAATATCTCCTTTCTTACTATCAACGCGACTTTTTGAAGTCACAGTTCTTAACACAGTTATTCTGTCTGTGCAGATTTTCGTTGCCCGAAAGAGAAGCCACTCCTCCTTGTTGTCGGACAAGTTTGCTAATGTGTGGCAATATCTTCACAATTTAATAAATGTGAAATATATACGCTTCAGTTCTGCGGCGGGTGGGAATCTGCATTAGCTCTCTGGGTTTCTCTATATTCCTTTTTCTTGGCTCCAATGGACAAAGGAAATGGTGAGCAGGTATATAAGTATTTGAGGTGTCGTGATAAAATAATGCACCAAGAGCTTACGGTCCAATCATAGTTGCGTCAACCAGAAAGTGGTCAGGCTGGAACGCAAAGATCAAAGTCTTCTCCTGACAGCATAACTAAGGCACAGCACTCACACGGTTAATAAGAGTCTGGGTTTGTAAGAGCCCAATGCAGAATCTAAACACACCGTAATGTTTGGGCATGGCCTGGGTGGTACAAGGGTGGGGCTCAAGATGAGTCACTTGTGAAGCATTGTAGAAGCATTTCTGCTACAACAGACATATTTGCTCAATATGCAGCTTCAATATGTATTAGTGCTATCATGCAGGGTCAGCTGAAGACATTTTGGCAATTTGGAAGAAATCAAACATGTAGGAAACAAAACAAACCCTTAAAACCTCTTCCTGTACACTAATGGTACTCAAAATCTGCTGCCTGGGGGAACCACCTCACTTTGTCTCATGGTAAGGGTAACATGGACCTGCCCTTCCTTACTCACACAGGGTGATGCTGTAACTCTGGGTACATGCCAACCTAAAAACCACCAATAGCAGGATGAACAAATAGAACATGGGGGGCCGTTTCCATTTAAAGGCAAATTTACCTAATTTCTGAAACTGTATGTGAACCGAAAATTGGCGGCCATACAAAATTTGTACTTCTCTGAATTTTGCAGTGCCAAGTAACGTGTACAAGACTGCATATACAATGGAAAATATGCATAAAACGCATGTATTTGTGAATGTAACACACAAAGAAATGCACTGTATTAGGGGACAAGTGCTTTGCAAAAATGTGTATATTGGGCAAACCGGCATACCAAAAAAAAATATGTGTTTATTCGGATAAATTCACACTAAAATGCGGTTGAATTTTCAAAAAAAGAATGTGGAAATGTGAAGGACTTAACTTAAGATGGAGAGAATGAGAAATAAAGAGAAACCAAAACTGATAGATATGCCCATCCCTAAGTTCCACTCTCTTGAATACGTCAGTTAACATATTCCACTTTACGTTCCTCAATAGCTTATTAAAGCTGTCAAAAGTCACCTTTGTGGCCCTTGCGGTGGGGCAAGCAGGATACACATATCTCCTAGAGGGAAGGTTTACTGCTGGACTGATGGGAAGTTTGGTAGACAGTATGAATATACCCCTAAGTGACTTAAGGTGAGGCATTCCACTTCATACATAAGTAACATTCTTTACTCAGTGAAATGAGAGATAGCGACATGAAGCTTTAAAAAATGAGCCTGAGGAGCGGAGCAAATAAAACAAAGCAGATTTGACATTTAAAGATGAAAGTTGGGAATGGGTTGATGTGGGAACCATTGGTATTTGGCTGTAAAACGTCTGACGTGCAGAAAAACCCCAGTAGACTTCAAAAGCCTCAGAATGGTTTTTTTTTTTATTGGAGTGGGGGAGAATATTTATTTTAATTAACACACACATGCATACAACCAATTTAGGGGGGAAGGTTGGGCGTCTTTTTTCAAGGATTGTGTATGCGGAAGTAAAAACAATGAAAATCATTACAAGCAAAGTTAGTATTCTTTAAAACAAGAGCTGGACAAACACTTTTCCTCACAAGCCATATTTGCTTGAGGATAATGTCTTGCGAGGGCTGAATGCCAGCCACTGCTGGGAGTTGACGATAGTTGAAGCAGGAGATAAAATTGTTCGGGATGAACTATTCCAGAATAAAGGCCCTCTCCCACTCCAATTTTCCACAATGGATAATTCAGATTGTTGTTGTTGTTGTTGTTTAGTCGTTTAGTCGTGTCTGACTCTTCGTGACCCCATGGACCAGAGCACGCCAGGCACCCCTATCCTCCACTGCCTCCGCAGTTTGGCCAAACTCATGCCAGTCGCTTCGAGAACACTGTCCAACCATCTCATCCTCTGTCGTCCCCTTCTCCTTGTGCCCTCCATCTTTCCCAACATCAGGGTCTTTTCCAGGGAGTCTTCTCTTCTCATGAGGTGGCCAAAGTATTGGAGCCTCAGCTTCAGGATCTGTCCTTCCAGTGAGCACTCAGGGCTGATTTCCTTCAGAATGGATAGGTTTGATCTTCTTGCAGTCCATGGGACTCTCAAGAGTCTCCTCCAGCACCATAATTCAAATAATTCAGATTAGAATCCCCAATTCTAGGCAGGTCTACTTCGAAGTAAGCCCCATTGATGGATTGATGGGGTTACGCTCAAATAAGTATACAGAGGACTATTTTTCAGTACAGCAAACCAATACATCTGCAGTTGCGGAAAGCAAATGGAAGTAGTTCCTTTCTGACTTTAGTGTGCTGCATTTGCACATATACATCCATATATGGCAGAAACATACCAATTTGTTCTGAGACAGCTGAGGCAAAAACTTATTTTTCCAAGCAACAAAACCAAAGCAGCAAAGAGAGAGTCTTTTTCTTTTCTTTTTTTTTACAAAATAGAGTCCTGCCCTTTCCAGTTGTTATGACTTTGCTGAGTAAAGAGGGGAAACTACTTTTAAAGCCAGGAAAACATGTTGGAAATTACAAGAAACCTAGAGCTCCAGATTGTCCATCTGTGCTTTAAATATAACACAACACAGAATGGTGGGGGGGGGGACTTCTGCAGGTCTTATAGCTAGGTATTTTGTTGTTGTAGTCGTTCAGTTGTGCCCGACTCTTCGTGACCCCATGGACCAGAGCACGCCAGGCACGCCTATCTTTCACTGCCTCCTGCAGTTTGGCCAAACTCATGCTAGTAGTTCGCTTCAAGAACACTGTCCAACCATCTCGTCCTCTGTCGTCCCCTTCTCCTTGTGCCCTCCATCTTTCCCAACATCAGGGTCTTTTCCAGGGAGTCTTCTCTTCTCATGAGGTGGCCAAAGTACTGGAGCCTCAGCTTCAGGATCTGTCCTTCCAGTGAGCACTCAGGGCTGATTTCTTTAAGGATGGATAGGTTTGATCTTTTTGCAGTCCATGGGACTCTCAAGAGTCTCCTCCTGCACCATAATTCAAAAATAGCTAGGTATACAAAGGTCCATTTATCATGTAATATCTTGCTACAGCTTTCTTGTTTAATGAACCAGGTTGTCACATATATTGCTCCCTGTTGTAAAATCCCTTCTTGCCACTTGGCAGGGAAATAGAGGTGTCCCAAGCCACTCCAAGGTTAGAAGTCACTCACTGGACAGTTTGGACACCTGGATGGACTCTGAAGTATGCCATTCTATGAAATGGTAAAGAGAATGTTAACCACACACATGGTTTAGGCATCATCTGCACTATACATTGAAAGGAAGCTATCTCAGACAAAAGTGGAAAGGACCTAACAGAAGCAGAAGACATCAAGAAGAGGTGGCAAGAATACACAGAGGAATTATACCAGAAAGATTTGGAGGTCTCATACACCCCAGGTAGTGTGGTTGCTGACCTTGAGCCAGACATCCTGGAGAGTGAAGTCAAATGGGCCTTAGAAAGCCTTGCTAACAACAAGGCCAGTGGAAGTGATGATATTCCAGCTGAACTATTTAAAATTTTAAAAGATGATGCTGTTAAGGTGCTACACTCAATATGCCAGCAAGTTTGGAAAACTCAGCAGTGGCCAGAGGATTGGAGAAGATCAGTCTACATCCCAATCCCAAAGAAGGGCAGTGCCAAAGAATGCTCCAACTACCGCACAATTGCACTCATTTCACACGCTAGCAAGGTTATGCTTAAAATTCTACAAGGCAGGCTTAAGCAGTATGTGGACCGAGAACTCCCAGAAGTGCAAGCTGGATTTCGAAGGGGCAGAGGAACCAGAGACCAAATTGCAAACATGCGCTGGATTATGGAGAAAGCTAGAGAGTTCCAGAAAAACATCTACTTCTGCTTCATTGACTACGCAAAAGCATTTGACTGTGTCGACCACAGCAAACTATGGCAAGTTCTCAAAGAAATGGGAGTGCCTGATCACCTCATCCGTCTCCTGAGAAATCTCTATGTGGGACAAGAAGCTACAGTTAGAACTGGATATGGAATAACTGATTGGTTCAGTGGAGGATAGGGGTGCCTGACGTGCTCTGGTCCATGGGGTCACGAAGAGTCGGACACGACTGAACGACTGAATAACAACAACATCTCGTACCACTTTAAACATTTACCTGGCTTCCCCCAGAGTATTCTGGTAACTGTAGTTTGTTAGGGGGCTGTTAAGAGACCCTTTCCCCGCACACAGCTACTATTTCCTAAATGGCTTAACAGCCAATCCCTCGTCCCAGGGAAGTCTGGGAATTGTACCATTTTATACAAATACCGCATATTCTCTCCCTCCCTCCCTTTCTCTTACACAAACACACACACACCCTCCCAGCTTAGCCTCTTTGTTGTACGGGAGAGACGGCACGTACAGAATAAGGAAGGGTGCAGATTACAGAGTCATAGGCAAATAAAATTTAACTGTAAAAAAAAAATGCTTCAAAATCCATTGCGATAAGATTATGTACTTTGGTGTGTGAGGGCATGGGGAGAACTATCAAAGCCACCTGCAGAATGATGAAAGGATGAAAAACAAGGAAATCTACCTGGGTGGGGACTGGTCGTTATTCATGCTGCTCTACTATAGAAACACTTTTCGAGGATGCAAATCTGGATTTCTAGGCTGCATGCTTGCGATCAAAATGAAACCGGAAACATTTTTAGAGAGAATATTTCAATTGTCCCTGCTCAGGATTCAAGTAACTGGCATTCGGAGTCATCCTGCCTCTGACCAAACAAATAGAATATAACTATTGCAATTAGTTGCTTCTGATAGCCTTATCATCCATGAATTTCTCTAATTCCCTTTTTAAACCATCCAAGTTGATGGCCACTTCTGTTATCTTGCAGGAGCAAATTTTGCAGCTTAACTAGGCGCTATGTGACGTGGTTCATTGTTTCGGTCTGAATCTGCCAACATTCCAGGGTTTAGTTTTCCTTCACCTTGTTTTAGGAGGTGGCACTGTGGTCTAAACCACGGAGTCTCTTGAAGAGTTTTTTGGAAGAGTTTTGGATTTGATATCCCGCTTTTCACTACCTTAAGGAGTCTCAAAGCGGCTAACATTCTCCTTTCCCTTCCTCCCCCACAACAAACACTCTGTGAGGTGAGTGGGGCTGAGAGACTTCAGAGAAGTGTGACTAGCCCAAGGTCACCCAGCAGCTGCATGTGGAGGAGCAGAGACGCAAACCCGGTTCCCCAGATTATGAGACTACCGCTCTTAACCACTACACCACACTGGCTCTTGGGCTTGCTGATCAGAAGTTCGGCACTTCGAATCCCCCTGATGGGGTGAGCTCCCATTGCTCTTTCCCAGCTCCTGTCAACCTAGCAGTTCGCAATCACGGCAGTGCAAGTAGATAAATAGATACCGCTGCGGCAGGAAGGCAAACGGCGTTTCCGTGCACTCTTGCTTCCGTCACGGTGTCCTGTTGCGCCAGAAGCGGTTTAGTCCTGCAGGCCACATGACCTGGAAAGCTGTCTGTGGACAAACGCTGGCTCCCTCAGCCTGAAAGAGAGATGAGCGCCGCAACCCCATAGATGCCTTTGACTGGACTTAACTGTCCAGGGGTCCTTTACCTTTTTACCTTTACCAATTAAAGTGTGAAATAAAGCAAACCTTTATCCTATCCTGCTGTTGCTGTTTCCCTCTTAGGGTTGTCCGCTGAGATGTTCCAGAGGGCCTCCTGCACTTTTGCAAGTTCCTCGATAGACAGTTACATGGCAGGCAATAACAAAGCGATGGTGATATACCCATGAAGGAAACCATATACCCAGTGCTTTTTTTTTTTCAAAAAAAATAATATTTAGGGGTACTCTCATTTTTTAAAAAGGTAAAGGACCCCTGACAGTTAAGTCTAGTTGCAGGCGATTCTGGAGTTGCGGCGCTCATCTTGCTTTACTGGCCGAGGGAGCTGGCGTTTGTCCGCAGACAGTTTTTCCAGGTCATGTGGCCAGCATGACTAAGCCGCTTCTGGCAAAACCAGAGCAGCGCACGGAAACGCCGTTTACCTTCCCGCCGGAGCGGTACCTATTTATCTACTTGCACTTTGACATGCTTTCAAACTGCTAGGTGGGCAGGAGCTGGGACCGAGCAACGGGAGCTCACCTCGTCGTGGGGATTCGAACCGCCGACCTCCCAATCGGCAAGCCCTAGGTTCAGTGGTTTAGACCACAGCGCCACCCACGTCCCATTCTCATTTTCTTACTCATATTGAAATACTGCCCCTCAATGAGGCCAAGCTTAGATTCACAAGATGTGTAGGGGTATGCATACCTCTGCATCCCCCCAGGAAAAAAGCACTGAGTATACCTGATAGCTGTATCAGCACAGGATCCTTGCTTGGATGGTGAGTTGGCAACCCCAGGCATGTTTCTTCCTTTTTACATTCAATCATCCCTCATGATAAAGTCTGTAACCATGTTGTATGTGTTGCTTTTTATTGCTGGAACTGCACTGAGGGGGATATGTTCCTTGTAACCTGGTCTGATGCACCATTTGCTCTTAAGAATAAACTCTGCCTCTCCAAAGTGCAAAACAATAAACACCCCAGAATAAATAGCAGCAGAATAAAACAAAATAAAATAAAAAATTCCTTCCAGTAGCACCTTAGAGACCAACTAAGTTTGTTCTTGGTATGAGCTTTCGTGTGCATGCACACTTCTTCAGATAACACTGAAACAGAAGTCACCAGACCCTTATATATAGTGAGGGAGTGGGGAGGGGTATTACCTGTAACCAGAATAAAACAGACATTTAATGACTGTTTTTCAAGTGAAGCAAATGGAATCGGACAGTTTGGGGTGGCAGCATTGAAACTAGAAGCAAATTTTATCTTCATTTAAAAAAAAAAGATAGAAAAATGATCTTAGGGAAAGCACGACGTCAGATAGCAATGTATATTCTGCTTTTTACAAAAACTTCCAGAGCAGGTAAAGTAATTGCTTTTACTTGGCCCACTTCCATAATATTGCAAGTCATAAAATGTTTCATAAAATAGGTTTCATGCTCAACTGTATTTGTTGTCAGATGTTGCCGACACCCTGTATAATAACTTGAACTCTGAGCATAAAATACGGTTGGGTCGATATTCCTAGCCAATGTTATCATCAAAGACTCGTCATCACAGCCTCATTTTGAATGGCCTACCATTTGTTGAGTCATCGACTGGACAAAACTTTTGTTTTCTTTTGCAAGTCTGGTTTCAGCGGGGAATTGAACTGGGTGACCTTTTCCATTTTAGGGCCTCTCATCTTTCACTTGCACGCTCTCCCTCCTTTCCTGTAGAGGGCTTAGGGAGCCACATGTGATACGGTGGTTCGGTTTTGCAAGAAGTTTCAGCTTCGAAAAGACCGCACATCTCTCAATATTGCAAGGCTTCTCCCTTTTATCTTCTCGTGAAATAAATGTCTGATTCCAAATAATCAGACAAGCTCTGGTACCACAGCAAAAGGAAAACCTGTGTTAACCAATAAAAGTTTTTATGGACTGTGGGAGACTCAGGATCAAATCCTTTACAGTACTGTGTCATAAAACTAATAGCACTTGGTGATCTCTTCTAGTCTAGCCAAACCTCAAGGGAATGTTGTGATAAAATGGGGCATGTCCTTGCATGCTACCCAAACTCATTGGAGGAAACATGGGGCATACATTGAATGAAGTACTAAAGCACCATCTTCAAGAGACCTCCCTTTTGATATTGTGTTACTAAGTGGGGAGTTAATCTACGGGGTCAATCTGAACTTTGCAATTTGAACTTTGCAGCAGAGCGCATTGTGAAGAATTTGATTTCTGCAACAAAAGACCTAAAGATAGCAAAAAGGATATGGGTCGGAGTGGGGCAGTGGAGTTCACACCCTATGTGAAATGCCCCGAATATGCATAGCAACTTTCATTTTTCATTCTCTCTCTCTCTCTCTGTCTCTCTCTCTCTTTTGAAATAATTTTTATTTGATTTATAACAATACAAAATACATATCCATATTTAGAGATTCCTCCGAATCTCTGGGCTTCCCACCTCTGGGTCCTATTGTCAACTTTTTCAACTGCATATTATTCAGTAATACATATTTTATGTCACTCCATTTTGTCCATAATATTTGCTACATTACGAGTGTTATTGTAGTCCTGCTAATGTTTTCATCTGCTTACAGTTGTCTCCTAGATAAGTTATACGTTTAATAATAATAATTTATTAAAACGGTCTCAGACCAGCTCCAGCTTATACAACAAATCACATAGCAAAACATAAGAGGGATACAAAGAGCATTACAGTGCAAGTAAAACAGCAATTAAGATTAAATGTTGGCATGCCCCCACTGGTTGCCGTTAAAAGGGTCAGCCGTTAAGAAGCTCTTGTTTCCTACGTCTAATGGCAGATACACAAAATTTAGCTACATTGATCGTGATTTCGGGGTCCTTGTCATCTACCAAGGCTCTTAGACGTTGGGATTCAGGTTCGTTCTTGAACTTTTGTAGGACCGGTGTAATGAAGGTCAACCGTAAGTCCTCATAGAAACTACAGTGTAACAGCACATGTAAATTTGTTTCGACTTCCGGTGAGCCACATGGGCAGACTCGTGCCACATAAGGTTTACCCTCATATCTGCCTTGCAACAGGGCAGAGGCTAGCACATTAAATCTGGCAAGGGTGAAGGAGTGTCTATACTTAGATGTTTGTGATTTTGACAGATAGTTTGCAGGAGAGAACCCTCTTCCCTAATCTCTTATTACTGCATGTCCGTTCATTTCATTCATGTGGCATTGTAACTCCACGTCCCAAATACGTTGGCGAACTATATTTCTAGCTCATACCTAGTCTTCTTGGTTCCTGAGCGTTCCGGTCAGTTTTGCCATTCTAACTAAGTGCCACAGTCTGTCCTTCCAATCATCCAGGAATAGATCAGCACAAGCAGGCTACAAGACAAATTTCTTGACATGAACAATGACATACAGTCTAAAATGTATTAACTGGTACATCAGGTGCCAGATAACTCACAGCACACAGACCCTACCTAGAATCTCCATACTAGCCCAGAGATGGAAAGAAAACAAAGTCCCTACCAGAGAGGAATGGCAAACCAAGTTGATGGATTACACCAAAATGGCAAAACTGACCAGAAAGCTCAGGAACCAAGAAGACCAAAACTTCAATAAAGAATGGGTGTGTGTGTGTGTGTTATAATTTATCTAGGAGACCACTGCAAGCAGATGGAAACAATAGCAGCATTATAATAACAAATAGCAAATAATATGGACAATATATTATTATTATTATTATTATTTATTATTATTATTATTATTATTATTATAAATATGGGTAGGGACCCAGGTGGCGCTGTGGGTTAAACCACAGAGTCTAGGGCTTGCTGATCAGAAGGTTGGCAGTTCGAATCCCTGCCACGGGGTGAGCTCCCGTTGCTCGGTCCCAGCTCCTGCCCACCTAGCAGTTCGAAAGCACATCAAGTGCAAGTAGATAAATAGGGACCGCTCCAGCGGGAAGGTAAACAGCGTTTCCGTGCACTGCTCTGGTTCGCCAGAAGCGGCTTTGTCATGCTGGCCACATGACCCGGAAGCTGTCTGCAGACAAACGCCGGCTCCCTCGGCCTATAGAGCGAGATGAGCGCCGCAACCCCAGAGTTGGACACGACTGGACCTGATGGTCAGGGGCCCCTTTATATTTACCTTTTATGGACAATACGGAGAGAGATAAAATATGGATTATGAAATAATATGCAGTTGAGAAGGTGTACAATAGGGAAGTCCAGAGATTCCGGGAAATCTCTATAAATAGATATGCAATTTGTATTGTTATAATTCTATATTTGTAATATATATATATATATATATATATATATATATATATATATATATATATATAAAATCACACACAAAAAAAGAATCTTGAACTCCAGGCTCCTTGCTCTATCTGACAGCTTTCTTGCAGCTGTTGCTACTAACAAACAGCAGCAAACAATGCTTGGAATCCTAACGACATGCAGGTAATAAAGGCAGTAACTGCCTCCTCTTAAATGACTTGCTTCCGGTTTAGATTAAACCTGCCACAAACAATGTCTGTTCTCTATAGCAGATGATCTCGGGGAAGGGTTTTAATTAGGGCTAAGCCAAATGTTTTCCTGTTTTAACTTTCATTTTGAAACTGCCGTGCTTCAGGGGAGGGGCAGAAATCTTTACCAAATGTTTGCTTTCCCCCGGTTATGTTTGTTGCCTACAATTTTAAAAAAGCCACTGGAATAGAAGGCAGCGGAAAATTCCAGGCAAAGCACAAAGCTATTCTGAATAGGCAAAGAGCTCACTTGTACAACAGTGCCCCCTTAAGCCCATAAAGGCTAGCCGAATGTGACTTTTAAGAGATATCTAATCTACCCATCCAATAGTTTCTAGAAAAGGATACAATTTTAAAACATGGGGAAGTGAAAGCAAATTGATGGTCTTCATTATTATTGTTTTTAAACTGATGTACTAGAGACCTTTTATTTTTTAAAACAATTACATATACCACAGCGCCACCCGGTACGGACTGCACAAAGTATACCCTAAAGCGGGAAAAGGCAAAAAGATTTTTCTGAAATATGGCAAAGAGTTTGGGACAAAATAGTACAGTTGGTGTTAAGCTTGCCAGAGTAGGAACAAATGCAGCGTGCCACTGTGACTTTTGCTCAGTCTGAATGAGAAAACACTGCGGAACCAACTAAATAATGGCACAATTTGGAAGATATGCTTATTTCTATTTCTACAGATAACGGGGCATTTTATCCATCCGTCGATTGAGGTAGGAAAAAAGAGGAAACACCATTACAGTAAAACTCGTGCACTTGGTGAAAACCGCCACTTAAACCATACCCCTTTTTTTAAAAAAAATTATACTGAAAGGTATTAAAACTTTCTTCAAACACCTGAAGTTTCCTCTTCTCATTTTTCCTGCTAGTGATGCCTTATGGAAGAACTGACCACAATATTTAGAACCCATTCACAACTATGACTGGCTCTTTCTTTTCTTTCTCTCCCCCACCCTCCCTGTTTTCTTCTCAATTATATCTATGTATCAAATCCTTTAAACCTTTGGGAAGCCTGGCATTTCATTGGCCCACGCTAATTAGCAGAATTTGCTAATTCCCTTATAGTAATCCTCTTACCTGTACAGAGCTATTTCTGTTAGGGTCATCATTATCCTGAGGCCTCAATCTCCTCTCCGGATCTTTCTATCTTCAAGCGGAAGGCAGCTGGGGAGCCACATTTGCCTGGGCATCAACCAATCAAGGACGTTGGTGGTTACACTGGGGGAACCTGGAGCTGAGCACCTGAGCTGACAAGGTAGATTCCTTTATGTTGTTTTTAATTCATGTGCACTGTATACTTCTACCAATCTACATAGTCTTTAGAAAGTGTTTTAAGAAGGGGAGGAGGAGAACTTATTGTTGCGCCCAGGGTGGTCTAAACCACGGAGCCTCTTGGGCTTGCCGATCAGAAGGTTGGCGGTTTGAATCCCAGCGACGGTGTGAGCTCCCGTTGCTCTGTCCCAGCTCCTGCCAACCTAGCAGTTCAAAAGCACACCAGTGCAAGTAGATGAATAGGTACGTTGTGGCAGGAAGGTAAACTGCGTTTCCGTGCGCTCTGGTTTCCATCACGGTGTCCTGTTGCGCCAGAAGCGGTTTAGTCCTGCTGGCCACATGACCCGGAAAGCTGTCTGCGGACAAACGCCGGCTCCCTCAGCCTGAATGCGAAATGAGTGCCGCAACCCCATAGTCGCCTTGGACTGGACTGCTCCTTTACTTTTTTTTTACCATTTATTGTCAAAACTTATAAAATTTGAGGTTGATGGGTCTTTCTACTAGGAGCAAGCTGTGGATGTTTTTGATTGTGTTTGCATAGGATGAAAGGTGTAGGGTAGGAAATCCAGTTGCTTAAAAGGAAGCTTGGTTACCACATCCCACACAAACACCTACCATCCATGTTGACAAAACACACTGACTTGGAAGTTGGATTACTGAAAAGACGGTAAGAGTTTTCAGTGAAAGCATATTCTTAGCAAGTGCACCTGGAACGCCAAGTTTACCAATTGACCATTGAATCCATTGTGTGTTAACATTGGAAGTGACTCCGAAGGTAACCTCAAGGACCACCACTTTCCATAGGAACCTACCCGGATTCTGTGATCATCCTCTGAGGCCCATTTTTGTGTGCCTCCTCCACAAGAGGTCCGGAGGGTGGCAACACGAGAACGGGGCCTTCTCTTCAGTGGCTCCCCATCTGTGGAATGGTCTTCCCAGGGAGGTTTGGCTGGCACCTTCATTATACATCTTTAGGTGCCAGTTGAAAACGTTTCCCTTCAACCAGGCTTTTGGCTGACTAACATCCCATGTCTTTTTAAATGTGTTTGTGGGAGGGGGGGTTATTGGTTTGGTTTGTTCTTGTTTTTCTTATATATTTTGTGTTTTATCTTGTAATAGATAGATAGACAAATAGATTTTTTGTTTTACGACTTTAAATACTCATTTAAACACCCTTACAATATCAATGACTTCCCTTCTTCTCTTTCCATGGTTCATTTTGCATACCATAAATCCCTGCATATTTTACATAAACTAAACCATTCAGTATTCCATTATTACATCCATCAAAACTTATTTACACTGTTGAATTTATCTTAATGCTGCCAGCGTTTTCAAGTGTACACAATTTCCCCCATATATTCAATAAACATTTTCCAATCTTCTTTAAACGTATGTCCTTCTTGTTCTCTTATTCCATATGTTAAGTCTGCAAGCTGAACATATTCCATCAACTTAAATTGCCATTCTTCTTTGGTTGGGACCTCACTCATTTTCCATTTTGGGGCTAACAAAACATGGACCGCAGTAGTGGCATGCATAAATAACCATTTTTGACACCTGGGAATTTCCGTCTGAATTATCCCCAACAAAAAGGACTCCAGTTTTGGGGGGAACGTACTTTTAAACATTTTCCCCCCAATTCGTTATGGATCATTTCCCAATGCTCTTTTACAAGTCTGTGTTTTATCTTGTATTTCTATGCTGTAAACTGCCCTGACATCTAAAGCTGAAGGGCGGCGTACAAATTTAATAAATTATATTAATAATATTCAGAGCGGCTTATGCCCTAGTAAGTGTGTTCAGGATTGTTGCCGAGGTTGCAGAAGTTACTAAAGGGTTAGAGACATCGAGACTGTATTTTGTTGATTAAAATCAGGCTTGGTATCTTTCCCACCAAGTTAAATACATCTTTGGAAAATGTTTTCAAATGTTTGTACAAAATGGGCGGCGACAAAATATGTGTCACAAATCAAGTTGGGATTCCCTTCCAACTGTTCCAACTGCACTGTTCTGTGATTCTCCGATTCTATGATGGAATTATCGGCTTTCTATAAGATTGTAAGGTTCTCCCCGCCTTAAATTCAGGATGTGTCTGTGTTCGCAGATTCTACCCTGGTTTCACCTCTGACCCACAAAATTCTGCCTGGCTTTTCCTTTCTCTCATCATGTCTCCTCCTGCTTCTGTCCCAATCTATTAGGTCGGGGTCAACAAACATTTTCAGTAATGGACCGGTCCACTGTCCCTCAGACCTTGTGTGGGGCCGGACTATTTTTTTGGGGGGGGGGATGAACGAATTCCTATGCCCCACAAATAACCCAGAGATGCATTTTAAATAAAAGCACACATTCTACTCATGTAAAAACACCAGGCAGGCCCCACAAATAACCCAGAGATGCATTTTAAATAAAAGGACACATTCTACTCATGTAAAAACACCAGGCAGGCCCCACAAATAACCCAGAGATGCATTTTAAATAAAAGGACACATTCTACTCATGTAAAAACACCAGGCAGGCCCCACAAATAACCCAGAGATGCATTTTAAATAAAAGGACACATTCTACTCATGTAAAAACACCAGGCAGGCCCCACAAATAACCCAGAGATGCATTTTAAATAAAAGGACACATTCTACTCATGTAAAAACACACTGATTCCCGGCCGTCTGCGGGCTGGATTGAGAAGGCGATTGGGCCGGATCTGGCCCCCGAGCCTTAGTTTTCCTACCCATGTATTAGGTTCTTCCTTAGCTCTGCCCAGTTAGTATGAAATAGATCACTAAACATATTTCCCATTAGATTTACTATTACATGCACATTTCACGTTTCCTCCTGGCTCCCCCCCCCTCCCCACTATACTCACAGCCCCCCTGTGAATAGATCAAGGCAGTGCTTTCTTTTTCCCCCTAAAAAGATGTTTATGGGTACTCTCATTTTGACTCGAGAAAACCATCATTTTATAGTTCAAATCGGGGAAAAGAAATACAGTAAACAGACAAAAGTAGAAAGATTCACAAAATGTTTTGGGGGGTATGCGTACCCCTGCATCCCCCCAGAAAAAAGCACTATATTCAGGCTGAGAGTGGCCAAAAGTAACACAGTGAGCACCGTGGCTAAATGGGGATTCGAACCCCGGTCTCCTAGGTTTTCACCGACGGGATTGGGTCCATAAAAATGTGGTTGAAGACTTACTTGTGCAACAGGTCTTCCTTGTGTTAAATTAAATTAAATAAATTCTCCAGAATGGGGCAGAATCAGGTACTGATCACTGTTGAAATGTTTGCGCGATTTCTGATCCGCTGAGCCCCTGATATAAAATTGCATTGCAATTATAAAAGTCCGAGATGCTTTTTATGCTTTTATTGCTATAAATCTTTGTTCGCTGTGGCCTGGTTTGTTAGGTCGGCGGTGCTACATTTCTTGGATTGTTACAAAACCACAAGCAACAGCTACCAAAGACAGCAGATGGCCCTCTGCTATACACAGTAATTAAAGAACTTGCCTCAGATGAGGAACCTGATTCTGCCCCAGTTAGGTCAATGACAGCTTAACCCTAGAATTTAAGTGCATGGGACTCATACATTTGCTTCTCGCTAATTATAAAGCCTTTAATCTCCAATTCAGTTTTGTTTGTTTGTTTTTTTCTTTTGGAATTTGCATCCAGAGAGATGTAGGTGTCTGTAGCTGGATATCAAAATTCCCAGACAAATTTGGTGCACGTTGTGGATGTTAACAGTTACCTCAGTACGACTGACACTGTTCACTGGTGTACGTCCAAAAACTGGGGAAATAAATCTTTGTTGCTGGACAAAGTTTGTCAGGTATTGACAGCATTTGTTTGATGTTAGAAGTGGCTCAGAGACCCTCAAAATAAAACCCGAACAAAACTGGTGAAGCGGCAAAGAGTTTTATTGATTACAAAAACGTTCTTGCAAACATTTGATATTTTTTTAAAAAAAATTATTGAATTTTATAAGAAATAATGATACAAATCTCATTCATCATGTTAGTTCCAATTATTCTCCCTCCCCTCCTCTGGACTTCCCTCAACTCCGCCTCTGCTGAGTTACTTAGTTTTATTTATTGTATCCTGCTTTTCCTACACAAAAATAAAATCCCTTATCATTTCTCTGAAATATCTGCTACTCAAATGAATTGCAAGAGTTTATTCAAATCCTGCCAGTGAATCCAGTCCCTTGCAAACATTTGAGAGCATAGAACTATGCTAAATCGTATATATTCACTGTAACATATATAAGACTGTATGCTACAAGCATTTCCCAGTGAGTTTCTTCTGTTCCACTGTCTTTTTTTGCACAAGCTGGATTTGTAGGACTTAAATCCTCACAAAAAAAATACAAACAGGGATGGGAGGAGTGTGCAATCATGGACAACAATATCTAAGACCTCTTTCAACTCTGATAATTTTTGTACCTGTCTTCCAGCAAAAGGACTTGAGTTGCTTGCGATCCAATACAGCAGAGAGTACATTACCATCATCGAGAAAGGGAACATGACTAATGTTTGAAAATCTACTTGGTGTCTCTTTGGAGAATAACTGGGGAACTTTGGCAAAAAAATAAAATAGAATGGGAACTTCTCTTTCTCACCTGGTCTCAGATGCAAAGGATTGTAGATGTTCAAAATCCCAAATACAAAATGTGTGACTCCTAGAAATTGCCTTTGGGGTGCACATTTCCAGATCCTGGAATAATCCCAACGTTTTCTTTTTAATTATTTGCATCGGCCACTAGCCATAGCAATAAAATAAAATAGAATGTACTGAAGACAGAGGGAAAAAGTATAGAAAATACATTTGGGGGCGGGTTGCATCAATAATCTTATTCTCATTGCCCCCACCTTGCAGTTTTTGCTGTCACCTGATCATCTTGATCTGCTAAAAGAAAGGACAACAGTAGCAATGGTTGAGCGACCTGGCATGGACAATAGGAGAGGGGTAATAACCTCACTCCTCAAATCTTTATAAAGATTGCAAGCCAAAAGCACATGAGCCACTGACTCATTACTGCAACGTTTGGATGCGGTGTATAAAAACCAATATTAAAATGAATTCAGAAAATATTAAAATGGCATTCACTATTCCCTACTTATCAATGTAAGATAATTAGGCACCCTACTTTTCTGTCGAGGAATTACCTAATTATTTTTATTTAAGCCATCTTGGAATCTTAACTACACTCCTTTACCTGCCCACAAGGTGTTCAAAACTGCATTATCAGGTGATTCCGTAAGACCTAATTTAACCCATGCCCTCTGGGGCTATTCTTGTGTCTTTCTCGCGACTAAATTTAGAAAGCAGGATTAAATTTAGAATTAATTAAAAAGGAAACTAATGTCCTCGAGCGGAGAATTTAAGCCTCGTGGTTTTCCATTCGGTTGGTGAAAGCCCAAAGCAGTTTTAAATATTAATTGACTCGTTTTACTTTTTTTTTTAACCCTCAGCTTTTAAAAATAAACATAAACCAGAGCAAGAGGGGGGGGGAGGCAGAGAAACCGCACCTTTCTTTGTAAGTGGAACAACCCGGACGGCTCGTCTTGGGTAAAAAACAACAAGAAACAAATATGTGTTGCAGTTCTGCTCTCCCTTCAAGGACAACAGCTTAGGCACTAGTAAGGAACAAGCGCATTCAAGAGGGAGCGAGCTGAGCTGGTCTCCACCACTTTCTCCCTTGCAACGCTTGCAAAAACACTGAGGCTGTGGGACAATGAGTTGGCCCAAGATATCATCCCCATCTCTGCCTGCTACTCATTGCGGGGCCAGGCGAAGTCCCCCCGTACCCCGGGGCAGCCCCTGAGGGAAATGAAGACTCATGACAACGTTCTATGGGATTAAATTGGCCACAACTTTATTAATATTTCAGATGTAGGAAGACCTTGGCTCAGGCATTGGGCGTTTATCCTTCCCAGCCCCCCAGCCGGGGTTCTGGGTAACTTCAGGGTTATCCAGCATGATTGGGAAGTGGGCTAGTCTGGAGAACATATGTTCAAGCAGATAGCCCACCCCCCTATGTTCGCTGCCGCTGGAAGGGGAGGGCAGTGACGACCCTGGGCGTTTGGTCAATGCCTCCCCCTGAGACCCCTTTAACGGGAACCCTGTTATCGCCACCGCAATGGGGGCGGGGTCACCGCCCCACGCCCCCCCAATCCTGTAAATGACTAAAGGATTCCGCCCAAGGCCTGCAACCGCCAAAGTTGTGACGAATTGCTACGGGAAAGGCGAAACCTGCCAATGCAGGGAAATTCCTTTCCGGCCCTTCAACAGCGACCTTGTCATAGCAGCGCCTGCGTGGCTGTGTGGCTGTGGAAAAAGGTGGTTAAACCTGCAAAGTAAGCGTCAATTGAGGGAGTGGAGGGTGGGGAAGCTCTGAATCCAACGGCCGCTTCCCAGGTATGACTCAAGTTCTATTGTGTGTACTGTATAATCCCTCCTTCTACCTGGCCAATCCCCCTGGCAACACCTCCCCAGCTGGGATTGGGCGGCTGCTAGAGTAGGTGGAGTCCACAGGTATCCCAACCTGGGAAGGCGAAGCCAAACCAACTGCCATGAGCTGCCACCGTGATTCAACGGGTCTCCCCGCAACCTCGCAACATGCGCACCCCACTTGATGTGGGGAACGCTCATTTTGCCACATGCATTCCCTTCAGCATTTCACTGACGCAAATAGTGGCTGTTTGAACCATCCGTCTTCTTATTACAGCCAAGATTCTGGAGCCCAGACCACCATTATGAGGCACTGCAGACCCTCCAAGTGTCCCTATTTTCCAGGGAAAGTCTTGGGGTTTACAAAAGCCACCCCAGTTTCTGATTTGACCCAGGAATGTCCCGCTTTTCCTTAAGGCGTCCCTATTTTCATCTGAGAAATCTTGGAGAGGATGGAGTCAGGCGACCCCCCCGAGCTGAGGAGATAAGTAACTGTGCAACCTTTAGAAGACATCTGCAGGCAGCCCTTTATAGGAAAGGTTTTTTTACTGTTTAATGTTTCATTATTTTTAATATACTGTATGTTGGAAGCTGCCCAGAGTGGCTGGGACAACCCAGTCAGATGGGTGGGGTATTATTATTATTATTATTATTATTATTATTATTATTATTGAATAGGATGTCTCTATTTTCATCTGGAAAATGTTGGAGGGTATGGCATTGTTGAAGGCTCTGTTGTTCTGTACTCCCTTATTTTGCAATAATCTGTCCTCCACTGATTTAAAAGCCAAGACAGTATTTGTTCGGGGGGGGGGCTATAATTACTGGGGCTATAATCAGCAGCTGCACTGTTGGAAATGGCAGAGTGCGCAACACATGCTCTAGTGTCCATGTGCTGAACTTTGATGCATGTCAGTTAAAGAGCGTCATAGAGACAGAACCCTGGGGTGACCCTAAGGATGGACAACCTTGGAAATACACTGGGAAAGTTTTATCTAAGCTAAAAATGGGAGCAGTGATGGCAAACCAGGCGTGGCATTAAATTAATATTCAATGGACAGGTTTTTAAGGCAAATAGCCGTTGAGCTAGGGGGAGTGGGGGGGGTTAGCACATTGAGACCACAGCAGCGAGCCACGGGAGGTTTTTGCTGCCAGTGTATGTGTGTGACAGATGTTGTTGTGAAATATCTAATATTAAAACTAATATTAGATATTGTTGATTGTGGGAAATTAACTGACGCGATGAACAGGACGGATGAAAGGGAAGGCCAACACCGAGGCATTCTTGGGGGCTCCTTTTATTGAAAACTCACAGCTAGGTTAAACATTAACATACAGAGAGAACTCCAAAGGACCAAATAAGGAATGGTGTGCCTTCTAATACCAAATATGGAAAGCTGCTCCTTTGGCTACACCCACATGACATCTTCACATGCTCTTACTCATACCTACTCCTCTCTCACTCACCCCCTCCTCTTGGTCTTGTGACTTCGGTTGTTTCCCTGCCACACCTTTGTTTATACCCGGCCTTGCTGTTTCCGTGCTAACCTACTGGGATCTCGCATCTTGGTGCCCAGAGCCATATGGTGTGCCAATTGAGGCTCTGTAGCTTGATTAATTACTGTAGCTTGATTAATTAGTGTGGCATGCCAACACTTATATATTAATTATTCTATCTTGATAGAGAGGCGTGGCATGCCAGCGCCTGGCTAAACTATAATTCCCACAGACAGACATTGTTGGGTGTCCTGAATCCTTCCCTTGGCTGCTTGGCCCTCCATAGGTGGTTGTTGCAGGTGGTGCTGTGGTCTAAACCAGTGTTCCCCAACCTTGGGCCTCCAGCTGTTTTTGGACTACAGCTCCCATCATCCCTAGCTAGCAAGGCCAGTGGTCAGGGATGATGGGAGTTGTAGGCCAAAAACAGCTGGAGGACCAAGGTTGGGGAACACTGGTCTAAACCACTGGGCCTTTGGGGCTTGCCAGTCAGAAGGTCGGCGGCTCAAATCCCTGCGACGGGGTGAGCTCCCATTGTTCTGTCCCAGCTCCTGCCAACCTAGCAGTTTGAAAGCACACCAGTACAAGGAGATAAATAGGTACCACTTCAGCAGGAAGGAAAACAGCGTTTCCATGCACTCTGGTTTCCGTCATGGTATCCCGTTGTGCAAGAAGCGGTATTGTCCAGCTGGCCACATGACCCGGAAAGCTGTCTGTGGACAAACGCCGGCTCCCTCAGCCTGAAAGCGAGATGAGCACCACAACCACATAGTCACCTTTGACTGGACTTAACTGTCCAGGGGTCTTTTACCTTTTTACCCTTAGATGGTTGTTGAATCCTGTCCAAGGAGCTATGTGTTTCTCCTCCTTCCTTCCCCCTTCATGAGTTCCAAAACTGCGATGGAGAGGAACATAAGGAGATATGATTCCCTGCCTGTAGAGTTCTCAGGGATGTCTAGGTACTGGAAGCACTGGGAGTTTTGCTGTCTGGGCTACTGGGGCTGAACCCTCTCTGGAAGTCGGGGCAGGATGCTTAGGGGCGGGACATCCTGTACGGACTGCGGATGTGCGGCAGCCCGTATGGACGACGCATGAGAGTGGCAGCCCATAGAGATGGTGCGTGAGTGGCGCCCATTCGGATTGCCCGTGCCCTGAGCCGCTCTACAGCTGGGGGTAGGTAGGGGCCATCTTGTCAAAACCCCCCCCCCCGAGTGGCACCCGGGGCAGTCCGCCCCCTCTGCCCCCCACTTCATACGCCACTGGCTGCGTTGTCCTCTTTGATGGGATGTGTGAGGACAGGGGCGTAGCAAGGTAAATTGGTACCTGGGGGCAAAAAAATTTTTTGTCACCCCCCCCCCCGAGGCATAGGAAGGTCAGGTGGTACCCGGTGGGAAAATTTCTTGTCAACCCCCCCATTGATTCCCCCCCAAAAATGGTTTTACGTTATTTCATATTTTCTTACAAAGGAATAATAACAAGTAATAATAATAATAAACTTTTATTTATATCCCACCCTCCCCGGCCGAAGTCGGGCTCAGGGTGGCTAACATCAGATACATAACATTGGTATAAAATCAAACAATAATTAAATTACCTCCTAAAAACATCTCAAAATCAAATTAAAGTCTAATTAGATGGCTTTCCACAGGGTTAGGGTTGGGAACAGTAAGTGTTCTCTGAACTGAAATTTCAGCCTTCATGACATAGGAAAACAGCCAAGTGAACAGCTATTTTGGTGGAGGAGGGTCAAGATATTAACCGATATGCATGAAATTTCATATATAGCTATATAATCCCTAGTATAGTAAGATAAGACCTTCGGAGCAGGCATTTAAAAAAAAAATTCAAAAAACATTTTCAAAAAAAATTGTTCCGTGATAATTTGTCACCCCCTCCATTATGGAAACCAGGGCGGCCCGCCCCCCCTTGCTACGCCCCTGTGTGAGGATGTGCTGGGGGCATGCCACAACCATTGTGAATACATTGGTTACCACCCTCTATGGGTTGCACTGGCCACACAGTCCCTGCTTGGTGAGTATTGAAGATGCCAGGAGCTTGTTTAGCTGTTGTTTTTCAACCATTTATAATAAAAAAAAAATAACACTTATTTTATGTTTTTGTTTCCTCACCCCCTTTGTAGGCTGGGCACACATTGGATTCAGTGGCTGGTCTGCGGGCATAGCGGCAGCGTGTCTTTGGATCTGGCATAATGTGAGTACGCATGTTCCATCCTTGTTGATACTTAAAATTGCAAGAGAAAACAAACAGAAAACGGAAACAAAAAGAGGAACAAAGAAATTGAGAGGAGAAATACTAACAGATTTTCAAAGGCATAGAATCACAAAAGTGAGGAATTAGGATAAATATTCTGGATTCCAATAGTTACTATGATCTATTATTCATTTTTTAATGATACTGCATGACTTTTTAAGTCTGTTTAAAGCTTCTTCACTTTATTTATTTTCTTTCTTTCTTTCTTTTACATATTACTTTTTCTTATGCTCTCACCTTTTTGCCTTCGTTATTATTCAACAGTAAAATTGGTCCTATAGCATGCAAGTGTGTTTTGTTTTGTTTTCCATTTTGGGCCAGTAAAAGCTTAACTAAGAATGCATTATTTAAAGACATGGGCATTTGGTGATCTCATATAAAAAAAAAAGTTATTTCGCTGTAAAATAAAAGGTTCTGTGTTTTTTTTCATGATTTTCAACCAAATGAGTTTATAATGATAAGGTTTTGCATAATTCAAGGGAAAATAGGGGGCTGTCCATTTTTAACAGATTATTAAAGAATAATCAAAAACCAAAGATTTGTCTCAAAAAAAAAGTTTTGATAGATTTAAATGCAGAGGAATATATTTCATGTATATTTACCTTAACGTTTCCATGCCATTTTTCTGCACATAAGCAGAGAAACAGAACACTATGCTTCAATCTGTCTTAGTGTCAAAGAGAACTTATTTATACACAGCAAAATGTATCAAGATTCCTAATATTGTGGAGGTGTGATGCTGATAATGCTAATTTAACTGACATTTGTAAGCATTTATAAAAATTGAACCTTACTGTATCAAATCAAATCAAATATCTTTATCACGGCCAAAGACCAGAAAAGAACCTTACTGTAAAAAGTAGCAGGTTAGTGATAGTTAATTGTCATGTGTCTGTGCGTCAGGGCTCCTGTGTTTCTTCTCTCTCCCATCCCCTCTTCGGGTATCATCACAAGGAGCAGATTAGAAGCTTTCGCTCCTGTCCTGGGAAAATTATTGTTAAAGATAAAACAACCAAGCAGATAGAAGATCACACCTTGCTGAAGCAGTACCAGCCTGGCTTCTGCGAGGGCAAATTCTGTCTTACATGCTTATTAAGGTTCTTCAGTAGTTTCATCAAGCAAATCTGGGCGCCTTCATCTGCCCTACCTGCAATAAAACATGTCTCTCCCATGTTGGTCTCTACAGCCACAGCAGGTGCTGTAACTCTCCAATGGTTTGACTTTATACCCCCGAAGGCACATTCTTCCATCGTCTCCCGAGACAGACAGATGCCAACAACAGCAACAATAGATAGAGGTTGACATAGTGTACCTAAGACTTTGAAAAAGCTTTTGACATGGTAAAGCTCCTGAGTATTTTAGCAGTCATGGGATAAGAGGAGAGGTTCTCCTGTGCATCAGGAACTAGTCAAGAAGCAGGAAGCAGAGAGGAGGAATCAATGGGCAGGTCTCCTGATAGAGGGATGTAGAAAGTAGAGTCCCCCAAGGAGCGGTATTTGGACCTGTAAATTTTTAACTTCTTCACAAATGATCTGGAGCAGGGTTTCCCAAACTTGGGCCTTCAGCTGTTTTGGGACTGCAGTTCCCATCATCCCTGACCACTAATCCTGTTGGCTACGGATGATGGGAGTTGCAGTCCAAAAACAGCTGGAGATCCAAGTTTGGGAAACGCTGATAGCTAGAATTAGGCAGTGAGATGGCCACATTTGCTGATGATAATAAATCCGTCATGGCTGTTAAAGCCAAAAACAGATTGTGAAGAGTTCCAAACTGAGTGAATGGATGGTAAAATGGTAAATGCGGCTCAGTGTGAACAGGTGTGAAGAGATGGATGTTGGGACAAAAATGTTTAATTTCACATATATGCTCAGGGGGCCAGAACTGACAATGACCGAACAGGTTGGCAGCGGACACCAGATGGATGCCAACCCAGAGTTTAGCAGCTGTGAAAATTATTTATTTATTCATTCATTTATTCATTCATTCATTCATTCATTTGTACCCCACCCGTCTGACTGGGTTGTTTCCCCAGCCACTCTAAGCGGTTTTCAACAGAACATTAAAAAGAGAATAAAACTTCAAACATGAAAAACTTCCCTAAAGAGGGCTGCCTTCAGATGTCTTCTAAATGTCAGATTAGTTGTTTATTTCCTTGACATCTGAAGGGAGGGCGTTCCACAGGGCAGGTGCCACTACCGAGAAGGCCCTCTGCCTGGTTCCCTGTAACCTCACTTCTCGCAGTGAGGGAACCGCCAGAAGGCCCTCGGAGCTGGACCTCAGTGTCCGGGCTGAACGATGGGGGGTGGAGATGCTCCTTCAGGTGAATTCCATGCCAATTCCAGGCATTAGGAAAGGAACAGGAAAGAAAATGGCTGATAATACCATTATACAAATGTATGGTGTGACCACATTTGGAATACTGTGCATAGTTTTGGTTGCCTTACCTCAGAGAGGATATTATAGAGTTTGGGGGGGGGCCTTCAGGAAAGCACCATCAAAATGTTCAATGGGATGGAGTGACTCACCTGTGCAAAATGGCTGTAGCATTTGGCATCTTTTTTGGTTTACAGAAAAGGCAAATAATATGTGACATGATAGAAGTTTATGAAAGAATGCATGGAACAGAGAAATTGCACAGAGAAACGTTTTTCTCCCTCTCTCATAACATGTGGACATCCAACGAATGTGGGAAGATACGGGACAGATAAAAGAAATTACCGTATATATCCGAGTATAAGCCGACCCGAATATAAACCGAGGCACCTAATTTTCCTACAAAAACCTGGGAAAGCTTATTGACTCGAGTATAAGCCGGTTCACCTTTGCCGCTGTGGAGGAGGAGGAGGAATGAGCAGCCCGAAAGCAGCCCTTTGGGCTGCTCCTTCCTCTTCCTTCCTTTGCCAAGTTTGCATTTATGCGAGCAGTTCAGGAATGGAACAAGCTGCCTGGGGAGAGTAAAGAACCGCCGTTCTTGTACACTTCTTAAGGAATGGTTGACTGGGGAGAGCGGGTGGCGGCACGAGCGGAGAGAAAGGGCTTCTTTCTCGCCGCCCCCACCGCCCGCCTCACTCGAGTATAAGCCGAGGGCAGCTTTTTCAGCACAAAAAATGTGCTGAAAAACTAGGCTTATACTCAAGTATATACAGTACTTCTTCACACAGTACATAATTAAACCTTGGAACTTGGTCCCACAAGAGGCAGTGATGGCCAACAATTTGGATGCCTTAAAAAGCGGATTAGGCACATTCATGGACAAGCCTATCAATGGCTACTACCTCTACTGTCAAAGGGATTATATATCCAGTTATGGTTGCTGGGAACTTCAGGTTGGCAGAGTGCTGTTGCGCTCATGCAAGCTTTTCACGGGCATGTGGTTGGCCACTGTGACAACAGGATTTTGGACTAGGGGTGGGCCGTTGGCCTGAGCCTCACTCACCTCACAGAGTGTTTGTTGTGAGGGAGGAAGGGAAAGGAGAATGTTAGCTGCTTTGAGACTCCTTAGGGTAGTGATAAAGCAGGATATCAAATCCAAACTCCTCCTCCTCCTCCTCTTCTTCTTCTTCTTCTGATCCAGGATATTCATCTTGCATTCTTACTTTCAATCAACCACTGTTTAGCAACATGTACAAACCTAGTATACCTGAAGGAGTGTCTCCACCCCCATCGTTCAGCCCAGACACTGACGTCCAGCTCCAAGAGCCTTCTGGCAGTTTCCTCACTCTGAGAAGTGAGGTTACAGGGAACAAGGCAGAGGGCCTTCTCGGTGGTGGCGCCCGCCCTGTGGAACGCCCTCCCATCAGATGTCAAGGAAATAAACAACTATCTGACTTGAAGAAGAAGAAGAAGAAGAAGAAGAAGAAGAAGAAGAAGAAGAAGAAGAGTTTGGATTTGATATCCCGCTTTATCACTACCCGAAGGAGTCTCAAAGCGGCTAACATTCTCCTTCCCTTCCTCCCCCTCTAGAAGACACCTGAAGGCAGCCCCCTTTAGGGAAGTTTTTAATATTTGATGTTTTATCGTGTTTTTAATATTCTGTTGAAAACCACCCATAGGGGCTGGGGAAACCCAGCCAGATGGGCAGGGAATAAACTGTTGTTGTTGTTGTTGTTACTCCACCCATCCGGACTGCTTCCAACATATTATTATTATTATTATTATTATTATTATTATTATTATTATTACTACTACTACTACTAACTGCCATTAATCTTAACCAGAGTTGGTTTAATCAAGCCAGCTTCATAATTCATGGTTTGTTTCTGCTAACCATAATTAAGACTATCCACAGTTTGTCCGGGTTCAAACATAGCAACAAGAGAAGCTGTGGTTCGTCGAACCTTCAAATATCCTCCCCCCAGATAAGCCAGAAGTGAGGGAGAGTATGTGGGGCTAGGCGCATCCTCATAATGATAAATCATGGTTTATCATTAAGTCTGAAAAAGGCCCAAGAAATGGAAACAGTCGTATCCTTCTGTGAACACCACGGTACTTGATCCATAAGAGCATCTGCTCATAGATGAAAATTGCCTACCACTTTCCACCTGCCTTCCCTCTACTGCACCCCTTCATATCAACTCCTATGCTGTTTTGCAAGGTGCCCTGATTCTCTAGAGCGGATTTTTGTGGGTACAGGGGTTGGCAGAGGGAGCAGGGAATCAATACTGGGAACTGCCTTTGTGTGAGTCGAATTCCACTTATGGAATATCTCCATTTAGCCTAGGGATTTGGGGGGGGGGGAGCAAGATGGAATTAAACTCAGTTTGCATTTAAAAACAAACCTGCCTGATTCCCATTTTCTGAAACAATATGAGAACTGAAATACAGGCACCCTCCGATATTCCCACTTCTCCAAATTTTGCAGCGCCGTTCTCCAGTACAGTAGACCCAGTGCAGTAAACTTCGGGTTGCGAAAACGGCAAACCCGGGAGTATTTTTCCAGGTTTTGCTGCTTACACATGCGCAGAAGCACTCTATCGCGCAGTGCACTGGCGCAGAAGCTGCACCTCTGAATACGGATTTTTCAGGGTGCAAATGGACCCCCGGAACGAATTAAATTTGTATCCAGAGAGTCCACTGTAATAAGTACAAAAATACACATACCAGGGTAAAGTGTGCATAAAAATGCAAATTATAACTACAATAGCATACAAAAACCATTATATTAGGGAGCATTGCTATGAGGATTTGTGTATATTACGAAAAATTCACACAAATGTTTATATTAGGGAAAATGACCACTAAAATGTGGGTGGGTTTTCATGACGACTTAAAAAAAAAAAAAGACAATCTGATGTGGAAAATGTGGACAGCTGAACTTAATATTGAGAAACTGACAAAAATGGAAATTGATAGATTCGCCATTCCCTAAATTCTAACCCAATATATATTTAGAAATGATGCCAATATTTTAATGAACCTCTGTAGGTTAGAGTTGGAGTCTGATGCCACAATACCGAGCATTCCTCATGCATATTTGCTGCTCCCTCTCTGAGAGTCTGATGAGATCTAATGTAACAATAATTATTAGTTCCATTATTAGAACCATCTTACTTTGTTCAAAGGTCACAGACATCAAAAATATTTTGATGCACGTGCAACTAATTCATTGACTTTCAAGCTTCCTACTCTCGGTAAACAGCTATTTTGGTGGAGGAGGGTCAAGATATTAACCGATATGCATGAAATTTCATATATAGCTATATAATCCCTAGTATAGTAAGATAAGACCTTTGGAGCAGGCATTTTTTAAAAAAAAAAGTTTTTTATGAACCGCCCTAGTAGGGCAGTAATTGTTCCTTGATAGTTTGTCACCCCCTCCATTATGGAACATGGGGCGGCCCACCCCCTACACCCCCCTTCCTATGCCCCTGCTCAGTTCACATGAAATATTAGCCAGGTCAGTTTGCAATTGTGCTGTGTAAGCTGAGAGTTGGCCTGCATTGACATCCCAACTGGTTGCATGTTGTAGGTGAAGACTTAGAATTATTATTTTTCCTGGTTTGCAGTGTAACTGAGAACATACATACATACATATGTGGTTTTTCACATTAAAAATTTACAGTCACATACCCAACATACAACATAGAAACAAGATCCCAAAGAATCTCTTGGACTTCCTTCCTTCCCTTTGTGGGTCCTATTGTTAATGATTTCCTGCTGCATCTTTTATAATAATCCAAATCTTTTACTTCTCCATTGTGTCCAAAATTCACCATTAAACTACAAGTGTTATTCCGGTCCTACTAACGATTTTAACTGTTTACAATGGTGTTTAAGATAAGTTATAAATTTCCCCCATTCCTTATTAAAATCTTCCTGTTTTCTGATTCTTCCGGTAATCTTAGCCATTTTGGCATAATCCATCAATTTGATCTGCCATTCTTCTCTGGTAGGAACTTTATCTTCTTTCCATCTTTGGGCCAATAACATCCACGCAGCTGTGGTTGCATCCATAAATAGTCTTAGAATTAGACTTAGAATTTCTTTCATCGAAGAGCCTCTACCATTACCCATTAAACTCATTCGTTGATATGCTTCCAAGAGTTCTGACGAGTTTAAACAACACTAAACTAAATTAACGGGACACCTATTTGCCTCACATGTTAAAATGGTGGGAGAGAGACAACGGTAACTGGGATAAGAAGCTGGTTAATATTGCCAAGCTACAGAAAACGGAGGTTCAATGTTGTTGTTCTTGCTGCCACTAATGCCAAAATAATCACTTTCAACTTTGTTGGCCGAGTTCACATAACTTTTAATGTCGAGTGAAATTTTGACCTGAGTGCATTTAAAATGTTTCCATCATTCCAAAGAAGGAACTGCATTAACTCTGCTAAAGAGGATAGATTGAGTAAATCCACTAACCCTCTCATCAACCCCAGTGAACTAAAGTGAGGCTGACAGTGTTCTGCGTCAGACAGCCCAGGTTGACTTATCTCCTTCCCATCGTATGACCTGTTTTAATCTGGTGTGGGTTTTTTATTCCAACACATCTTGCAACGGTTTCAGAGATAACAGGCCACTACAGAACAAACACACGGTTTTCAGTATGGAGAGACATTTTGTATTTGTAACAGAAAACATGAGCCATGCAACCCCAAATGGGGAATTGGTGCCAAGTGTGGTGGAATAAAGTTGAAATTTTTTAAATTTATTTTTTGCAAGATCTAGACCTCGACAGTTGGAAAATAGATGGTGACCTTACAGTTATCACTGTCTTGTGTGCTTTTAGGGTGATTAAGCTGGTTCCCAGTTCCCTATATTTAGGCTGAGTGAATAGCCTAAATATAGTAACCACAAAGCTAAAAAAAAAACAAATGGTTTTGGGTGAATGTGTCACAGACCCTCCAGATGTCCCTGTTTTCCAGGGACAGCCCCAGATTTACAAAAGCCGTCCCAGTTTCTGATTTGATCCCGGAATGTCCTGCTTTTCCTTAAGACGTCCCTATTTTCATCAGAGAAATGTTGGAGGGTATGGAATAGGATGTCCCTATTTTCATCAGAGAAATGTTGGAGGGTATGGAATAGGATGTCCCTATTTTCATCAGAGAAATGTTGGAGGGTGTGAAATAGGATGCCCCTATTTTTATTGGAGAAATGTTGGAGGCTGTGTCTTCTTGTGTAAAAAAAATATTGGGGTGGGGGGGGAGAGACATATTTCCCCCATTATATTTCAGTGCATGTGTAGATTGCCACATGTAACCATCATATATGTAAGCATTTTGCTGTATATGCATGCAGACTATTACCCTTACCAAATATTGTCAAAGGAGGGGAAATGCTGCTGTAAGATGCATGTGCTATAAATTTCATAGCTTTTCCATGAGGGGAGTGTGTGTTTGTCAACATCCAAGTGTTTTCTCTGTAAGAAAACAATGCAGTTTAAAGTATAAACAATAAGTATAGAGCCCCATATTATTTCCCCATATTATCCTGCAGAAAATCCAGTTTAAAAAACCCTCGGAAATGGTAAATCGGGGGATCTTGGACAGAGATATAGGCTAGTACAGGCATAGGCAAACTTGGCCCTCCAGATGTTTTGGGACTACAACTCCCATCATCCCTGACCACTGGTCCTGTTAGCTAGGGATGATGGGAGTTGTAGTCCCAAAACATCTGGAGGGCTGAGGTTGAGGAAGCCTGGGCTGGTAGCAGCCATATATCCCCCGTAACAGGAGTAGCCTCCAGACATTGCTGGACTACAACTCCCAATGTCATTGGACATCCCAGAGCATTGGCCATGCTGGCTGGGGCTGATGGGAGTTGTAGTCAAACAACATCTGAAGGGCACCATGTTTGGCTATCCCGGCTGTGTACTGTCTAGCTTCAACCCAGTGTTTCTTCAAGCAAAAAGATTCTTTCCCAGCTCCACTTGTAGATGCCAGAGACTGAAGCTGAGATATTTTACAGGCAATTTAGCTGCTCCATCCCTCAGCTATGCCCCCTTTCCTTGCTTCACTCTGGTGCCCTGTAGTCCCTCAGGCCTTCCAAAGTTCAAGGAAGTAGTAAATATGTATTTCTGTAATTAATTTTAAAGCTTTGCTGCGTAGTCAAGATATGTGCCTCTTTTGATGCTAGCCAATCGTTCCTGTTCATACCTGCCACTGCAGTTTTGCTTCCTGGGGATACGCCTGGAAGCCAAACGGAACAAAACCCAAATCAAATTAATTTCTAATTTTAAATGTAGCAATATTGCCCATATTTCCTCACCTTCGGAACCACACACCAGAAAAAGTCTCCAAGACCACTTGTTAACTGTCTGCAAACTTCTTTTGCACTTCATGTTAAACCTGAACACATTTACCAGTATTTGGTTTACCAAACTGAAAGCTACAGGGGTCACAGGGCTTGCTGTTCATATGTCTGCCCTGCTAGCTCATAAAACAGGGGTAGCACAAACATATGACAGGGGAGTGATCTCTCTTACACACATACAAACCTACTTTCCCAGGCACCATCACTTGAGATGCTTTCGCCCTTAGTCCACACCAGAGCCAGTGTGGTGTAGTGGTTAAGAGTGATAGACTCGTAATCTGGGGAACCGGGTTCGCTTCCCCACTCCTCCACATGCAGCTGCTGGGTGACCTTGGGCTAGTCACACTTCTCTGAAGTCTCTCAGCCCACTCACCTCACAGAGTGTTTGTTGTGGGGGAGGAAGGGAAAGGAGAATGTTAGCCACTTTGAGACTCCTTCGGGTAGTGATAAAGCGGGATATCAAATCCAAACTCCTCCTCCTCCTCCTCCTCCTCCTCCTCCTCCTCCTCCTCCTCCTCCTCCTCCTCTAGCGCCAGCTATGAGCTGGCCTGGTGATGGAGCGGTTACTCATACCTCACCAAACAAGAGGACACAGATTTCTACAAAATTTGCATATGCTGACTTATACCTAAAGGTGCAAATTTAGAAATAATTACTGTAATTTAAAGAGAAACGTAATATTTTCCCGTAATGGGGCAGGCTGTGACCATGAGACCTATGCACCTGTTCGGTCTGCTCTCCGTGGCACGTGGGTGGCGCTGTGGTCTAAAACACTGAGCCTCTTGGGCTTGCCAATCGGAAGGTCGGCGGTTTGAACCCCCACGACGGGGTGTGCTCCCATTGCTCTGTCCCAGCTCCTGCCAACCTAGCAGTTCGAAAGCACAGCAGTGCAAGTAGATAAAGAGGTACCATTGCGGCAGGAATGTAAACAGCATTTCTGTGCTCTCTGGTTTCCGTCATAGTGTTCCATTGTGCCAGAAGTGGTTTAGTCCTGCTGGCCACATGACCCGGAAAGCTATCTGCAGACAAACGCGAGCTCCCTCAGCCTGAAAGTAAGATGAGCGCCACAACCCCATAGTCGCCTTTGACTGGACTTAACTGTCCAGGGTACACCTTTACTAAGTAGGATAGCTGGGCAGTTTGAGGGCCTTGTTCTCCTGACTGGTGTTTATTTCTTGGACTTGGATCAGGCAGCCCTTCCAACAGAGTAATATCTTCGTAAAGTAGGATTCATAACCGCCTGCAGAGTGGGTTGGTGGAAAGATTGCCTGAAGTGACAAAATGCAGAGATAAAATTATTCCTCGCTCACAGATGGGCACCATGTGGTGGAAAAACTGCAACTCCTCTACTGCTTTATATTCGAGCGAGGAAGATGTGATTAAACTAAAGTGGTGGCCTTGTTCGGTCTAGCTGGCTCCCGAGGAGCTGTGGTGTTTTTAACTCAATGGCACAGAAACAAGGGTGCTTCCAAACAGGGTGGGTCTATTCATTCCAAGTTGATAAGATTCTTGTTTTAAAAGAAAAGGGGTAGGGGGACAGAGCCTCTATGGTGTGTGTGTGTCCCCCCCTTTTCTTATTGAAATTCCCTCCACACAACACCATCTAAAAGAGTACCTGAATGCTTCCTTCCTTCTCCTTTAAACTAAAATTCCTTGGAAGGAATAAAGAAACAAGTTGCCAAGGTGGCTCCCGATGTGAACTGACTCTTCCATCTCTGCCGAGGGTAGAGAGTAATGGGGAGGTCTGAATTTGCATTCACAGCTTGAGGCTAATTCACTAGGACCCTCTAAAATAACATACTTTTCGATAGTAATATGCTTTTTTGAAGCCAAAGGGACTTTTCAATAAATTCAGGTTGGGTGTGGTCCAACACATACATACCTAGAAGGTCCAGTTCCTTGTTTTGAAAATCTCCTTTTTAATTTTAATTTTTGAAGACTTGGGTTGGCCCACAATCTAAACATACAACCATTTACAGGGCCAAAATACTGCTGCGTATCAAATCAAAGGATCAAGTCCTTGTTGTTGCCATCTATCTGTCTCGAGAGACAACAGAGTGCCCTTGTGTGGGGTGAAGTCAAAGAGTTGGAGAATCACAGCACCAGCTGTGGCTGCAGACACTGGTAACTTGTAATTGCTGCCTCCCATGTTGTTTTTTGCTGTGTTAGAAGCACGGAAGTAACCTCTCTGGGGTGCAAGCCTGGGCGGTATGTACAGAGGTCCTCTAGGCCTCGCTGATGCGGTCCAAAGGAAAGCAGAGCAATACATTTGGCACCAGCTTGGCTGCAGGAGTTGCTGGAAGGAGGCATTCAAGCCAACATCCAAGTGTCTTAGGGACTCCAGTCCGGATTTTTGTAGAATTTACTCCTTAGCCTTTACTTCTCCCAAAGACGTCCCACAAGGCAACGGATAAAATGTTTGAGTACTGTCATGGAAAACGACAGGTCCCCTACTTTGTCACTGCGGGCTGAATGCAATGTTTATAGGTCATCCAAACATTTCTTTAAAAAAACATAGAAAGCTGTGGTTCCTGGAGGTGTATACATCATATATGGTCAACTCAGGGTTGAAATGCATCAATACATTGTTTGTTTCTTGAACTTATCAGCTGCTTGTCACCCCAAAGGTCTCCAAACAACTTTCAGTGAAGAAAAATGTAGACAAATACATATTTAACTGAGAGGCTAGGTGTGGCTACTATGTCCAAACTTAACTTCCTTCTTCCCTGGATGGCAAGTTGATGATGTGTATATTATATATCAGGGGTCCCCAAACTAAGGCCCGGGGGCCGGATGCAACCCAATCACCTTCTAAATCCGGCCCGCGGACAGTCCAGGAATCAGCATGTTTTTACATGAGTAGAATGTGTGCTTTTATTTAAAATGCATCTCTGGGTTATTTGTGGGGCATAGGAATTCGTTCATTTTTTTCTTCAAAATATAGTCCGGCCCCCCACAAGGTCTGAGGGACAGTGGACTGGCCCCCTGCTGAAAAAGTTTGCTGACCCCTGGTATATATAATAGATCAGAAAAGCTTGGAATATCTGTAGTAAATGACGGCGCATCACAGGGAGAACGCTGCGTCCTTTAATCACATTCTACATTGTCTGAAGCTAGCTTCTAGTCTAGACTTCCTTTTAATAACCCCTTTAAAAACCTGGATACGGTGTTCTTTTTTTACTTTATGAGAATGTTAATGGGAGACTTATTCATTATGATTTCACAAGGAGAGCAGTAATTATAAAGCTGCAACAACATAAAAGTACATGTTAACTGGAAGCATGTAGCTCATCTGCCCGTCTGTTTATTGTTTTCTTCCTTGATCCTGTTAGTGTCAGTCAATCCAATCACGGCAATGGAAGGGCAAAAAGAGCTTAGTTTGGAAGAGGAACTTGAAGCACCAGAAGCTATACATACAGGTAAGAAAGCCTTGTTACTCGTGGGCTAATGCCCCTTATGTATCTCTTGTACTATGTATCCATAGTAACAGCAACAAAAACATATTGTATGGATTACGACCCATTATTAAGTAAGTATTCAGGCTTTGGGAAATGGTAAGGGACACTGGTAGACATCACTCTACATGTGAATGAGGTAAATCCGAAGAAAGTAGGCCTATCATCCCAACTATTGCTAAAAAATCAAGCACCAAAGGCCCGTCAATGAGGAACTCGACAGAGGAAGAGGACTTTATCAATGGTAGATTAGTGGGGTCAGAAAGTTTAATATACAGCGGTACCTCAACTTACGAGCTCCTCGACGTACGACGTCTTTGACTTCCGAATGAGTTCCAGAAGAAAAAAATGGTTGCCGCTTCCGAAGTTTTCAACTTACGAAAGGAAAGCGGTGGCACAATACCTCGACCCGAGTTTTTTAATGCGTTTTTCTCGACTTACAAAAAAAAAAATTTCCCTTCGCAGATAGCGCCTTTCGACTTGCGAAAATTTCGACCTATGAGGGCGCGTTCAGAACGCATTATCGTCGTAAGTCGCGGTACCACTGTATTCTGCAAGTGGAGGTCACCTTTCTATGGAATATCTCCACAGCAGAATGTCTTAATCCTTCGTCTGCTATGGCAGGTACAGTGGTACCTCGGTTTTCGAATGTCTCCATTGACGAACATTCCGGTTTTCAAACGCCATAAACCCAGAAGTAAATGCTTCGGTTTTCGAACACCCCTCGGAAGTTGAACATGCCACGTGGCTTCTGCTGAGTGCAAGATCCTGAGGCCTAGCTGTTGGCAATTGAGTTTTCAGTTTTCGAACATTTCAGAACTCGAACGGTCTTCCGGAACGCATTACATACCACTGTAGTTTGGTTTGTTCAAAGCAAATCCTTCACAGCACTTGGCCCAAGCCAAAATTCTTCCCCTCCCTGCCCCTGTAGTTGATTCAGGATAGGATGGGGTCTGAGCAATCTCAATCTCCCTCTATTGCCAAGGAGCTTGGGGATGGAGCGTTTGGCTCAAACTAAAAGTATGCCCAGTCTTCTCCTTCTGCTGAAATGTGGAGTTGGATCTGTCTCCTTTCATTCCTGAGGATGGAACTCCAACATGTTCTTCCATCTCCATTCTTTCCTCACAGATTTCCTTCTGTGAAGGAGCTGAGATACTTAGGGCTTTCATGTTCACATACTGGGATGGTGGGAAGGTGAGGAGGGAGACCAATTCTCTCACATATATTCAGCAGGCTTCACAATGAACCATCAAACACAGCCAGACTCTGGTACCTAGCCCATAGTAGATCCTTTTTTTTTTTTTTTACTAAGATTGCTTCCATATTAGAACCTTCCTGTATAATAGCCGTTGTTCTCTTGGAGTTTGCAGGTCAATGAGCAGTGATCCCAGGGTCACCAGGGTTCAGGAGCATGAAGGTAGCAATAATGACAGGAAAACCATAGATTAGCCTAGTTCTTACAACAAAATTTCCTCCAGGAGCCCTTTACACTAAACCTTTGTTTCTAGTTTTGACTAACGATCCAACCCAATGCCTTTTCTGCCAAAAGTTGTGACAATTGCTATGAGGTAGGCAAAAGCCCCTAGACGAGCCCAATCTGTCTGCAGGCAAATTCCTCCCTGGCCCTGAATACAGTAACTGAGTAATTCCACAGCAAGGTTGTGCAAACATTGCTCACTTTCCCTCGGAGAATGCAACGAGAGTGCTGGGCAGGTGAGACAACCGTTGCTGACTGTGCAGCTGAAATATATGACCCAAGTAGAAACAGGCTCCCTCAGGTCTGTCTCCAACACCCCTTTAGAATGGCCCTTACTGGGCGCTTTAAATTAAAAACCAAGGTGGGAAGTCCCTGAAGTCCTAGCAACCAAGTGAGACAGAAGACACCACCGGCAGTGGTGTGGCAGAGCCTCCCTACCCCTCCTAGCTCCCATTGTGCCAGGCCACAACTGCCACTGCCGGAAATACAATAAGCAGTCTTTATGGGACATCCACAAGGTGGCGCGGTGGGTTAAACCACAGAGCCTAGGGCTTGCTGATCAGAAGGTCGGCAGTTCAAATCCCCGCGATGGGGTGAGCTCCCGTTGCTCAGGTCCCAGCTCCTGCCCACCTAGCAGTTCGAAAGCATGTCAAAGTGCAAGTAGATAAATAGGTACCGCTCTGGCGGGAAGGTAAACGGCGTTTCCGTGTGCTGCTCTGGTTCACCAGAAGCGGCTTAGTCATGCTGGCCACATGACCCAGAAGCTGTATGCCGGCTCCCTCGGCCAGTAACGTGAGATGAGCGCCGCAACCCCAGAGTCGGACACGACTGGACCTAATGATCAGGGGTCCCTTTACCTTTTTATGGGACATCCACAGAGCTTTGTCATCAAAGGGTTGTCATGATAGCTTTTCCTTTCTGGCTTCTTTCAGACTACTGAAAATCTTACTTGAAAAGAAAAGAATGTTAAAGATATACTTATATTATGATGGATGGATGGCCGTGCATTCCTCCCCCCCCCCCAGCGCTCAACTATTTGTTTTATTGTACCATATATTAGAAGCATTTGTACTGTATTAAATGCATTTTTGAATAAATACAACGTTGAGCATTGTGCATTTTGTATTCTTGCCTTTAGTAAGCTCCAGCTCCAGCCCTTGACTCGTTGTTCTGAACGTCGAGGCAGCTGGAAAACCCCTAGAAGAGTGATGGCCAAACTTAGTCCTCCAGCTGTTTTGGGACTACAATTCCCATCATCCCTGGCTGCCGGTCCTGTTAGCTAGGGAGGATGGGAGTTGTAGTCCCAAAACAGCTGGAGGGCCGTGTTTGGCCATCACTGCCCTGGAAGAAAATTCAGTAACAACCACCTCTTCTTCTCCTAGGGCCTAAAGGGGTGATCAACGACTGGAGAAAGTTTAAACTGGAAAGTAAAGACAGGAAATCCCTTCCTGAAAGCAAGAAAGAGATTCTCATCAGACAGATGTCTTCACCCTATCGCTCTCAAAGTAGGGACGATAAAGACACCAGGGAGAGATTCAGTCGCAAGGTAAGAGAGTGGGGTGGAGATACACAATTGAAGCAATTCCATGGGGTGGAGAATCAGAAAATGCCATCAATGCACTGAGCAGGCATGCTACCACCTGCATTTCCAGCATTCATGAGAAGAGTGGGTGTGCTGTTATACACACATAAAGATCCTCCACGGAAGAGAAAATTCTGGTCCAGCCAGGATTCCCCCTTGCATTGGGAGGATTGCCTTCTCTCTTTCTCTTCTCTTTGGCAATCCCTCGTAGCCGAGTAAGATTGTCTTCCGTAAACACGGTCTTAACAGTGAATCCGTAAGTGACTGTAGAGGCCAATTCTGGATCCATGCATCCAGTGGGGACATTGGTTTCCGGCCGGGAGTTGATCACCGTGAGAGTTTGCCAAGTGTGCCTTCCTCTTAGCACATTTCTCCCTTTCGTCCTGAGTTTGAGCGCCTTCAAAGCCCACGACACCTTTGGTGAAGGCTGTTCTCCAGTTGGAGCGCTCACAGGCCAGTGTTTCCCGGTTGTCAGTGTTTATACTACATTTTTTTTTTAAGATTTACCTTGAGAGAGTCTTTAAAACCTCTTTTGTTGACCACCAGCATTACGCTTTCCATTTTAAAGTTCGGAATGGAGTAATTGCTTTGGAAGACGATAATCAGGCATCTGAACAACTTGACCGGTCTGGGAGAAGTGTCAGAGCCCATCCCAGAGCCACTGGTGGAGGAACGGGGGGGCAGGGGGAGCGCACCACCCCTGGCACCATCGGGGAGGGGGGTACCATCACGGCCACCCCCTCAGACACAGGCCCCACACCCCCCACGCCCCTGTGGGTGACGCGCCACACCCCCAGGACACATGCTATGCCCCCACGGGTAGTGTGCCATGCCCCCGGGATGCACACCAGCCACGCCCCCACCTGCTCTCCGCCCCCAGTGCCGGAGCATGCAGCTTTGCCACTGCCCAGAGCTACAATTTCCAGAGTGGCTTAACAATTCATTCCTCTCCACAGAGAACTCAGAGAGTTGTAGCCCTAGGAGGAAATAGGGACCTTGTAAAGTCTCTCAGCATCCTCAGCTCCCAGAATTCTTTGGGGGAAGCCATGATGTCATAGTGGTGTCATAGTGCTTTAAATCGTGTGTGTGTAGTCTTCCCGTGCTGAAGTATCCACAAAGCTAACCCATGCTGGAAAGACAAGCGAGTTCATATAGACTTTCTCATATGTCCAATCCACTCTATTTTATTGTTGTGGGCCAAGGCCATGACAAATACACACTGCAACAGATCGATACAGCGATGCGAGAGTTTAAACTTCTGAACCCTACATCATGTCAGGAATACCTAAGAAGCCAATCTCTTTATCGCCACAGCAGTTTACAGCAATTTAATCTAGTTCTCTCTCTCTGATTTTGCTACTAGAGCAAAAAAACAAAAACAAAACAAAAACAAAAAAAAGCTGCTTTGTGTGTTACATTGGCATTAATGTCACTCAAGAGAAAACAAATTGCTTCCTCGAGGGTATTCATACTGCCATAACTCAACAAGAGTTGCAAAAATATCTATCCACAGTTGCAAACATGGCTTTGGCAATTTATCCATCTCTGTGTCCTAAGGGTTCTGTATTTATTTGCCTGCCCAACTTCCTTTATTGATGTGCTTATTTACAGCAAAATCATAACCATGCCTACTTAGATGTAAATCCTATTGAATTTGCTCGTAAGTGGGGTTAGGACTGTTGCATTAGTATTCAACTGCATTCTTGGTTATGAGAGCAAGATGCAATAGAAGTCGCTCGAAAGCCGCTGTTTGCATCAGGAGGGAAGTTTCATCCACACAAAGAGCATGATCATAGATACAAATTAAAGAAAATATAATTGAAGGTTCAAGAAATGGCACCCAAGTGCCCCTCCCCTATTCTTAAAGTTTTCTCCACTTTTTCCATGAGGTTCCATGGAGCAATGTTTGTTGAGTAAACCACTGTGTTCCGTAATAAGGGACACAGGTGGCGCTGTGGTCTAAACCACTGAGCTTCTGGGGTTTACTGATCAGAAGGTCGGCAGTTTGAATCCCTGTAATGGGGTGAGCTCCCACTGCTCTGCCAACCTAGCCGTTCAAAAACACACCAGTGCAAGTAGATAAATAGGTATCGCTGCGGTGGGAAGATAAACAGCGTTTCCGTGTGCTCTGGTTTCCGTTAGTGTGTTCTGTTGCATCAGATCCTAATGTCTCAACAAAGGAAACTGATTTGTAAAAATGTTACATGGAAAAAATATGAGAGAGACACTGCACATACCCTTGTAAATCAAGAAAATCTTTAATAAAAAATACTTTTAAAAAAGAGGTTTAGTCATGCTGGCCACATGACCCAGAAAGCTGTCTGCGGACAAATGCCGGTTCCCTCATCCTGATAGCAAGATGAGCGTTGCAACCCCATAGTTGCCTTTGACTGGACTTAACCGTCCAGGGGTCCTTTACCTTTTACCTATTCCATAATAATTCCACTTCTTCTTCCAAATGTTTCCAGATGAGCGTGCAAGAATATGAGCTAATTAATGAAGACATGGAAGACGAAAGCTGCCTACGGAAGTATCGCAAGCGTTGTATGCAGGACATGCACCAGCGGCTGAGCTTTGGGCCGAAATATGGCTACCTTTCGGAGCTGCAGAACGGGGAACAGTTCCTGGAAGCTGTCGAGAAGGAGCGAAAAACCACCACAGTCATTGTCCACATCTATGAAGATGGCATCAAGGGCTGCGAGGCACTCAACAGCAGCCTGTCGTGCCTTGCTGCCGAGTACTCCACGGTGAAATTCTGCAAGATCAAGGCTTCCAACACAGGGGCCGGAGACCGTTTCTCCACCGACGTTCTCCCAACGCTTCTCGTGTACAAAGGTGGGGAGCTCGTCAGCAATTTCATTAGTGTAACCGAACAGTTCAGTGAGGAGTTTTTTGCTGTGGATGTGGAGGCATTCTTAAATGAGTACGGGTTACTACCGGAGAAGGAGATCCCTGCCCTTGGGAATGGCAAATTGGACGAGCAAGAAGTCGAATAGTTGACGAGACCTCTAGTCCTTCCAGGATCTCCTGCCCCTCCACAGTACATATTGCAATTGGATCTCAGCTGGACCCATGTTCATTAAGCAAATGCCGTATGTTACGATGTGCCGAATGCAAGCGGTACAACATATTTAAATGGCAGTATGTGAAATGGGCAGTGCAATCCTTACTCAGAAGTAAGTCACATTGTTCAACCGCCCAGAATGGCTGGGGCAACTCAGTCCGATGGGTGGAGTACAAATAATAACATTATTATTATTCCCAAGTAAGTGTGTATAGGGACGCGGGTGGCGCTGTGAGTTAAACCACAGAGCCTAGGGCTTGCCGATCAGAAGGTCGGCAGTTCGAATCCCCACGACGGGGTGAGCTCCCGTTGCTCGGTCCCAGCTCCTGCCAACCTAGCAGTTCGAAAGCACATCAAAGTGCAAGTAGATAAATAGGTACCGCTCTGGTGGGAAGGTAAACGGCATTTCCGTGCGCTGCTCTGGTTCACCAGAAGCGGCTTAGTCATGCTGGCCACATGACCCGGAAGCTGTACGCCGGCTCCCTCGGCCAATAAAGCGAGATGAGCGCCGCAACCCCAGAGTCGTCTGCGACTGGACCTAATGGTCAGGGGTCCCTTCACCTTTACCTTTAAGTGTGTATAGGATTGCAGCCTCAAGCACATACATCATAAGGACATGAGAAGAGCCCTGCTAAATCAAGCTACGGGCCCATATAGTGAAGCATCCCATTCTCACAGTGGCCAAACAGATACCTGTGGGAAACCCAAAAGCAGAGCACAAGCACAATATCACTTTCCTGCTCATGAATTTCCAGCAGCTGGTATTCAGAGGCATCAGATGCTTTCATATATTACACTCACAGAGTAATACCAAAAGGTTATAGGAAAGTACAGATAAGTGTAAAATTAAGAGACATATGCATGCACACACACACACAACCTAGTCAGACTTTTAGAAGAAGAGCTAACTAACGTTTGGGAGCCAGGTATGCCTTTTGATTTTATTTCTACCAAATTCAAGAAAGCAAACAGGTTAGGATGGAAAGAGCGCCGTAGCAAGTAGACCAGTGGTCCCCAACCTTTCTTTTGGCCATGCCCCACCTGAGCATCTCTAAAATCCTGATTCTTCTTCCCCCCCCCCTCCCGGTGACATATAATTCTTACTATTGAAAAAGTGTACTCCTATTCACGCGGGGGAAGCCTAAAAGTCCATTCACTGTTAATAACTCAATCTCGAATTACCCCCCTTAAAAATCAAATTGCCCTCCCCTGTGGGGTGTGTGCCCCATGTTGGGAACCACGGAAGTTGATGCAATGTCGAACTCCTTACAGCAGCTTTAGGAATTTGCAAAGTGGGAAGCTGCCGGAGAGTGATCTGGACCGGGTGGAGTTTGTGTAGTTTTTTTTTATCATCTGCAGGAATGGTGAGGGGGGAAGAACGTGTGGAATGCAAAATTGCTCCAAGCCTCACAATGAACAGGTCGCTGTGGTCCAGTAGAAATGGAAGTGGCGCCAAGCCTGCAGAGAAACTTTGGCTCAGCTGCTGGAGGTAGCAGAGCCATTAGCAAGCTGATGAAGAGCACGGAAAAGGTTTTGATTAACTGAGCTGTTTTAAGAGACAAGAGAGCAGTGAGGAGCTGGGCTGGGCTGGGCTGCCTAGTAGTCACTGCATAATCAGGGCAACTCTGGAATCTGGCCCAGACTCACTGTGGGTTTGGATGAAACACAGGCAGTTGCCTTGGTTTACTTCCCTTGGTCTAAGTGCCCGGTTCTCATGAATGAATTAAATCAGTATAATAATGTGAAGTGGAGAGCGCACAGGAATTTTCAAGTATCTAACTAATGTCATGACTTTCATATTAAATAGCTTAAAAATTGGCCTTAGATTGGGAGAACCAGAAAGCTGGCAGTAGGCCTAAGAGATGTGGCGCTCTGAAAGAGACGTCTCCTCCTAGCATCAGAGACCGACGTGTAAAATGGGGATGTTAATAAACTACGTGGGATGGTGCAGTGCATGCCAACAAATGAGGGATTATTAAAAAAGGCACTTTTGTAGCACACTATTATGCATAATAGCTGAAGAGAACGTAAGCACAGTTTACTAGATGGCAACAATTAAGTGCTATACAGCTGAAAGATAATGAAACACATAAGAGACTGGGCTATTCTATACATAACAAAACAGCAGGTGACCGTAAGAAATGGAACTTCCAAGACATCTCCAGCTGAGCATTCAAATGTAATTTCCCCAAAGTTTAAAATAATTGGACATCCAATTTGGTCTTTTGTCTATATGTTTTATTTATTGGTTTAAACAGTTTTACCCCTTTTTACCATAATAAAAGCTTTTTTTTAGTTTGTAAAAAAAGCAATTATCTTAATAAAAAGAAAAGCCCCCACATGATAATACTCTGATTAGGAATTGCTTGCCTAATGAGTCATATTCAGCCAGAGCTGTTTAGAAAAGCTGCCGCAATACTAACAGCTAATCAAGTAAATCATATTTGCGAACCATACTGAACTTGCACATTTTAGCTCACCTTCTAATAATTGTGAAGTTGTGACAAGTTAGGGTTTTGTTTTTGTTTTTGCTATAATAGGTATAAAGTTTCAGATGTATTTTAACATACGTCTTTGTTAAATATAATTATGTAATGTTGCATGCTATGTAAAAATTTTGTCTTTGCTCAAAAATGCAAATGATTAACCCTTTATATTATGTGGTGAGGTAATTAATAAAGTATACTAAATATATATATATATACCTAACCAGCTTGGCCAATGATTGGGGATGGTGGGAGTTGGAGGAGTCCAACACCTGGAAGGACATTCCTGACCCAGGAGATTAGCCATTTAGATACATTCACATCCTGATTTGTCTATTTAAAGGTTTTTTTTACCCTGCCCGAAAAGGTTCCCAGCGTGGCTTACAGAAGATCAGCAACAAGCAAGACAACCATATCATGTTTGCAATCTGAAAGACGGCACTTGAAAGGGTGGGGAAGGATGAGAATGACCGCTCTCCGCATCAAACGGAGGGCGCCCTTTGAGTGCCCGCGCGCAGCACCCCCGATCCTACGTGACTCCCGGCAGAGCTCGCCTGGACCACCTCCCCAAGTCGCGAACCTTGAGGTTCCTGCCAAACCTCAGCTCAAATAACCAATCGCGACCAGGGAGGCAGAGCCAGGGGAGCGGACCAAGTAAGGGTTGGGTCCGCTCTTTAAGCATAAAAGGGAGTGGTGCCTACCTGGGAGCTCTCTGTCGGCTCCAGAGTTTCACCCACCGTACCCTCCCTTTGTTTAGGCCTTTTATTGCAGGTTCACTTCTTCTTTACAGGTATGTGGGCGCTGCCGCCGTCTTATGGCGGTTGCTGTTAAAGGACTGGGAAGGAATTTTCCCTGCATTGGCAGGTTTAACCTTCCCCGTAGCAAAACGTCACAACTTTGGCGGTTATAGGCCTTGGGCGGAATCCTTTAGTCTATCTTCCCTAAATGGGGTGGGGGTGGGGCATGAAGCAGTGACACACACACACACACACACACACTCTCAGCAGCGAGGCTCACATGACTGTGTCTGTTTTTATCCTGTGGGAAAGCCACTAGTCCTTCCAGCTTTCCCACACACGTGATGTTTTGTACTTTACTATTGTACTTTACTTTCAGCTCTGGCTTGAGAGATGCTAGACGCATTTATGCTCAGCTCTGACTGTCTGAGCTGGCAAGCAGAGACATACTCTGCATATTATCTGCAATAAAGTAGGTTTTAGCCTTAATGGCTTGTGTGTGTTGTTCTTCACGCTGGAGAGCAATTGCATATTATCAATGTGCCCCTGGACTCAAGTAGCCAGGAGGGCACGCAGGCTTCGTCCCTACCTGGGGTTCAGTCTCACAACTTGCCCCCGCGGGACGTTATCATAACACACACACCCCACGACAGCGATACCAGGGTTCCCCGTTAAAGGGGTTGTGATGAGGGGAGTCACTGGCCATACGCTGAAAGGTTGTCAGTGCACTCCCCTGTGTTGTGGTGAAATGGTGGGGCGGGCTCTCTGCTTCAACATATGTCTTCCAGAGCCAGCCCAATCCCCAGACAGACTGGATAACCCTGATGTGCCCCTGATCCCTGGCTGGGGACTGGGAGGGATAAACGCCCAATGCCTAAGCCAAGGTATTCCTACATCTGAAAGTTTGATAAAAGTTGTGGCCAATTTTAATCCCATAACACGTTGTCCCGACGAGTCATTATTCCACCCGGGTGTCGCCTGGGGACAGGGGGTCTCAGCCTGGGCACGCAATAATTGCCAACTCAGGCACTGCTTCTTAGTGACAAGAGTTCTTAAAACAACCAGCATGAACGGAGACTGCATCCCCTTAACATAAACTGTGCACAGAGCGCATCAGAAACATCAGATTAGGCCGCCGGAGCCAAGGAGATGGGAGACAAGGAAGCCAGCGCAACTCTCCAGCCCAGCCCCGGAGCGAAGGGCGCCCCTTTGAGGGGCAGATTCTCCCGGCAGCTCAAGAGACATCCAGGACTCATTCCCCCTCATTGGCTTCATTGGACTCGGACTGGGTAGCGCCGCCCTCTACCTTTTGAGGCTGGCCATCTACAGTCCCGACGTGAGTTGGGATAGGAAGAATAACCCAGGACCGTGGAATAAACTGAGTCCTGATGAACAGTACAAGTTCATGGCTGTCTCCACGGACTACAAAACCCTGGAGAAAGATCGCCCAGACTTCTGAGGGCGCCACGGCCATCTTCCAGCTCCTGCCATGTCCAGGGAAGAAGCACTTGCTGCTCTGCACAGCCACATCTTCTGCTCTCACATTGAGTCTTTAATCATCTTTCACTTAAATTGTGTCCATGCCTTAAAATTGCACACATGCTACTGCTTCCTGCCTGCCTATGTATTGATTCGCTGGTGCCAGACTACAGATGGCCAATAAAATATCTACAGCCCATTCAGCAGGGGGAAAAGAAAGAAACATCAGATTAGTGCTATTCACTGTGTCCGTGGAGGTTGTGCATACATGCAGGACTCTGCTTTGGTGGTTAAGCGGTATTGAAAGACCAAGATCACTTACAGTAAGCCCATCCCACTCCCTCCTTAGAAAACATTGCAGTTTTAGGAGATCTAATTATACCTGCCTATAAAGAAATCGCTAATTGGGGTGGCAGGCCAAAGCAGGCATAAGCATGACTTTACCAGCGAATCTAAAAATTATCACACATGGCGCCAGCCAAGCCTCCCCATATTACAACTCTACCAACATTACTAATCAACATTAAATATTTGATCACGCCATGAATCAGGGTTTCTGCAGGAAGGCTAAGGCAAGGAAGGATGACGAACATTGGGATTATAAACCACCACATGCAAGAGTCTTCGTATGCTCTCCACACCATGAAGCACATATTTAAAAATACTGTCTCTCTCTGCTCAGGTATTCCCTTCCATGTGTTCTTAAATAATGTGGAAGGAAAAGGGGGCTAATCTCCCCCAAATCCCCACCAGCTGAAGCCTCAGCCCTTTGCATTTTGATGCTCTGAAGAGTGAATCCCTGCCCTTTTTCTAGAAGGAATAAGGTGTTTTGTTTTTGCCATTCTAATCAAATAACCCCTCTCATCCTAAAATGAGCACGTTGATTTGTCAAAAATAAATAAATTGGTATATACTATTTCCTTACATCTTCAGTCTCGGAAACTTAACTATCATGCAACTGTACTGCTTTTATTTGATCTAGAGAAAATATCATTCTAGACCATTGCTAGCAGATTAGAACCCTTTTCACCTAGAAGCGTGCACTGAAAAAGTGGGAACCCTCACGTTTTTACTATTTCTTTAACCATCTGGGTATACGTACAAGTTAGTTACAAGGATCTGTTGAATCCCAGATGCGGACAGCCTTAAATAAATGTCGACATCCGGAATGTGGGCAATATCACCCCCTCGTACCTAAGGGACCGCCTCTCCTGGTATGTCCCGTGTAGGACCTTAAGGTCCTCAAATAATAATCTTTTGGAGGTCCCGAGCAACAAAGATGCTAGGTTGGCCTCAACTAGGGCCAGGGCTTTCTCAGTATTGGCCCCGACTTGGTGGAACAGTCTATCACAAGAGACCAGGGCCCTGCGGGATTTGGCATCTTTCCGCAGGGCCTGCAAGACGGAGCTGTTCCACCTGGCCTTTGGGTTGGTTTCTGTTTGATACTTATGCTTCATTCTTTTATTGGTGGGCTATTTGAAAATGAGACTGCAGTTTTAATTTTGAATTTTGAATTTGTATTTTAATCTGTATTTTTAAATTGATTGTTTTATGTTTTTGCTGTGATTTTAATTGGTGTTAGCCGCCCTGAGCCCGGTTTTTGGCTGGGAAGGGCAGGGTATAAATAAAAATTTATTACTATTATTATTATTATTCAGTGAGCTCCCTAATCTGCCTCTGCACACCGAAACACATTATCAAAGTTAGGTAGGTTTGCACACACAGTATTTGCTTATTCCCCATCCCAATAACTTACTCTTTTGCAAGCCATGAGGAAGCCCCATCCACAAGGTCCGTTAAATCTTGTTCAGACTATTCATTCCCTCCCTCCCTCCCTCTTACACACACACACACACAATTTTTTTCCCGTTTTTTCTTTCAAAGGATTTTCCACATCTTTCTCAACACCGGTGCCCGTACAACTGCAGTGAATGGCAATACTCACCTGGAGCCCTCAAAATAGTTACAGAATTTGGCTATACCAAGTCTCTTTTGAGTTAACCATGGGTTTCATACAGGTTTCTCCCATTCATACCTAGAGACGCCAGGAATTCAACATGGGGCCTTTTGTATAAAGGACACAAGCTCTGCCACTGAGCTACCAAGCCTCCCTGCCAGGGGCGTACCCAGGATCAAAACTAGGGGGGGGGGCAAGCCATGGTCGTTCAGGTTGTGACATTTCAGCACGGAAAGGCGAATGAAACCAAAATTTTAGGAAAATTATATATAATTATAGCAGTGCTTTATTACGGTAGTTATTACAATTATTTGCTTGAATTTTTTTAAAAATTTTATTCTAGTTACATGTCTTATACCAGGGGTGGCCAACTCCCAAGAGACTGTGATCTACTTTCAGCAGTGATCTACCCCCGTTTTTTGGGGTTCAGCTCAAAGTTGTTGACCTTTTTGGGGGATGAGGAATGCCCCGTTTTTAAGGGGTTTGGTTCGTTTTTAGATTACCGTATTTTACGCTCCATAAGACGCACTTTTTCCCTCCTAAAATGGAAGGGAAAATCGCTGTGCGCCTTATGGAGCGAAGGCTTCGCTCCCACTGCCTCCCCACATCCCCTGCCGCGTTCGGCGGGAGGTGGGGGGAGGCAGCAGCGATGTTGCTGGATCATGCCAGCACCTCCGTTCACCGAAAGAAGCTTCTTTCGGCGAGCGGAGCTGCTAGCACGATCCAGCAACATCTCCGCTGCTTCCCCCGACCTCCCGCCGAACGCGACGGGGGATGGGGGGAGGCGGCGGGGAAGCGAAGGGGATGTTGGTGGATCGTGCCAGCAGCTCCGTTCACGGAGCTGCTAGCACGATCCACCAACACCTCCGCCGCCTCCCCCCACGTCCCGCCGAACGCGACGGGGGATGGGGGGAGGCGGCGGGAAGCGAAGGGGATGTTGGTGGATCGTGCCAGCAGCTCCGTTCACGGAGCTGCTAGCACGATCCACCAACACCTCCGCCGCCTCCCCCCACGTCCCGCCGAACGCGACGGGGGATGGGGGGAGGCGGCGGGAAGCGAAGGGGATGTTGGTGGATCGTGCCAGCAGCTCCGTTCACGGAGCTGCTAGCACGATCCACCAACACCTCCGCCGCCTCCCCCCACGTCCCGCCGAACGCGACGGGGGATGGGGGGAGGCGGCAGGAAGCGAAGGGGATGTTGGTGGATCGTGCCAGCAGCTCCGTTCACGGAGCTGCTAGCACGATCCACCAACACCTCCGCCGCCTCCCCCCACGTCCCGCCGAACGCGACGGGGGATGGGGGGAGGCGGCGGGGAGCAAACGGGATGTTGGTGGATCGTGCCAGCAGCTCCATGAACGGAGCTGCTAGCACGAACCACCAACATCTCTGCTGCCTCCCCCCATCCCCCGCCGTATTCGGCTGGAGGTGGGGGGAGGCAGCTGCAATGCCTGCTTTTGGGATCGGTGGGCGGCAGGGAGGTTGGTAGAGGATTTCCTCCACCACCCCACGCGCTGCCCGCCAATCCCAAAAGCAGGCTTTTGGGATTGGTGCAAGGCATGGGATGGTGGAGGAAACAGTGGGGATGCTGCTGCTTTCTCCACCACCCTGCGCCCCGACGCCAAAAGCAGGCTTATCCCGTTGCTTTAAAGGGACATGGGGAGGAGGGGAGAAACCTTCTCCCCTCGTCCCCATGTCCCTTTAAGGAAGCGGGGATGAGCCGCTGTGAAGGGAGAAGGGGCTTCCCCTCCAGCGCCCCCCTCCGTGTTTTTTAGAGGAGGAAAACCAGGAAAATATTTTTTCCTGGTTTTTCCCCTTTAAAAAACAAGTGCGTCTTGTGGTCCGGAGCGCCTTATGGACCGAAAAATACGGTACTGACATTATGTCAAACAAAAACAGCTTCAAAAAACAGAAAAACTCCCCCCCCAAACAGAAAGCCCCAAATGGCTGAAAAACTCAGTTTCCCAGGATCCTCAGCCCTCGCAAAGGAACTACTCACCATGCAAGGGAACTCAGTTTCCAAAGCTCCCTTGCAACAATCAGCCAGTGCAACACACACACACACACACATACACACACACACACACACACACACACAGTGTCGGCCAAGAGCTCAATTGTTATTGAGATTTTGGGAGGGGGAGAAAGACCAGTAGTTGAGCTTTTTTAGGAGAGCTTTTTTTTCCTTTTAGGCTGCCGATAACCATTTAATTTAATTTATTTTTTGCTTCTGGGGGGGCAGCTGCCCCCCCTGGGTACGCCCATGCTCCCTGCAATTCATAACTTCACTCGTTGCTTAGAATCCCCCCCCCACACACACACACAGCAGACACTGAGCCAGTGAACGGAAAAATGACAAGTTTGGACTTAGCTTGTGTGCAGCATGGAGAAAATTGAATAGGAGAAAATTGGGGAAGAGGCACATTGGCTAAAGAAGTCTCCTTCCACTATTAGGCCAGCTACTCCAATCAAGTCCTCCAAGTCAATTTCCTTGTTGATCAGCATAAAGAGACTTATGGTGTGCAGACTCCTCCTTTATTTTGCTCCCCTTTGCTCTTCCCCAGCACACATGGCTGCACAAGAGGCAGGACTGAGGGAACGCCATCAATCCTCAGTAACTGTTCTTAAAAATTTGGCAGTCAAATTCATTTCGATCCTGGAGAAACAGCAGGAAAACTACTAAATCACCCAGCACTAATGCTGATCTTGGTTGTGAATCTTTCAAGAGCAAAAGGCATACCTGGCCAATAAACAGTCAATGCAAGTGCAGCTGGGAGCCCTGAAGGCACAGACAAATAAATGCAAAATATGCAATAAAGGGACCGCACCTAAGGTCTTGAGGTTGCCAGTATTTTTACTGAAATAACGAATACGATCACCTTCTAGAAGGTAATGGGGATTAAGACCTTGCTGACAAAGGTCCGTATAGTTAAAGCTATGGTTTTCCCAGTAGTAATGTATGGAAGTGAGAGCTGGACCATAAAGAAGACTGATCGCCGAAGAATTGATGCTTTTGAATTATGGTGCTGGAGGAGACTCTTGAGAGTCCCATGGACTGCAAAAAGATCAAACTTATCCATCCTTAAAGAAATCAGCCCTGAGTGCTCACTGGAAGGACAGATCCTGAAGTTGAGGCTCCAGTACTTTGGCCACCTCATGAGAAGAGAAGACTCCCTGGAAAAGACCCTGATGTTGGGAAAGATGGAGGGCACAAGGAGAAGGGGACGACAGAGGATGAGATGGTTGGACAGTGTTCTCGAAGCGACTGGCATGAGTTTGGCCAAACTGCGGGAGGCAGTGGAGGATAGGGGTGCCTGGCGTGCTCTGGTCCATGGGGTCACGAAGAGTCGGACACGACTGAACGACTGAACAACAACAGGAATTAAGAGGCAGCAGAGCGTGTGCATGTGCTAATAAACCCCAAATGTTCTGCACCAAAGTAACCTGAATTGTCTCAAGGAAAGCTAAAATGATGCAAAATTAACATGCTTCTACAGCCCACCCCCCTACAGCCTCAGCTTCAACACTGAATCCTCCTGTGTTTTTGCCAAATGGTGACTAGTGCCTAGATCTAGAATTAAGTTCTATCATCAAAGCTTATGCACTTTCTAGCTTCTGGGTGTCTTGCAAGGTAGGACTCCTGAAAAGTCCCCCTTGTGTCTTTATATACAGACAGTGCCACTACCATCCATGTTTTAGTACCGTAGTCTGAGCACATTGACAATTCAGACCTGATGTACCATAAAGGCTAAATCAGGTCTGTAGGCCATTCAGTAGGGTTAGGATGAACAGTCACACGAGATCCGCCAAGCAAAGTATGGGTGGCTAACTTATTTTGGGATGAGGGCCTCATCGACACAGGACCAACCCATGGGCCGCATGCCTAAAGTGATTATGACACATTTTTAATAAGAACGTATTTTAGGGGTACAGGGTCACAAAAACCTGCTGACATTGCAGGAAGGGAAACACAGATCAGTAAAATTGTATCACACACAAACAAACTCATATATTTTCTTTTTTAAAATGGATAAATTAGGAGAGCATGGCAGGGTGACAAGATACATTTTGGTGTAATATCACTGAAATGAACCTTTGGGAACCAAGAGGACAAAAACTTTAAAAAAGAAGGGGGGGATATAATTTCTCTAGCAAGCAGATGGAAACATTAGCAGGATTTTAATAACATTTGTAATGTAAGTTAAAGGTAGGTAGCCGTGTTGGTCTGCCATAGTCAAAACAAAATAAAATAAAAAATTCCTTCCAGTAGCACCTTAGAGACCAACTAAGTTTGTTCTTGGTATGAGCTTTCGTGTGCATGCACAGGTATCTGAAGAAGTGTGCATGCACACGAAAGCTCATACCAAGAACAAACTTAGTTGGTCTCTAAGGTGCTACTGGAAGGAATTTTTTTATTTTATTTTATTTGTAATGTAAAAAAAACACTATGGATAATAAGGATTGATTTAAAATATAGACTATGGAATTGCTGACAATACGACCCATGGAGGGGATGGGGGGAAGTCTCGAGATTCAGAGTAATCTCTATGTTTGGATATGAATTTGGAATGTTATAAATTTATATTTGTAAAATCAACAAAAGTGATTTCACAAATATATACTTTGGAGGTCGCAAAAACTTTCTGGCACCACATCAGGGAAATCCTCCTTTACCCTTGATGGCAACACCTATCCACAAATAACAATAGTTTAAGGGTCCCGGACCCAAAAGAAGCCAAATTATCCTCCACAAGGGCCAGGGGTTTCTCGGTGTTGGCTCCGACCTGGTGGAATACTCTGTCCCACGAGACTAGGGCCCTGCGGGACCTGACCTCCTTCCGCAGGGCCTGTAAAACAGAGTTATTCCGCCTGGCCTTTAATCTAGCCTGATCCCCTATTCCTTTTCCCCTTCCCTTTTTTCTGAAGAAACCCTTCTGGGTCCCTACATTAAAATTCCTCCCTGGTCTCCCTACTGGCCTAGCATGACTAACCTGGCCAGTTAGCCCTGGGGATCCCACTGATGTTTGTTTTTTATGCTGTTTTTTAGCTGTTTTTTAAAGTTGTTTTAATCATTGTCTTATATTTGTTGTTAGCCGCCCTGAGCCCGGTTTTTGGATCGGGAAGGGCGGGGTAGAAATAAAAATTTATCATTATTATAACACTTTCAGTTACATTGCACTCAGCAACAGAGATGTGCAGGAAGCCCACACAGATGAGGCAAGCGAGGACTTGCCCTTCCTTCTTCCTCGTCCACCTTCTCAATGGGGTTCCCCCTCAAGGCACACCCCTCACAGGTGTCTTAATTCACTTTACCCAGCAGCATGCAAACATACACAAAAAGAAGGGCTAGGCCTTTCCTGCCCTTTGTTCATGAAAGGAGGGGGGGGAAGCCCCTGAACTTCAACTTGAATGTGTTACGTTATAAACCAGGTGTTCCACCCTAGGCTATCCCACCTTCCCCGTGTCCCATTTCCAAGTGTAAAACGGAGATGTGTAAATCCCATTAGGCACGGTGTTATTAAAACCACATGGCTTTGTAGAGCCATCCCACACGGTGGGCAGCATGTGCCTAAGAACGGAGGGCAAAGGAGACAACCGATGGACTGAGAATTAAACAGGTGGATATCATTCAAGTCAAGTTCTAACTAACGCTCCAAGTGAAGGTCTGGCACACAACTCACGACAGAGGGGGAAGCGTTGCAAGCTCTACACTTCCCTCAAGAGGACACACCTCTGATGAATCAGCCTTTGGTGGCTCCAACCGCTGCATTCCTGGGCTTTCCCCGTTTTTCTTTTAACTGCTAGTTTCCTAAAATAGCATGTAAGACATAATTACTTCTGAGGTTTCCTGTCAGATCATAAATATATCCCCCCAGATAACAGGCATGATCATCCTGTAAATTCAGAATCCCTTTGAACACAATCTCTCATTTGTGGATGTTTTCTTTTTTTTCCTGTTGCTTGTTGGAAGAAGAGTAATCACGCAAGGGAAGCTTTTACAAGCCGGAGGGGCCAAGCTGATGACTGCAGCTCTCGCTTACAAAATAGAATGGGATATTAAATCGCTACGTGGAAACGCAACACCTCGATAGGCTCCTGCTTAGCTGCTGCGGTTTAAGGAAATCATGAGGAATGTGTGTCTATGAAAAAGGAAAGGACCCAGTTACCTTTTCTTAAAACTAATGAAACTGCATCCAGCTGGAATGTAGCCTATTGTACACAGCTAAAAGTCACACCCATTATTCTGGCCCCTTTTGCATTTGACCCCGCACACCATTGGCATGCAACCCCAGGAGATTGCCAAGACAGGAATGGGTGCCAAACCCTCTCCTAGACACCCCAGTGATGTTCACAGAAACAGGGGGAGGAGGAGAACTCTTAAGGTATTTTTTTAAAGTGTTGGGCAGTTTAAAGAAGAATACACACTTTGCACAATCTCACACAGCTTCAGCATTTCTAGGAAAACACAAAATAACAACTTGAACAATGGTCCTTTTAATTAGTAAGCGGAAAGGTAAGCAGACATTTGACAAATTCTTTGTGAACTTGGGAAAGTAATGTCATATTAATCTGCCAATTCATAGTGTTGGTCTCCCCCCCCCCACACCCTCTTTAAAAACATACCACCTACACTATGGCATGCAGAAACAGGATAGCTGTTCTAAATAAGGATAGCTTCTGCTAATTGGAATTGTTAGGTGACACACTTGGTTGTTAAAGCAATCGGTTCTGGAAGCGTGCATCTTTTGAGGGCATCTGGGGCGGCGGGAGTTTTCAGGTTGGCTCTTAGTATCTGAAGCCTAGTCGCTGAAATAGTTGAAGGAGAAGGCTGCTGCGGATATTGCGACAGCCACTGCTATCACCACTCCTAAAAGCGACAAAGGAAACGCAAATTCAGTACGTAAAAAGGAGAACTTGATTGTCAAAAAGCAAGGAGTGGGAAAGAGATTAGCAGAGAAACAATGAAAGTCCCTGAAACACAGTACCTGTTCAATAGCAACATTCAAAATATGTTCAGATAGCTATTTCCATTCTCTTCAATGATACGCATATTTTCTCAATTCCATCACACACAACGCAAAGTATACAAAATCAACATGCCGCACAATCGCACAGATTGACTCCAGGCCCCACCTTGCTTCTCTGTGTTGGATGTAACATGTAGCTGACAAGTCTGTGCGCAAAATCTAATTTATGTGGGCACGATTGATACATGACCTTCACCCAGCAAGCTTGAAAGGTGTGAGCATGTGGGGTGTCCCACACTATGAGACGGAATATGCGGAGAGGCTGACAGTTTTTACTGCCCCTGTTCAAATAATGTCTGGAAACAGACTGAGGTTTACAAGATCTCTGCTGGCTAGGTTCAGCTTGCAGATAAAAAGATAAGAGAGATAATTGACTGGACCTGGGCTAGATCTGCTCCAAATTTCAGGCACATTAACATTACCACAAAATGTAGAGGCAGGACCTTCAGAGCTGATTCATAGACACTATAAAGGTGTTGACACATATACACATCAATTACACATGACATGCAGCACATTAGGCAAGGCAGGGCAAGTGAAATCCTGTTGCTCCACTGTACATTGCAAAGGCTTTACCCGACATGTGACAATAACACTTCCTCTCTGCACACTGACTAATCCCAGCCCCTTTCTTCAACTGCCATTTCCTTAGCTCAGGGATCTATCCGAGGCCTCTGACATGGATAACTCATTCTATTCTTTAGCACTCGAAGATTCAGGCATCACAGATATCAACCACAACCACAAAAGACTCAGATAATAGATATTAAGAGAGACAGCAAGTGAGAAAGAACAGAAAAGATGGGAGACCGTAAACATAATTTGTGCGTTTTCCATTTGTGTGTGTGTGTTGTTTTGTTTTTACTTTCTCTAGTCGCTCCCATGTGCCTATAATTTTATTTACACTCGGCTCTAAGGCCAACAGTCAAAAAGCTATAACAGGGCATTGCCTAGTAGTTTGTCCTGCCACCTTGCCCCACGCTTTGAGGAATGGATGCTTGTTCCCTAACTAAAACCACTCCCATTTTACAGTACATTCCCATACATGTCTATTCAGAACGAAGCACTACCAATTTCAGTGAAGTTTACTCCCAGGTAAATGGATACAGGATTGCTGCCTTGGCAAGTTGTTTTTGTTTTGAAGGAAAGAAAGCAATTAAAACAAATGTTCAGGTTAACACAGCAGGCATTTGAATTCTGTTGCTTTAACGAATTGTTATAATTGTGCCCCTGCTGGCATAATAATAATAAATTTTTATTTATACCCCACCCTTCCCAGCCAAAAACCGGGCTCAGGGCGGCTAACACTAATTAAAATCACAGCAAAAACATAAAAACAATCAATTTAAAATACAGATTAAAATACAAATTTAAAAATTCAAAATTAAAACTGCAGTCTCATTTTCAAATAACCCACCAATAAAAGAATGAAGCATAAATATCAAACAGAAACCAACCCAAAGGCCAGGTGGAACAGCTCCGTCTTGCAGGCCCTGCGGAAAGATGCCAAATCCCGCAGGGCCCTGGTCTCTTGTGATAGACTGTTCCACCAAGTCGGGGCCAATACTGAGAAAGCCCTGGCCCTAGTTGAGGCCAACCTAGCATCTTTGTTGCTCGGGACCTCCAAAAGATTATTATTTGAGGACCTTAAGGTCCTACACGGGACATACCAGGAGAGGCGGTCCCTTAGGTATGAGGGTCCTAAGCCGCATAGGGCTTTAAAGGTCAAAACCAGCACCTTAAACCTGACCCTGTACTCCACCGGGAGCCAGTGCAGCTGGTAGAGCACTGGATGAATGTGGTCCCGCGGCAAAGACCCGGTAAGGAGCCTCGCCGCGGCATTCTGCACCCGCTGGAGTTTCTGGGTCAGCTTCAGGGGCAGCCCCGCGTAGAGCGAGTTACAATAATCAAGTCTGGAGGTGACCGTCGCATGGATCACTGCAGTTTCCTAAAGTGGTGGATAAGTAAACGCAAAACAGACTGCGTTTCTGTTCTAGTAGGACCCTGTCATGCCACCCTCAGTTCTTTATGCCCAATGAGGCATCACAAATGACCTTCAAAATTGGGAAGCTTAACCTGATGCACTGTAGAGAGAATGCTCATTTGGGGCTCCAATATAAACCACAACGACTGCACCCGTTTCTCATTTCCCCCTGGGTTGTATTCGGCAAAATCCTGTTCAGAGTAGAGCTTTTGAAATTAATGAATCTAAATTAGCCATGCAGATAAATGCAATAGGTCTACTCCAAGTAGGACTAGCGTTGAATACCACTCATTTCTTCCAATAGTGCAAGAGCAATTGCTGGAGCCTACATACCTATATTTTGATGAAGCTTCAACAGAAGCACTTCTTTAGTCAACCGTTTCTCTTGCACAACATCCTGGAATTCCTTCAGGGGGATTACTTCAACTGGATTAAGAAAGAAGATACAAAAATGGTCTTTGTGGATTCGCCCTAATCCCATTCTCACACACTTGTCTCCCCTCCTTGCCCAGTAGAAGAAGAAGAAGAAGAAGAGTTTGGATTTGATATCCCGCTTTTCACTACCCGAAGGAGTCTCAAAGCGGCTAACATTCTCCTTTCCCTTCCTCCCCCACAACAAACACTCTGTGAGGTGAGTGGGGCTGAGAGACTTCAAAGAAGTGTGACTAGCCCAAGGTCACCCAGCAGCTGCATGTGGAGGAGCGGAGACACGAACCCGGTTCCCCAGATTACGAGTCTACCGCTCTTAACCACTACACCACACTGGCTTGTCCAAACTCTTCGGAAAACTGTAGTATCAGAAGCTCAGCTGCAAGTAAATATATGCAAAATGCATCTGTGTAATTTAGTCTGAGTACAGAATACCTACCGCCATGGGCCTTACTTACATACCACAACCACTGAAATGAGGCTTCAACCTCATTATCTCAGGTTCTAAAAATGCTAGGAAGGCTTTATCTTAACAATAACGGCAGAAGCGACTCAAAAGTGACTCACAGCTACACAGCTCTGTAGAGGCCAGAAGACCTATCGCTTGAGTTCATTAGGTCTTCCACTAGATAATAGAGTACAGGAGAAGGGATTACCCTCACTGAAATCTTATTTGTGTTGATCTACTCAAGAGGACTTAACCCCTTGATGGTAGAAGCAGGGATTTAGCGAAGCCAATTCCTGATGCAAAACGTATTTCCTTATGCTAAAGAATAGAAAAGCATAGCAAATTCCATATCCAAACAAGTTAGGGTGTTTGTTTGTTTGTTTTTAAAGTGCAAGCTAATATATGGGTTGTTTATTAATTCCAACTACAAACTTCTAAAGTGGGCCAAGTTAATTTGTTTTAGGGACTGTTAAGAAAGCTAACCAGAGAAGAACAGGAGAGCTCGAGAAACAGTGGGTCACTATGTGCGACAGAATAAGGACTACACTATGGACCCAAAATAGAGAGCTACAGTCATACCTTAGGTTTACGACCATAATCTGTTCTGGAGGTCCATTCGTAAACCAAAACAGGTTGTAACCCAAGGCACGCTTTCACCAAAAAAACCCAGGTCGTAATAAAATTTTAAAAAATGCAAACCAGGACACACACTTCTGGGTTTGAATTGCTCGTAATACAAATTGGTTGTAAACTAGGCTGTTCGCAAACCAAGGTACCACTGTATAAGGTAGTCAACATAATCTATATTAGTCAAACAACTCAAGTTTCTAGAACTCTTAGCTGTTGTGTTGCCTTTTTTCCTTTCCATTGTCCTTGCTTTCATACTAGGACCATAGCCACAGGCGAGGGCTATTTTCCAAGTTTATACCCTGAATATTCAGTTTTCGTTTTACACAAACAAGTCTTTTGCTCTTTTAAAGGTAAAGGGACCCCTGACCATTAGGTCCAGTCGTGTCCGACTCCGGGGTTGCGGTGCTCATCTCGCGTTACTGGCCGAGGAAGCCGGCGTACAGGTCATGTGGCCAGCATGACTAAGCCGCTTCTGGGGAACCAGAACAGCTCACGGAAACGCTGTTTACCTTGCCGCCAGAGCAGTACCTATTTATCTACTTGCACTTTGACCTGCTTTCGAACTGCTAGGTGGGCAGGAGCAGGGACCGAGCAACGGGAGCTCACCCCGTCACGGGGATTCGAACCGCCGACCTTCTGATCAGCAAGCCCTAGGCTCTGTGGTTTAACTAGATGTAATGCAAGAGATTCCTGACTGGATCTCCAAAGACAACTTTCTTGTTCTGATTTGGACTGGGACTGTAGCATTTCCTGCCGTGCTGTGGCACCAATTCAAATATTGCCCAAGTGCTATTAGCTGCAAAAGGAAAAACATACTGCTCAGGTGCCATTTTGATTGGGGCTGCAACACTGGAAGTGGAGGAGATCATTCAAAGTCCCATGGTGTTGCTTTCAGGAAAAGATAGATGTTGGAAGATTCCACCTGGGATTGTTTCGGCCACGTCAAGCTCGGCCTTTGTAAGAGACGCGGGTGGCGCTGTGGTCTAAACCACTGAGCCTAGGGCTTGCCGATCGGAAGGTCGGCAGTCCCAGCTCCTGCCAACCTAGCAGTTCGAAAGTACGTCAAAGTACAAGTAGATAAATAGGCACTGCTCCGGCGGGAAGGTAAACGGTGTTTCCGTGCGCTGCTCTGGTTTCGCCAGAAGTGGCTTAGTCATGCTGGCCACATGACCTGGAAAAACTGTCTGTGGACAAACGCCGTCTCCCTCGACCAGTAAAGCGAGATGAGCGCGGCAACCCCAGAGTTGTTCGCGACTGGACTTAAATGCTAGGGGTCCTTTACCCTTTTTTTTAGCTTGGCCTTTCCTCAGAAGGGTGAATGAGAAGTTCCCGTTTTCGGACTGAGTGAAAGGCCTTTAAAAATAAATGTTATTAAAATCATGTAAGTATTGTCTTTCATTTTATGTTTAGAGTTTCGTTGTTTTGTACTGACCTCTGACAGACCCCCCACACACACCACTAGGCCCCACTACCGTGTTTCCAGCAACGTCACCATTTAGACCAATATGGATGAAAGTGAACAGCCTAAACCCAACTTTCCCTCTTGCTTGGACATCACTTGTTGAGGCTCAAGTTTGAGACAGAAAAGAATTTTAGGAGCCAGTGTTAAGCTCTGCTTGTTCCACAGGTTGAGCTTCTCAGTAATTCCTGGCAAACCGTAATCTGCCTCTTAACTTAGTGGCTATATTTACCCATATTCATTTCCTCAGCTGTCTGCAAATCCTCTGGTTGAACAGCTTGATCCAGCATCTCAAGGAAGCGCTCTTGGATTTCCCTGGCGGTCTCGTCTCCAAACTTATAGTCACACAGCAACACGCTGGACCCAACAATGGGAGCAAACACTCTGCAAGGCAAGGTGTGGTACTCCTGTTCAGAATCTAGAACAAAAATACAAAAAATAAATAAAATAGGGAGAGAGGAAAGGCCTTGTTAAACACCACTAAGGGACATTGTGACTACTGGTATATACTCAAGCATTTATTTGTTCATACTGCCTCAGTTCTATGTCTGTATAGGTGTGTCACATGCCCTCATTATGCAATCTCAATTTTATATTAATTTAACTTACAACTGCACTGCGGGTGCTGCAAGATCCATATGGATTACTTGGTGAGGTATCAAATTTGAAAAATGAAACATACAATATAACAATGCCACCAACTTGCATCCTTCCGTAGCATTGGTGTTGACAATGAATAGATGTCTGAAAGCTCTGTTGAGGAGTTATCTGGTAGAAGGGACCGACTAGCAGCGGTGTTGGCATGGCTGTGCCAAGGGGATCTCAAGTCTGCTATCCTGCGCCACAGAGAATGGTCACTCAGAACAGCCCACAGACATGGAGGAAAATATAATTTCTCAGTAAAGCTGCACAAATTCTCTCCTAAGGCTGTAAGCTTGCTGAAGCCACTGCCTGTTCTTCCAAGCTGGATTTATTCCGGGGGTGGGGAAGAGAGATTTTATATATTAGATTGTAGCCAACCAAGTTCTACTCAAAGTAGAAGCAAGGAGATGAATGGACCAGTCCATTCATTTCAATGGGTCTGCTCCTAACTTTTGATACCAAGGCCAAGTGATGTGCAAAAGAAGCAGCAGTTTGCTGAGGAAGGTGGGAAGCTGCCACCAAAAATTTACCCGGGATGTTTTACTTGCTCTCCTGTATTGGAGGGCGGGGGGAAGAAATGTCCCAAATGTCTCTCCCCCCCTCCTGCCCCCTGTTGCTCTGCAATTCGTTTTTAGTGCAATAAACTGACAATGATTATCCGCTATTGCAGTCTGGGAAGTTCGGCTAACATATGACAAAAAGCAAACTTGAGGGCACAGAATGCTTCGAAGAAAGGGAAACGATCCTGAACAATTTGTTTTGACTCTAAAAAGCAAAGTTAGTTGGCCCATAATATGCAAAAGCATGCACATACGTAGACAAACTATGCCACCTAAAGAGGCAACTGAAAATTGCAGGCAATTAATAAGATTGCCGTTTCAATGGTGCAGTGACATCTAGGCCATGTGCATCAGATTGTGCTGCAAGCAGTTAAGTTTGCATTCACCGACCCCCAAAAAGCAACGGGGAGAAACCAGTTTGAATAATTTGCTCGGAAAAAACCTAGCTATTGTTAGAGCAGTGTAGACAGCAGCTTCCACATGCAATACACAGACACATGGACTTACATGACTCCAGCCTTGTTTTCACTAATAAACAAACACGTTCTCCTATTCCTTAGAAGGAATTCATTTTTAAAATCCAAATTCAAAGGCAATTTAAAAGAAACCTAGATATAGTCATACAATCAATTCCGCCCCCTCTTACTTTTCTTTCCTGGTGTTTCATTTAGAAGCAGATCTTCAAATAACATTTCACAACGATCAGAGAGAGTGTTTATTATATCTCTCTTCAAGGCCTGCGAAGGCAAGAACAAAAAGATACAAAGACGTTCCAGCGTTTGTAGCCTCTTTCCACTGGGCAACAACTCAGGGAGATATTAAAGGTTAGACAAGCGATATGTGAAAGCTCAGCCTGCCTTCAGGGCCGGATAGCTGGTCCAGTTTGGGGCGAAGGGCCAAAGAATGGGTAATATAGTCCTGAGACTGTCTCTTCTAAAATGTCAAAGAATCCCAGAAGTGAGACGGGCAGCTGTGAACATGTTGCAAATGCTGCCTGGTTATGGTTCCTGTAAGGACGTTCAGTGGTTGCTCATGAGAAATCAGCCAAACGCAGAACTTCTAAAACTAAGTTCTTTATTGTGCAGATATTTACAGTGGAGCAAAAGTTCAAACGTCCATCTCATCCCTCTGCAGAGTCCAGGAATGAACCCTTCCGGTTCTTTGTCCAGCAAAAGAGGCGCGGGATCCTGAACCCCCGCCTCCCCCTTCCACGTCTTTCCTGTCTGCGAACTCGGAGCGTGGGAAACTGTCCCTGCTCCCTGCTTCCCCCTTGGTGCTCAGGCTCTGCGATCTCTTCACAGCCCCTGCGCCGACTTCCTGCCTCTAACTCCCCCTCCCCACTGGAGGAATGGTCGCTTCCTACTGAGGAGGGGGGTGACGAACTGGTGAACAAAGGGGGCGGCTTCCTGTACTGCAATCGCTCCCGGGATGCTACCTGTCATGGGGAGGGGGGTTTCCTGACAGTTCCTTTAATGGAAGAAAACTGTGGCTTCTGACAGAGTAGGAAGGCAGATACTGCAAGTAAATGGAAGCATTCTTAGTGTCAGGGAACTGCCCTCGGCAGGGCGGGAGGTCTTGCCGATGTACCGAGAGCCCCGACACCTCCTCACTAGTGAAACCTCTTCAAGCAGGAAAAGCGGCACCTCCTCCAGTGGAGAGGGGCAAGCTGGAAGCAGCCAGGAGAGACAAGGGCTTGGAGATGCTGCTGAGAGCCCCAGCACGCCTCATGAGTTTCGCTCTGAGGGGAGCACGCCACTTCCGTCGCCCCAGTTGCACAGAGGGGTCAAAAGGAGACAGGGGAAGTGGCACTTTGGGGTGCCGAAATTCTTATGTTGAGGTCACAGCCGGAAACCGGCACTCCCGGATTCTGCAAGTGACTGAGACGGTCATGTTTTCTTGTTCTCTGCACTGTAAATAGTCTGCACCAATAAACTGTTTAAAAGACAGTTGGGACTCATGCTTAGTTACTCGTGAGCAACCGCCAGCAGATCTGACACTTAGCATCCTCAGTTGCAGGGGATGGAGATGAAGATGCTAGAGACTCCTGCTCTCGCTATATTTCCCTTTATCCAAGACCCATGTGAGATATGGGACGCCCTTCTGAGACATATAGAAACCCAGGAGAGGACAGCCAAATGCTGGACTCCCAAGGTGGAATGCTAATGCAATTCATTAGCTGTGGAGGATCAAACACATCTTTACAGGGGCATGAAACGTATACGGAACTGTGATCTAAATGTAATTTTGCAATTAACTGTTGAAACTCAGAAGGAAATCAATAGATGAGAAATTACTATATTTACTGTCTGGTCAGAATAGGTATGTCATGTTCAGAACAGTATAATCCATAATTGCAGTTTTGACAAAAACTGCTAAAAAAAATTAATGAACATAGGTTAAGGATATAATTGTGAAACTCCTAGCTAGGAATTTCCCTTCTGAACTCTATGTAGCTGTATACTATACCGTTCCATTATGTTCATTTGTATGCTATTGTTCTTTTAGTTTTTACAAAGTTATTCTGGATTAATGTTCAGTAGGAAACTAAACAGTTTGAGGACCTTTATGCTGAAATTGTATGGTGGCTGGTTTCTGAAAATACAATAAAATCTGCTTGCTTGCTAAAATATCTGGGATGAAAGGATTAAGACCAAATCCTTCAGTAGACTGAAGGGCAGCAAAAGTACCTTAACAGCATCTTTAACTCTGGGCTTGTTATTATGGATGTAAGCTTTGCATTTTAAAGCACCTTTAAGATTTATGGAGCCGCTGCATATCTGGACTGTTGCTGTGGATCTGGTGTTTGAACTACGTGACTGAAAGAGAAAACATAAAGAAGTCTCAAGCACAGGCTTCTCAATTTCTCGAACACTTTTACATTTCCAGAGTTTACAGTTTTAAAATTCTCCGGCTGTTTTTTATGCTTTGATCTATTCTCACCAAAATATATTTAACCTGACCTTTTGCAATGTTAGTTCTAGCATTCACATTGCAGGATTACTCCCTTTCCCCTCTGTACAAGAAGATGACCGATGTTGCTATCATTCTGAAAGTTTTATTGATCAGCATTTGGGGCAAGGGAAATCAGCAAGCGACCAGCCTCCATGAACAACAGTTTTCACCAGCAGTATAAATGAAGATTTTAACACGCACGATTTAAGCTTCAGTCTCGGTTAAAAAACAGCTTGTCAAAATTAGACGCTCTGCTGTCACAGCCATTTTAATCTTCTGAGGATCGGCAAGTCACTGAGCATAAGGGCCTCTACTTTTTCATCTGGCCTCTTGGAACATCTGTACAGACCCCAACTGATTTGACTTGCAACTTCATCTCTATAGGTTGGAAACCTACAACAACCATCAGAGTAAGTTTTACACCTTACAGTTTACCACAACTCCCATCATCCATAGTCACTCAGTCAGGGATGATGTTCAGTCCAACAACATTTGGGAACCGAAGTTTGAGAAAGGCTGGTTTAGGCTGTTATTACTAAACACTTGTAGAGCACTTCTACTGCTCATCACTGATGCTGAGAGATAGTAACTATAAAGTATTATGTGCTATATTCTGCATCTCTGCCTGAAATTCCACAATTTAGGTAGGGTATGGGAGAGTTCAACAGGGGACTTCCCAGCTTCCATCTCTTAGCTGCTAAGCTCCCATACATAAAGCTCAGACAAGTATCCTGTTGGAAGTTAAATCAGCATGGAAGAAAAGGAAGTGACCTTCCCCACTGAGATATTCTGTAGGCCTTTACTGTTTGCCCCATGGAGGAGAGGCAGAGGCGAACAAACAGGAGATTACATAAGGCTATCGAGTGAATTCATAGAACTGAACCAGGGAGTTTTTACATCACTCTCTTTTTACCATTGCAGTGGTGAATTTACTTACCAGTTGCATTAAAACCCTAACATCAAGGCTCTGAGTAGCTGATGGCATGTTTCCTCTTGCAGATTTTTTCTGTAAAGATAATTGAAACACGGAAAATGGCAGAGAAAAGAATTCATGCGTTGCATATCCAAAGATAGAATTGTTGTGTTGTGAATTTTACAAGATAAATGTTGGATACTTTTTTTTAATTAAAAAAAAAACTGCACGTTTTCTCCTAACAGTCTTTAATTCTGCATTTGTGTGGAAGAACAAACAAAACCGCAGATTCTATCCTTGGGCTCAGCCCTCAGCAGTCAAGGCTACAAAGCACTATGGTGGTTACTTGGGACTTTGGGAAGCCCTATACTCAGGTGGCACTGTGGGTTAAACCACAGAGCCTAGGGCTTGCTGATCAGAAGGTCGGCGGTTTGAATCCCTGCGACGGGGTGAGCTCCCGTTGCTCGGTCCCAGCTCCTGCCAACCTAGCAGTTCGAAAGCACATCAAAGTGCAAGTAGATAAATAGGGACCGCTCCAGCGGGAAGGTAAACGGTGTTTCCGTGCGCTGCTCTGGTTCGCCAGAAGTGGCTTTGTCATGCTGGCCACATGACCCGGAAGCTGTCTGCGGACAAACGCCGGCTCCCTCGGCCTATAGAGCGAGATGAGCGCCGCAACCCCAGAGTTGGACACGACTGGACCTGATGGTCAGGGGTCCCTTTACCTTGTACTCAAAATACATTTCACTATATAAAGCCCCAAAACATTAGGTATGCAGGTTCAGAAAATAAACACAGAGACTACTAGGTAAATCAAACTGGTGGTGAAAGAATGACCAATGCATGGAGATGCAAAATAACTTGCTGTAAAAAAGAAGTCTGAAAGGGAAGAGGCTTTTTTCTTTTTCAAGACACACAAAATATAAACTGCAACAGTCATCTTAGTGGGATAGCTCTTTTTCCTCCACAGAACGCTGTCTCATACTAGATCAGACCACTAGTCCATCTAGCTCAGAACTGTCTACACTGTGGCTATCCAGGATTTCAGACAGGGGTCTCTCCCAGCTCAAACTGGAAATTTCGGAGAGCGAAGATGGAATCTTCTGCATGAAAAGCGATTGCCCTTGACTCTGGGAGATACATGAACATTCTGAAAGGAGGAACACAGTTTACCAGTTACCAAGCATAAAGGTAAAAGGTTACGGATCCTCTTATAACACCTGGATGGTTAAGTCCAGTTAAAGGCGACTGTGGGGTTGTGGCGCTGATCTCACTTTCAGGCCGAGGGAGCCGGCGTTAGTCCGCAGACAGCTTTCTGGGTCATGCGGCCAGCAGGACTTAACAGCTTCTGGCGCAACGGGACACCATGATGGAAACCAGAGCGCACTGAAATGCTATTTTCCTTCCCGCTGCAGCAGCGCCTATTTAACTACTTGCACTGGTGTGCTTTCGAACTGCTAGGTTGGCAGGAGCTGGGACAGAGCAACGGGAGCTCACCCCGTCACGGGGATTCAAACCGCTGACCTTCTGATCACAGTATGTGAAGTTCTTCTGGTCAGTTGGCAAATCATTATGCACGGTTTGCTTACTACCATGTGGACAGTTAAAATACTGCTTGATCAGAAGAGACGCATGGCTTCAGTATTTGAGACTCATTTGGCCACCTTTCCTGCAATAGCATGATTATCTCCAAAGTAAGTGAAGCTATGCTAAACTGACCACTGAAAACAAATACCTCTCTAAACATTGTGACCTATGCCAGCATTAAGACTCGTTGTTCAGCTCTTACCTGCCCTTCCAGTAAGTCAGCATCTTCCTCTCTAACTTGACCATTGATCAGAAATACAGCTTCCTCTATCTGTTTGGCCCATCGTGCTAATCCATTCTTTAAAGCAGAAACACAAGAAAAGGAGGCATGTTGCGTTGGTGAACAATCCATGACTTTAATGTTCAGCCCAATATATCTTTATTTACATGAGATCATCATGGAAGCCTGAACAATAGAGGGCTGTTCAATCATCAGACGCCCTAAACTTTTTTTTTTTTAAAAAAAATCACATTTGTATCCTGCCATTCCTCCAAGGCAAGGATGGTGAACCTTTGGTCCTCCAGATATTGCTCAACTAGAACTCCCATCAGCTGCAGCTAGCATGACAATGGTAAAGGCTGATGGGAGTTGTAGTTCAACAACATCTGAAGGCCAAATGCTCCCCACCCTTGCGCCAATGAGTTTAAGAAGGGCTGCGTAACAGCTGATCGTGGCCCACTTTTTGATTTTAGATTCCAAAATATAGTTAAAACATGTCATACATAAACACATCTACAGAAGTGCTCATACCAGCACCTTAACATAGTCTCTAAAGAAGGGCTGCCACATTCACTATGCGCTGTGTGAAGAAGTATTTTTAAAATCTGTCCTGAATCTTCCAAGTGGCTTAATAGGCAGAGTCCAGGCTCAGAAAGCAGCAAGGAAAGGGAGAATCCAACAGAACTATATACAATATACATCATTCTAGCCAACATTATAAATATACATTAACTTAAATCATTATGATTTATTAAAATGGTATACCGCCCCTTATCTGTAGACCTCAGAGCAGTTCACAGCATAAATATAAAATATAAATATTAGCTTAAACTAACAAGATGTAAGTCATGCATAGCAAGTGTTCTGTTACCCTTGTGTTTTTCTCTAAGTCGTGGCTGGCCAAGGTCGTTGGTAGCGGGATGTGTATATTAGCATTAATTGTGCATTCTAACGATAGCCATGATGTGGCAAGGCCATGCTGATATTTCCAGTCTGCTGGCTTGGCCGTACTCTAAATGAGGCAGGGAACAGAAGGAGAGGAGAGGATAAATTATTAAGAAAACAATCCAATGTTTCTTGGAGAGTCTGAACAATCTACATATGCTTACCCACATACACAGTGAGGGGGGGAAATATCTGATCACCTGCTAAATTTGCCTGTTTGCCCTCTGACAAAGAAATGATCCAGTCCATAATTTTAATGGTAGGTTTATTGTAGCTGTGAGAGACAGAATAACAACAGGAAAACCCCCAGAAACCCAGAAGACAAAAGTCAGAGATTGATGTGCATTATAATGAGTGAAATAAGTATTTGATCCCCTATCAACCAGCCAGATGTCAGGCTACCTGGTATCTTCACTGTATGTAATGAGCTGAGATTAGAAGCACCTGCTGTAAGGGAGAGGTTTTACCTGTAATCCCAGCTCATTACAGTACCTGTACAATAGACACCTGTCAACAGAAGCAATCAATCTTTGTTGTTGTTCAGTCGTGTCCAACTCTTCGTGACCCCATGGACCAGAGCACGCCAGGCACGCCTATCCTTCACTGCCTCTCGCAGTTTGGCCAAACTCATGTTAGTAGCTTCGAGAACACTGTCCAACCATCTCATCCTCTGTCGTCCCCTTCTCCTTGTGCCCTCCATCTTTCCCAACATCAGGGTCTTTTCTAGGGAGTCTTCTCTTCTCATGAGGTGGCCAAAGTACTGGAGCCTCAACTTCAGGATCTGTCCTTCCAGTGAGCACTCAGGGCTGATTTCTTTAAGAATGGATAGGTTTGATCTTCTTGCAGTCCATGGGACTCTCAAGAGTCTCCTCCAGCACCATAATTCAAATCATAAAAAAATCAATCTAGCAGATTCCAAAGCATATCCACCATGACCAAGACCAAAGAGCTGTCCAAGGATGTCAGGGACAAGATTGTAGACCTGCACAAGGCTGGACTGGGCTACAAGACTATTGCCAAGCAGCTTGGTGAGAAGGTGACAACAGTTGGTGCAATAATTCGCAAATGGAAGAAACACAAAATAACTGTCAACCTCCCTCGGTCTGGGGCTCCATGCAAGATCTCATCTCGTGGAGTTGCAATGATCAGGAGAACGGTGATGAAGCAGCCCAGAACTACATGGGGGGAACTTGTCAATGATCTCAGGGCAGCTGGGACCATAGTCACCATGAAAACAGTTGGTAACACACTACGCCGTGAAGGACTGAGATCTTGCAGAGCCCGCAAGGTCCCCTTGCTCAAGACAGCACATGTACAGGCCCGTCTGCAGTTTGAATGACCCAGAGGAGAACTGGGTGAAAGTGTTGTGGTCAGATGAGACCAAAATCAAGCTCTTTGGCATCAACTCAACTCGCCGTGTTTGGAGGAGGAGGAATGCTGCCTATGACCCCAAGAACACCACCCCCACCGTCAAACATGGAGGGGGACATATTATGCTTTGGGGGTGTTTTTCTGCTAAGGGGACAGGACACCTTCACCGCATCAAAGGGACGATGGACGGGACCATGTATCGTCAAATCTTGGGTGAGCACCTCCTTCCCTCAGCCAGGGCATTGAAAATGGGTCGAGGATGGGTATTCCAGCATGACAATGACCCAAAACACACGGCCAAGGCAACAAAGGAGTGGCTCAAGAAGAAGCACATTAAGGTCCTGGAGTGGCCTAGCCAGTCTCCAGACCTTAATCCCATCAAAAATCTGTGGAGGGAGCTGAAGGTTCGAGTAGCACACATCAGCCTCGAAATCTTACTGACTTGGAGAGGATCTGCAAAGAGGAGTGGGACAAAATACCTCCTGAGATGTGTGCAAACCTGGTGGCCACCTACAAGAAATGTCTGACCTCTGTAATTGCCAACAAGGGTTTTGCCACCAAGTACTAAGTCATCTTTTGCAAAGGGATCAAATACTTATTTCACTCATTATAATGCACATCAATCTCTGACTTTTGTCTTCTGGGTTTCTGGGGGTTTTCCTGTTGTTATTCTGTCTCTCACAGCTACAATAAACCTACCATTAAAATTATGGACTGGTCATTTCTTTGTCAGAGGGCAAACGGGCAAATTTAGCAGGGGATCAAATACTTTCCCCCCCCTCACTGTATGTCCAGAAGTGATTCACTCTAGATTAACATGCACAGAATTGCAGTCTAAGGCAGTGTTACCGCTGCATCTGAAGTTAAATGCTTCATGCAAGCTGCTAAGAACTGCGAGAGACCAGCCCATTCCACCAAGAAAATGTATTCATCAGGCTCTCTTGAAGCGCATGAGAGTTAGTCTACTGAGTACAGCAATAGCTTTAGGGAATCCTCCAATCATTTGAAGCGGGGCTTGCAAAACAGTTCCCTGCCAAATTAGGCCTAAAGTTAACAACATCGTCTCCTACAAACAAACACAACTTACCTTTGGATCTTGTACATCGTAAGTGCGGCAAAGTATTCGTTCGAAATTGAGGAATAATAACCAAGTGTGCTTAAAGGATGTTATTTAAAAAGCACTTGTAAGAAGAAGTCATTTTCTAACCGTTCCTTTATGTCATGGCAGTATCTGTATTCCCAGCTGTGGCTAAACACTCGCTAACTCTGCAGCACTAGGAGAATAACCACATATTCTAAGCAGTAACTTGGAAGTAGCAGGAAATGTGGCAAACTTTATGCAATTATCCAAATACTTAAGGAGATGCCACATTGATCCTACAGAGGGACTGATTTGGTCCAGGAGCTGTTAAATTGCAATCCGATTTCACTGCCATCACATAACAGCACGGGGCTTGATCTGGGCGACATCACTGCACCACCTCCAAGCTAGCACGATTATCTGCTTCCCCCACAACGTTTCGCCCCAGCTGCCATGCGTGGCAGGGCTGCAGATGTGGCAGTGGCACAGGGGGCAGGGGAGCAAGATAGACTGCAAGGCTGCAATCCAAACCTATCGTCTTTCTTTCAATCTTCTCATAGTGTGTAGCTCACAATGTGAACATCAAGTTAAACCCACAAATCCATCTGTATCTACAAATGCATAATGTTGGTGAACCTTGGTGTTAGTTTCCTTTGCAGCTATTGTGCAGGTTTACTCAGAAGCAAGTTGAACTGTGTTCCAAAACAGCGTAGGAGTAATTGTGCATAAGACTGTAGCATGAGCTATCTAATTGAGACAGATCAGAGCACAATCAAGTCTATTTTACACATTAAACTGAAGGTCCTAATTTTAATGTAAAAAAAAGGATACTTCTTTGTAGCAGAGCAAAGATGAAGAGCCACTCTGTCGGACACATCTTCTTCTGAGATGTTCCACAACCTCTTTCTAGCTACAGATTTTTCTACTGAAAACACAAGCTTGGAGAGAATTAAGAAGAGAGTTAAGACTGGTTTCTAGTTCTCATTAAAAAAAGAAATAGGAAGAGTACAGGCACACACCCCACATACGCACAACTGTGCAACTGCTTTTGCACAGGTCACCATGAAATACCGTATAAGCCGTACTTTCCCCCCAAATTCCAACCGCAAAAAGTTAAAGTGCGGCTTATATTCGTGACCTTACAGTATGCAGTTAGGAGCATGGAGCAAACTGTGGTGGTCGCCCCACAAAGCGGCGCCCGTCCTGCGCATAGTCCTCCGTCCTCTCCCTGGCCGGCAACGCAGCGTGGCTCCCCACCCCCACCCCCACCTCCAATTTTAAAGGTGTGGCTTATATTCGGGTGCTGCTTATATTTGGCCCGATATTAAGCTGACATTCTCTTGCTTGGGGCCTCCTGTGCAAGGGAGGGAAGGTGGCTTTCAATCGATCAGCAGCATAGGGTGGGAGGCACCACCCACCCACCTTTGCCATTCTGGCACCATTTCTGCAGGGCACCCTACTTGGCCCTTGCCTTACGTGGCCAGGCACCACTGCCACGCACACTGTCTCCACTTAGGCAAGCAGGCTAGGCAGCGGCTCCTGAGCAATTTCCAGGGTAACTCTCTCTCCTCCCTGCCCTATACACACACCCTCTTTATGCTCCGCACTTTACGCAATTTTACTGATGGGCACGGGTGTCCAGAACGTAACCCCCACATAATTGGGGGGGACGGGACACACCTGTTATTCAGGTTATAATGGCTAAAGTCGAAAGCTAAGTATAATTTCTAAGCCAGAACATTATCTACTCATCACACACAATTCAAGGAAATCTTAGCTGCAGAAAACATGTCACCATTGCAACGGATGTTCCCGAGTTTATAATCGCGAAGGTTACTTTCTAGGAGCCTCTATTACATTTGTAGTAGTGTCACGATTTACAGCAGCCTTCCCCAACCTGGTGCCTCTCAAATGCTCTTGGACTCCAACTCCCATCAGCCCCAGCCAGCATGGGCAAGGATTAGATGAGTTGCAATCTAGCAACTTCTGAAGGGTACCAAATTGAGGAAGTAGAATGCCTTATCCCTCTACAATGTCTGAACACTTCAGGACTAGGGGACTTAGAATCACAGAACTGTAGAGTTGGAAGGGGCCTCAGGGGTCATCTAGTCCAACCCCGGCAAAGCAGGAATCTTTTTGCCCAAACCCATGACCGAGATTAAGAGGCTCGTGCTCAACCGATTGAACTGTCCCACTCTTCCACACAAACCTGCTTGGGTATTAAGACCTTAAGGGGAAGCTACTCTCTCAGCTCTGCTAACAGCAGAGGCTTGTATAAAAGGCCTTTTTTGTGGCTGTACCCCGGCTCTGGAACTCCCTTCCCAAAATTCATTTTGCCTGCTAAGTAGAGTCTTTTGTAGGGCTTTTGATTCGTTTTATGGGCTGCTGCTCTACTTTACTGCTCTATTTTATCAGATTTCATTTGTTATTTTATTAAATGCATTGTCTGTATGCTAGTACTGTATGTTGATTATAGCGTTTCCACACACTCATAACGGTTGTAAGCCACTTTGGTCACTATGCTTAAGAAAACAATGAAGGCTAACTGCTATTCAAGTAGTATTTTCTAGGACAGGAGTGGTGTACCAGTGGCCTTTCAGACGTTGCTGTACCACAGTCAGCTGGCTGATGCAGATGAGAGTTGAAGTGCAACAATATCTGGAGGGTAACAGAGTTCCCACCCCAGTCCAGAGGGATGCTAGGAGTATTAACCTTTACCTTCCTTAGGGTATTTTGGATTTCTTTTGCCAGCTCTGGAGCTGCAACAGTAAAGACACCAAGGACCAGCAATCCCCCAGGAAGCATTCGTGACACCTACCAAGTCAGACAAACACAAAACAGCGTCACTGTTATTCAACTGACAATTTCTAACCATGTATAACATACATTTCAATGACTGGTGGGAGTTCAAACGGTGGCAGCTATCATGGTAGAAAAACAGAGCAGATAAAAATCAGCATGCTACACCTGTGACATCTGCTAAGCCCATCAACACAACATCTACGGGACATTAATTCAGGAATGGGCAACATAAGGTCTACTGGTAGTGACCTCCTTTTGCTATTCAAGGGATACTGCCTCTCATTTGTGCAGTTACAAGACCCTAATTCCAATACAATAGTCAAGCAAAACTATACAAGCTATAGGGATCTTCTTCAATTATATTTTCCCCCCATTTTCATTACTCACAGTATTCTGTCAAACTTCCACATTCTTAAGCAGTATATTAAATTCAACATCCTCTAATACGGCACAGAACCTAGCAACCTGGGCTTGAAACAGGGAAACCCAGTTTCAAATTGCTCCTCAGGGTGGCCTCAGATAAATCACAACCTCTCCCCATTACCTATGTAGGAAGGTGGGCTACAAGTTTAACAAACCAACTAACAAAGAAATATTCTTTCAGGATCTCTTGATAAAAGGCAGTATATAAATTGAATAAATTGTCGTTGTCGTCGTCTTATTATATTACACACATTGCCCATGCCTTCCTTAAGATAATAATGCAAGTAAAAACATACTTGCAATGCCCCTCCAATTTATGAAATACTCCAGTGATCACGGTGAACACCTTGTCTATCCAATATATAAGTTATGATTGTCTGAAAATTAGGACCAAAAGTACAGTTAAGGCCGCATCAGAAGTCAAAACAGACAGGAAGATGTCAGGATATGAAGTACCAGGAGTCAGCTAAGTTTACAGCTATCACAGGTATGCGTAGCATTCTAATATTTGTGAAGGTCTACAGTTTCAGACTATAAACTACAAGAACACAGTACTTAGCAGTAGCTTAAGAAACCAATTATCCAAGTGAAACAGCATTACAAGAAAAACAGCACTTTTCAGAATGAAAGCAACTGCAACAACTGAATGTTTATGACCTGATTGGCGTGTGCTGCGATCCATTCTTCATCAATATTAGACACTTCTGAACGACGACTTGTATTGCTTTTACTTTCCTCCTCTTTTGGAGGTGTTCGAATGGCTAGGACAACATAGTCTCTTTGCTGGGAACACTAGAAATAGGGAAGGAAGGAAGTAGCTTTGGAGAGAGAAAAGAATCCAAGTTCAACCCTTCAGCACTTTTACAACTGTTCATCTACCATAACAAGTGTGTATATATGTATACACAAAAATAGTGTTGCAAGAAGGCTAAAATCAATGCATTTTGGTGTGCCTAACTCAGTCACTTCATAGGCTCAAACCTGAGTAGTTTCCATAATGAACCCCCCACCCCAAAACTTAGTCCCTCTGCCCTCTCTGGGAAACATAATAGCAGCTAACAAATTTAACACAAGATTTGGCCGAAAATAACTTGGTTTTCAACGTAATGCTTCTAAAATGTAAGAATATAATAAACCTCAAATAACCTGATTTGTTACTGTTCTGCAACAACTGAAAAAAGACAGCCCTTCTAAACTACTATTCTCTGGCATTTCAAGAAGAGATCGGTCTCAAAGTAACTCAGTGGAACAGCTCCAAAAGAGCACAAACCAGCAGGAAATTCACCTGTGTGGACTCCATGGGGCACGTACAGAAGAGACCCTCCTGCTGGATTGTGCTTTTAAGATGCAATGCAAAACATACTTACCAATAAACAAGGATAAGCTTATATCTGTATAAACAGTAATAGAATCACACTATTAATTGCCAGCTGGAAACACCCAATTGTAACTTAAGGAGTAATTACTTGGTTTTAAAGCATCTATGTGGGGTCATTTGTCTGTCTATCCGTTTGGTTGGTTGTAAATCGTGGGCATGAAACAGCAGCAACAAACAAATTTAACATGTGATGATGATGATGATGATAAAACTCTATGAGCATTTATTCAGAGAAGAGGTTTCCACAACAATGATACAGAAAGCAGGGTTGGTGGATATGGTCCCACTCGGCACACACAAACACACACATAGCAAACTTACCTGCCCTACCAAGAGGCCGGTGAGAAGGGCTTGCGAGTTGGTGGCTAGCTCCGACAGATACTGCCCAACTGCTTCTTCCACAAAGTAGCTCCTTCCCATTATTGCAAAAGTCCCATAGCCCAGTCAGCAGCCGGCAAATGAGCAAAACACTGGAAATTAAAGGACAAAAAGAGAAGCAAAGCAGGTTTTACTCTGAGAAAGCACATGTGTTCAGGATAAGCCTTTGGTTGATCTGATTTACATCCTTGTTGTTGTTTAGACGTTTAGTCGTGTCCGACTTTTCGTGACCCCGTGGACCAGAGCACGCCAAGCACTCCTGCCTCCCGCAGTTTGCTCATACATTCTATGCCCTTTTAAAATGTGTTTTTTGGGGGGGGGGCTATTGGGTTGTTGTTTTTATTTTTATTATGTATTTTGTGGTTTTATATCTTGATTTTATTATGTGAACCGCCCTGAGACCCCTGGGCATAGGGTAAGGTTACCAGATTTTTTTCAATGAATCCGGGGACACTTTAAATAAATAAATAAATGAATGAATGAATATACTACACGTTCGGGACGTTGATGCTGCAGCTATGGTGGTGGCAGAGGGGCGGCCACCGCCTTGACCTCAACCGCCATGTTTCCCCTTCCTCCGAGGCTTCTATCTCCTTTCTCCATGAGCCTGGGCAGCCCCTGAGTTGTTGGTTCTTCAGTGGTGGAAGGTGGTGGTGGGGAAGCGGTGGGCCAGGCATGGAAGGCAGAGAAGGAGGACCAAGAGCAGCGGCAGCAAGGCTCAGGCAGTGTGATGCCTCCCTTCCCATTGGAGCAGCCCCAATCCCATTCCTACTTGCGTGCAAGCAGGAGGAGGCAGGGATCCCTCAGCTGGGAAGGGAGGCTTCCCGTTGCATAACTGTTTCCATAGGCAGCATGAAGCCTCCCTTCACAGCTTAGTTGCTGGGGTCAGGGAAGGTGGAGGCAGCCCAGAAGCTGCATCTTAGAGCCCCTGCACCACCATCATATGGGGACTTCCCAGCAGCTTCTGAAGCCAGCCAGAGCCAACTGCTCCAGGCTGCTGAGACAGCTGTTACTGCATTTCCCGGGGATATTAGATGAAATCCAGGGACATTTCAGGGATGGAATTTATCCGGGGACTTATTTGCAAATCCGGGGACTGTCCCTGGGAAACGTGGACATCTGGTAACCCTAGTATAGAGCAGTATATAAATTCAATAAATAACAATAAGACAGATTCCACCAGAAAGTGCAGAGCTCGGTGCAGACCCAACGCCCGCATTGACCTTTTCCCTCACACCTCCGCCAGGCTTTCCCAACCTGGCGCCCTCCAAGTGTTTTTATGCTGCGGCTCCCACCATCCCTGGCTATTGCAGCTGATGCCGGTGGGAGTTTCGTTCCAAGATATCTTATCTGTTGGGCAACGGGTTAAGTGGCACCGACATTTCTTTCTGTAGAAAGATTCCCAGGTAAGGCAGTCCGTCACTCTCACCTGCCCGCGTACCACCGTCCAACTTCTTTGCCACACACTGAGGTGTCACACTGTCCGTCATCTTAAGGCGCCGCCGCTCTCCTGTCAGCCGGGGCGCCTTTCAGTGACGCAACAGACTCTACGCGTGCCCATAAGGGGGAAAATAGCCGCATTCTGCACCCGACATATTGAGTGTGGCGGAAATAAGGCGCCAACCACCCCTCCTCTTTTTTGCGTCTTCGTTCTTCCCTTCTGCTTCTGCTGTCTTTAATCCACTCAATTATCATTATCATTGTTATTATTACTAGGTTTTTAAAAATAAATAAATCGTTTGATCATTTGCTTCCGGTGTTTTTTAAAAAAGGAAACTTGCCACACCCGATATGGCGGACACTCTCCGCTCCCTCGCGATTTCGGCGGCGTTTCAATCTCTATATTTCACCATAGAAATAAGCAGGGGGGTTTTTTCTTTCTCCAACAAGCCTTTGAGAAGCCATAGAAATTAAACAAAGACCGACAACTCCATTTTTCTGGAGCCAAAACTACACAGGTGCTCTTGTCGCCTTTCTTTTTCTACAAAAAAAGATGGATCTTGTGACTGCTGCACCAGTGTGCAGTCACAAGTTACGGCATTATATTGGAGTTGCAAGGATGCTTAAACTGTTTTCCCCTTAAGTTCACGTTACAAATGTGTGTTGCGTGTTATGCATTGTGTTTAAAAGCTGTAAAGGAGTGCTGTCTGTCAGCTTTCCTGTAACAGGTAATCCTTTCTAAGGACACTTGCCTAAGCCAGAAAATCATTTAGAGGCAAAACATTCTGGTCCTGCTAGCTAGGGATATTATGGGAGTTGTAGTCCTATAAAACAGCTGGAGACCTAAGTTGAAGAAACACAGTGGGACGTTCCCGCGCTTTTCATTCACTCATACCTACTTACTTATTTACCCGGAAGAAACGGTGACGGAGGCACGTCTGCATTTCTATCTCTGCGTTCTTGAGCTGTTCCGGAAGCCCGGCGCCTTCCTGCTCTCTGCGCGTGCGCAAAAGCCGACACCCCCCCCCACTTCCCCACTCCCGCTCTTCGCGTCTTGCGTCCGCCCTCCCCGACCCGCCACTCAACCCTTTTCCCAGCCCCTCACAGGCCGGAAGTGAAGGCGCGCGGGGGGGTGGGTTGTGGGTCGGAGGTGTCGTTTCCGGCGTTGCCGCCGCCGCCGCCGAGCTCCTTCCCTCAGGTATCCCGACCAAGATGGCGGCGGTGCTGCAGCAGGTCCTGGAGCGGGCCGAAGTAGCCAAGCTGCCCAAGTCCGCGCAGGGGAAGCTCGAGCGGTTCCTGGCCGACCAGCAGAGCGAGATCGAGGCGCTCCGCACCCGGCACGAGCGCTACAAGGTGGACAGCGGTGAGTGGAAGCGGCCCGAGGGTCCCGGACTGGTTCATGCGAGGGAGGCGGGTTGTTGTTGCTGCTTTTAAGGTTAAAGTAGGTGGGATAAAAGCAGAAGCAAGAATGGATTCATACGGGGCAGATTATGCAATCCTTTTTTGGCACTATAATAATAATAATTAAATAATAATTAAACTCATAATAATTATTTATTGTTTATGTGCCACCACCCTGGGCTGCTTCCAACAAACTAAAGAAGAAGTGTGTATGCCCACGAAAGCTCATACCAAGAACAAACTTAGTTGGTCTCTAAGGTGCTACTGGAAGGAATTTTTTATTTTATTTTGTTTTGACTATGGCAGACCAACACGGCTACCTTACCTGTAAGGTACCTTACCTAAAGCACAGTTAGACATCAAATTGGATGAGGGACCACGTGTTGAGATTTCCGCACTGCATGGGGTCAGACTAGATGGCCCTTGGGGTTCCTTCCAACTAGATCTACAATTCCAAGAATTAGAACTGTGTGTGTGTGTGACAGAGAGAGAGAAATCTATGAAAACCATACAAACGCAAACACAATAATAAAAACAGCATGCCACACTCCCCCAAAAGCGTAGGTGTTCCAGGCATTTGTCTGTGCCAGCAGAGAGCCAGTGTGGTGTAGTGGTTAAGAGTGGTAGACTTGTAATCTGGGGAACCGGGTTCGCGTCTCCGCTCCTCCACATGCAGCTGCTGGGTGACCTTGGGCTAGTCACACTTCTCTGAAGTCTCTCAGCCCCACTCACCTCACAGAGTGTTTGTTGTGGGGGAGGAAGGGAAAGGAGAATGTGAGCCGCTTTGAGACTCCTTCGGGTAGTGAAAAGCGGGATATCAAATCCAAACTCTTCTTCTTCTTCAGCATAGGTTAAGAGAGCATCAAGGTGTTAGAGGCTGCAGTTAGCACCCAAGATGCTTGGGGTTTTATTTTTCTTTCTAAATTGTTCCTGTTGAGTATCTGTTCACATTTAGGAAATAAGTCCTGGAGAGTGCAATTATAACTCCTGCATCTGTGGAAGTAAGCCCCAATTGGCTTACCACTGAGCAGATGTGGTTAATGTTCAGGGCCTTAATTTTTTGAAAATGGGCTATAGAAAAATTCAGAGGTACTTGTGAACCAGATCAATATAAAAGTAAAGCTGCTATTTACTTTGATTTTTTGGGTACTTGTGCTTAGGGCTGTATGTTGTATATAACAGAGAAATGTCTAGGGTGGTATGAGATTTTAATTCCTGGGTGCATTTTATGATATGTAGACTAGTCTACAGCTCTAGGGAAACAGGTACTATTATTATTTTCTATTAACTTTATGTACTGCCCTTTATCTAAAGATTGCAGAGTGGTTTACAACATAACACAAAATACATAACATGGTAACAATAACAAAATCCCACACACAAACATTCCCGTTTAAAAGGATATAGATTGGACTGTGAGGCAGATAGGTGATAGGTGACCTAATGTCATTTTAGAACAGCCTTCCCCAGCTTGGTGCTCTCCAGATGTTTTGGATACAATTCCCATCTTCCTTGGTAATTGTCCATTCTTATTGGGGCTGATGAGAATTGTGGTCCAGAAAAATCTGAGACTGATAAATAGAGTAAATAAATAAATATTTCAGATAAAAATGGTGTGCTTTTCACAAGGATTTGTGCAAGTTTACATAACTCTGAATGGCACACTTTGACTTGAATAGCTCTGAGAAAGGGCAAAATTTGAATTTGTGCTAATGCATGTTTTGCAGAGCAACAATATTTTGAAGTAGAAAAACGACTTGCTCAGAGTCAGGAAAGACTCGTAAATGAGACACAGGAATGTCAGAATCTCCGACAGGAGCTCAGCAAACTCAGTAAGTATTACTATGTATTAAGGTGATCAGTAAATACTATTAGTTGTATTTATTTTGTGATTTTTCTAAAATACATATTTGAACAGCTAAAGGTTTTTCAGTGAAAATTTTGTTTGTTTGATGGTAGAAGAGTTACATTCTGTGATAAAGGTAAACATGTTGTTACTTACCTGCATATGTTGCTGAAGAATTTTTAAAAGGCAGAATCACAAAAGCAACTCTGAAAATAAACACAGTAACAAAACCCCTTTCATGGTGGAGTAAAATGCTTTTTAATATGCCCAGCAGTACACATAAAACCGTGATACCTACCTCTAGAAGTCAGTGTATATGCAAATATAGCTTCTAGGTGTTGCTAAGGCTTGCAGTTAAGCAAGGTTGGTGTTCTATAAGGATAATCACAATGGAGAAGAATCTTATAAGAGAGGTGGACATGTTGGGAATTCTACATTCTTTCTTGTCTAGTAGACACACATTGGAGTGGCCAGTTGGCTGATCTCAGACAGTATTAGATCCTGACATCACTCGGGGTTAAGCTCCTCAGGCCCAAACCCTTTACTCTTTTATTGGAGAAAGAAGATATTTATCCATTTCTGACAGATGAATTCATGTAAATATAAAATTGAAAATGTCCTTCATTTTGTCTCCCATGTAGATGAGGAGTTGAAATTGTTAAATGAGAGAAACAAAGAACTGGAAGCTGCTCAGGATCGCAATGCAGCCATACAGGTACAGGAACTGTCAATAATGCCAGTGAATGGAAGCTTTCATAATTCATTGTCAATGTTACATTGAAAGAAGTAGACTCTCGTTGTGAAAGTAGCATCTTTGGTGAAAGTAGGGTTTTCTTATTAGCCTCAGTTGCCAAGTCTTGATGTGAATCTTGAGAGTGTGATAGTAAGCTTGCGCTAGCAATGTTTCTTACCACCACATTTTTATTGTGCTATAGTCACTTTTAGAGTCACTTTTCCTTTGTTTTAAGAATCAGCTCACTAGAGCAAAAGAAGAGTTGGAAGCAGAGAAGAGAGATTTGGTTCGAACAACTGACAGAAGAGCTCAGGAGCTGGAACACCTAAATGGTGAGCATCAAGTCATATGGTCAGAAAGGTTTTGGTGATAAGTTGTCTCAATCCTTCAGTTAAGAAGTGTATCGTTGCACTGAGGCAAAACTACCAGTGGAAATCCTTAATGAAACTAAGCAACAGTGAAGAGTTGCTTAGATCTCATACTGTGTGAGGGGCATATTGTGTGATGATTAGAATTTCTACTTTTAAGTAGTGGTTTTAGGGGAGTTTCCTGCAATGGTTTTCAGTAGCCTTCCAAACATTGCCATCAAAGAAGTCAAAGGTAGCCCACACACCATGGGCACTTCTACATGAGCTTGACAGTACAGGAGGGTCATCTACGGATGCTCTTTATAATATCTCTTCATTTTGTATGTCCTTTCCTAGAGGATGTTAAGCGACTGAATGAGAAACTAACTGCAGCGAATACTGCAAAAATAGAGCTACAATTACAGCTGGATGAGCTTCAGACATCAGCCTTTTCTGTAAAGGTGAGTACTGGAAAACCTGTTCATGCCGATATCTTTTGTAGAATTGTTGAAATAAGATAATGGCACGCTTCCTATGTCACTATTTTTAACAAATAAATTTCCAGTGGCCAATTTTCATCTGTCTCAATAAAATCCTACCAGCCATCTATTGGAATAGTTACTCAGCTATTCTTGTATAGAGGATGCAGTCATATTTATAAGGTTTCAAGCAATCTGGGACATTTCACAGCATACATATAGTTGACAGATAATTAACAAGTTCGGGATTAGGAATGAAATTGTGATAAACCATGACTGGATTTGGTTGTGGGGTTTATTTGATTTAAGGCTGCAAACCTATGAACACTTGAGAAGAAGTATCACTGAATGCAGTGAGACTTTTGAGTAAGTATGTATAATTATGTATAAGAGTGAAGCTGGCATTGAGCCTCAGTCCCCTTGCTAATAATTTTGACGGAAATACCTGCACTTGCATGATTGGTATGAATTGGCCAAGAACTTGTCTTAACAGAACTCGTTTCAAAATGTAGTAGTGTATGTGCCCCAGGGCACTCTTTTCCTTTAACTGCTGCTTGAATGGAATGCTATATCATATATAACTTTATTTCATAGTATCGTGAGCAAAGATGGGAGCAGGAAAAGGAACTGCTACAGAATCAGAACACTTGGCTGAATACAGAACTGAAGGCGAAAACAGATGAACTCCTGCTAATCACTCGGGAAAAAGGAAGCGAAATCTTAGAGCTGAAGTGTAACTTGGAGAACAAGAAAGAGGAGGTTTCCAGACTGGAAGAGCAAGTCAGTGGACTAAAACAATCTAACGGAAATCTACAGAAACATGTTGAAGATCTTCTGCTGAAACTGAAGGAGGTAAACATCAATTCCTTTGTTTTAGCTTCCGTTGTGGACAACAGTGATGCCAGTATTTGAGGTAGCTTCTCCCTTGTTCTTGCTTGTATTGGGTAAAAATGAAGTAATTCTCATGGGGCTGCAAACTTCAGTCGGACTTAGGTCTGGGAATGCATATATGCTCATTCAGGGGAAATTCCTTATAGTAACTGACTGTGATATATGGAATTACTTTAGAGAAATTGAGTGAATCTGGCAAAACTATGAATTGCAGCATTTCAGTCCAAATACATTTGAGAAGTACACAGTAGCCTAATGTGTTCTTACACAAATTCAGTTTTGAAAACAAACTGAAAAGGCGAGGATTTTGCCCTTAAATACTGTCAGGGTCTTCCCCAGTGCTGCTCATGAGTAACAACAAAGCCTCTTTTGAAAAACTGAAGCTATTTATTAAGCATAGCTATTTACAAGCGGAGCTAGTCAAAAACATGACCGTTCAATCACTATCAGAATCCGGAAGTACATTCCTTCGGCTACCCGCCCAACACCAGATTTTCGGCACCCTGAAACGATGTCTCCTGGGTCCTCTAGCCCCCCTGCGCTGTGCCTGTGTCGGAAGCTGTGGGCTTCTGTCCGATCTTGTCTGGCTGGTGGTGCTGGGTCTTTCAGCAGTGTCACGGAGCCCTTGCTCCGCTCCCTCGTTTGGAGACAATTCCTGTGATAAGCTGGATGAGGAGGAGGAGGAGTCCGTTTGCAAAAGGGGCTCGGGTTCCCTATAGCTTCGTGAGCTGTCTCCCCTTGAAGAGCAGCTCTCCCTGCCCTGCTCCTGAGCAGGGCTTCCTCTCTCCCTCTCCTCGTGAGTAGCTGGGCTACTCCTGACAAATACATTTTAAATGTAATTTTTTTTTCATGATAATTTTTCAGTAGCAAACTGCTGTTTGACTGTGAAGAGCCTTTGGGATCTTAAAACTTTTCAATGTGTGTTAACTGCACAAATGTCTTTATTCACCAGGCAAAAGAACAGCAAGCTAGCATGGAAGAAAGATTCCACAATGAACTAAACGCCCATATCAAGTTATCTAATTTATACAAGGTATGAATTTTAATAATGGTTTTGAAAATATAGTTTCAGGGCTTATTATAAACGTACACTGACAAACGTTGATGCTCTTCATACTTACCACAAAATGCTAACTAGGGCATGCGAAGGTTGAAGTCACAAATGTGCTGGTGAATATGAATTTCTAGAGAGTAACCTTTTGGTTAGCGATTGCTTATGAAAACATGAACATGGATAGTTGTGCTCCAGTATGTTAACAAAAGTAATCTGGGGGTGGATAACTGATACATTTTGGAGCTCTCTCAGAGTTTTGATGCTGAATTCTGTATATAAAATGTTCTCCTTTCTCTCTCCTAAGTGAATTCATGCCCCACCCCACATTCCCTTTGCCACATTAGCTCCCCATGGTTAGTTTGATGCTGCAAGCAGAATTTGTTCTTTTGGGTACTATCATTGCATCATTTTATAGTTGTCACAGTGCATTATTAAACAAGTTGTTAATGCAACCTTCAGAATTGCAAACCAGCATCTATTTTCAGACTCTAGTGTAAAACTGTACTTAGCGTTTAGCTTGGTACACTTGTAATGGTAATGTAGATAATGTGGAAAAGGAGTGGATTTGATTCAAATCGATTTAAATTGCTAGTCACCAAAACTTGATTTAAATCTTTTTTTTACAGAAAGACTCATTCTTGCTGGTATAATCTTAATATTTACACCAGAGCCAGTGTGGTGTAGTGGTTAAGAGCGGTAGACTCGTAATCTGGGGAACCGGGTTCGTGTCTCCACTCCTCCACATGCAGCTGCTGGGTGACCTTGGGCTAGTCACACTTCTCTGAAGTCTCTCAGCCCCACTCACCTCACAGAGTGTTTGTTGTGGGGGAGGAAGGGAAAGGAGAATGTTAGCCACTTTGAGACTCCTTCGGGTAGTGATAAAGCAGGATATCAAATCCAAACTCTTCTTCTTCTTCTTCAGATGGAGGTTTCATTATTGGAATAATAAATTTTCAGTGCAGTTTTTACTGTTATATGAAAAATTATTGATATGGTTATACTATTAGAAATACATAGACAGATAATTATGAAATTTTTGTGAGGTTTAATAAATTAACTGTTTATATTTGGACAACTTTTCTGCTGTACTTCATTGGAAGGAGAAAAACAATCATTTCCTTAATAATATTTTAAACAATTTATTTAACTAAAACAATAACATAGCATATGTATCCATGTTTGTTAACTGATGTGGTTAAACAATTTAAAAAACAACATAGACTGAGTTTTAGCACACATGAAAAACTGAAAACAAATCCTTATTTCCCGATTAATAGTCTTTGGACTATAGTGTAACTTAAATAGAAAACTACCATTAGAAAGATTTTTCCTCCAAAAGCATTTTATTTAAAACATCCAATTTAAATCAAAAACATCCAATTTAAATTTAAAAAAAAAACCCATCATTGTTTTTTATCCACCCTGGACTTTAGGGAGGGAGTTCATGAGCCTACAGGATGCTCTTGATCCTTAACTAAGATCAAAAGATTGGAAAGTGTTGGCATAGCCGCTAGTCTCTCTCATTTTGATGTTGAATTTGTTGAGATAGCACAGCTACCTGCAGGTATGGCTATATAGACTTAATCATATCTTCCAACCTGTTAGAACGTATTCTTATATGAAATGCAACACAGAGCACAGAATGAAAGGTAATGGGAAGTTTGAGGGAAAGAGTTTTACCAGTTTAGGTGACTTTATTAATTGATGTTTGATTTTCCTGAAACATTCCAATTTTTAAATATATTTTTAAAAGATGATTCTTGGTCTGAGACATTGCATGAACAATCATAGAAGTCCACCCACCTTTTGTGGCTCAGCTACCAGTGTCCAGCTTGTGATAAATCTGTTTGGCCATATCACAGGCTACCTAGTTAGTCTAGTTTCAAGCATAGTCTAAGCAATTCCAAAGAATCTGTGCTTTTAGTAATATAACAGCCTGCTCTTTTTCAGTGTATTCAGTAAATGAGTCTAGGTTGGGGTTCAGCTAGCTACAAGTATGATTTTGCACTCTTTAAACTCTCCCTCCCAATTCCCTGCAATAGTCTATGACACCCAACTCGCCCTCTCTCCACTTCCCGAGGCTTTAAAAAAATTGCTGCCATATTGCATTGCTGTGTTTCAATTAAAATATGTTGCATTTAGAGTGCTGCTGACGACTTGGAAGCAAAAAGCAACGAGTTGACCCAAGCTGTAGAGGAGCTGCACAAACTTCTGAAGGAGGCAGGCGAAGGTAAGAAACAAATGATCTTGAAGCTTTTGTTGGTTTTTAGCAGCTTATTTGAACCCCTCATCGTCTATAGTTAAAGCAATTGAAATCTGAGAAAAATTAAGGCTAGGATTGAGATCCAAATAGCTCCTTGGGTGTTGTAACTGCTCTTACGGCTTCTATCCCACCAAAACACAGCTCCGTAGAGCAGGGGTCCCCAAACTAAGGCCCGGGGGCTGGATGCGGCCCAATTGCCTTCTCAATCTGGCCGCGGACGGTCCGGGAATCAGCGTGTTTTTACATGAGTAGAATGTGTCCTTTTATTTAAAATGCATCTCTGGGTTATTTGTGGGGCCTGCCTGGTGTTTTTACATGAGTAGAATGTGTGCCTTTTATTTAAAATGCATCTCTGGGTTATTTGTGGGGCATAGGAATTCGTTCATATTTTTTTTCAAAATATAGTCCGGCCCCCCACAAGGTCTGAGGGAACAGTGGACCGGCCCCCTGCTGAAAAAGTTTGCTGACCCCTGCCGTAGAGTATTCTGTTGGGCTGACAACATAATGCACAATAGCAATGAAACATTTTTTTTTTAAACTTAATAAAACAGAGCAGCAGGAAATAACATAAAAATATGTCTGGCGCATCCAAAACACTAGTCACTTACTTCATCAGTTAACCTCCGATCTGTGTGGTGCTTCAGATACTTTTCCTCAGATCCATGAGAACATAGGAATGAACCTGCTGGATCAGGCCCAGTGGTCATTAGTCCAGCATCCTGTTCACACAGTGACTACCAGATGCCTGTGGGAAGACTGCAAGCAGGACCTGAACACAAGGGTAATCTCCCCTGCTGCAGTTTCTAGCAGCTGGTGTTGAGAAGCATTACTGCCTCTGGCCAGAGAGGCAGAGCATAGCCATCATGGCTAGTAGCTTTTGATAATATTGCCCTGCATGAATGTATCTTAATCCTCTTCTTTTAAAGCCATCCACATTGATGGCTGTCACTTCCTCTTGTGGAATCAAATTCCACCGTTTATGCTGTGCATAAAGAAGTACTTGGTTTTTGCCTGTCCTGAATCTTCCAACGTTTAGCTCCGTTGGGACATCCATTTTGGGGCTAGTAACATTCTTGCTGCTGTAGGAGCGCAAATAAATTTCTAGCAAAGGCAGTCCCAGCAAAGGAAGAATGGATACAAAACTATATGGGATATGCAGAAATGGCGAAACATACCGAAAGAATAAGAAATCAAGACAGCAAACTTTTAATAAAAGAATGGAAATAGTTTATTGAATATTTACAGATAAATTGTAAACAGATAAAAACATTGGCAGGTTATTGTAATAACCTGCAGTTCGATAAGAGTATATATTTAAAGTAGATGAATAAATATGCTAATTAACTTGGATATGCAGAAGATGTTTAAAATAAATTTAAGGAACTGCAGAAAGAGGGGGAAGGAAGTCAAGTGATGAAATGTTAAAATGACTGTAAAATTAGTGAAATGTACAGGTGAAACTCGAAAAATTAGAATATCGTGGAAAGGTTCATTTCTTTCAGTAATTCAACTTAAAAGGTGAAACTAATATATGAGATAGACTCATGACATGCAAAGCAAGATATGTCAAGCCTTTATTTGTTATAATTGTGATGATTATGGCGTACAGCTGATGAGAACCCCAAATTAACAATTTCAACTTTGGGGTTTTCATCAGCTGTACGCCATAATCATCACAATTATAACAAGCAAAGGCTTGACATATCTCGCTTTGCATGTCATGAGTCTATCTCATATATTAAACTCCAGTAGCTAATGAAAACAATTGCTTACATAAATGGACTTTTCCACGATATTCTAATTTTCCGAGTTTCACCTGTATGTATATTTAGCTCTGTTGGATGCCCACAAGTTCTAGGGCTGTGAGAGAAGAAAAACCTCTCTGTGTCCACTTCTTCCATGCCACGCAGTTTTATGCACTTCTACCTTGGTGTCTTTACTTGTCATTTCTAAACAAAAAAACAAAAACAGAAAAGCCCCAGATGCTTCAGCCTTTCCTCACATAGAGGACTTTCTCCACCCACTTGATCATTTTGGTTGCCCTTGTCTAAATTGTTTCCAATGTTACACTGTCCTTTTCGAGGTGAGGCTTCAGGAGAGGTTTTTTGTGTGGCATTGTGTGGTGCACTGGGGTAGTGGTGAAAGCTGCTATTTGAGAAATGCCAAGTCCATGTAGTTATTTGCATCCAGGCCTAGACCTTCTAAGTCTTTCCTAGCTCCCTGATGCTGCAAACCATGTTGGCAAAGAGGGCGCTTAAACCATTCTCTAAATGTATCTGAAATATTTGCATACTGTCCTGCCGTACAGTTTGTTTAGTAATCCTTGCAATCTTAAAAAGTTGTCAGCAGTCATGTCTCTCTTCTGCTATTCTTCTCAGCTAACAAAGAAACACGGGATCGTTTGGCTGAGATGGAACAATCAAAGGCTGCAGTGGAAAAGGAACTGAAGGAAAAGATTGGCAAGCTGGAGAAAGAGTTGGACAATGCAAACGATTTGGTTTCAGCCACCAAGCGCAAAGGTCTGGTAACACCTAGGGAATAGACCTTGTAAAATGGGGGCATTTAGCAATACCTCACTCTGCAGCTGTTTGTACTGTTCTAGTACTTGAAAAGCCACATGCAAACTGTTTTAAAAACGGTTATCTAGGGATTCTTTTGAGTATATGAGACATTCAGAATAGTAAAAAAATTACCCCAAGTATCATTTGCAGGATATTTCTACGGTTTTCCTGAACCAATCTGTTTGATTCTTTATTTTTATTTGCGGTTTGCAGTTTCCCTGAAGGCTTAGATCCAGGCTAGTCAAAACTCTAGGGCCAGTCAGAAATCTGAAGTATTTGAATATGCATGTAGTTGGAAGCCTTTAGATTTGATTTGTACATTTAAAAAACCTACACCCTTTGCCATTTCTCTCTTCTAGGAGCCATTCTTTCAGAAGAGGAGCTGGCAGCTATGTCTCCTACGGCTGCTGCAGTAGCAAAAGTGGTGAAACCTGGCATGAAATTAACCGAGGTAGGAAGTAATGTAGATGATACCATACTGCTTGCAGGTTCTTGGATATTTGTGTTTTTGTATGTAGCCGCATTCACTGGGACAATTTTTTAAAACTGAATGACTAATGTGCTGTACATAGTTCACCCGTTTGGGTTTTTAACTAAACTTAACATTTGATTTCAGTAGCATTTTCTCATGTATTCTATCTGGCTAGTGTTCCTGTTGGCAAAGGTTGGTGTTTTATGTCATTGTAAGTTAATGGCATGGACCCCTCATGAAAATTTCCCTTTTGTCTCAGAGGTATATTTTAGGAGTGTGCACTGACAGTTTGGACCATGATTTGGTTCTTGGTCTCAAGTGCTTTTGGAGGCTTCCTTTATTGGCTCCAGATCAAAGTCAGATTTCTCCTTGGAGAACACGAAGCTTTTGTTTTCTCTCTCTCTCTCTCTCTCACACACACACACACACACAACCCCCTTGTCAGTTTGCATTTCTTAATACAGAAAGTATTGATCTGATGTGTAGAGATCTTTCCTATTCTAATTAATTGAAAAGGGTTATGAAAGCTTCTCTGTGTGAAAGAAACCAGCAGAAGGTTCATGATGTTTGGGTTATTCCTTCAGAGAAGCTGAGTACAGCTGGGTTAAACTGGTTCTGTTATCTCTTTTTGTCAGGGTCATGCTGACTGTAAAAGTAAAGCCAGAAGGAGCCTGTCTTTCACTTTCTCTCTCTCTTTTCATGGTGTGGTGTTCTGTACATAGTATGCTTAGTGTTAAGGTTTAGACTTATTATAAGTTATTGTAAGTTTAAGTTAAGTCTGCTGCAACTGGATTTCTTATGGACAGTGCCAATCCTAGATATATTGTATTTGTGGCCATTGTGCTCATTTGCCTTCAGTAGCAGTAAAGTTCTGCTGGATGGAATATAATTACATCTAGTCTATTTTTTGGGAATCCTGCAACCTGTTTAAGTTTAAGTTTTACTCTGTAAAATGTATGTACTCCATACATTGGAATGTACTCTGGGTCAACATTGAGTATAATTCCACGACATCCCTTGTGTTCACTATTGAGAATTCTGATATCAGCTATAATGTTTCATCCAGCTCTGTCAAAAGGAAAGGAAAATGCTAGCATAAGAACTCTTCTATAGTGAATAAGGTCTGCCAAAGTACTCGCCAGCAGGTCCAGGGTTTGGGGACTAGACAGGATGATGGGGTGGGGATTTTTGGCACAAGTTGATGAAATTTCTAGACATGGTAGTCTCTTCTGAGAGGATGAATCCTGCCCAGTTTCAGAATGATGTGACTAGGAAGTTTCAGGAATTAGTTTATTTCTCTTAGTATTTTGTGGGCAATTGGTTTTAAAATAACAAACACGAGAGTGGTGCTGCATGTAAGAAACCTGCCAGATTGCAGAGTTAAGAAAACACCCCCACCAAGGCTCTGTGGAGCAGCTGAGTTATTGCTGCATCCTCTGTCTGATTATTCGCAGCAGGCAGGTTGTGCCAACTCCAGACTGGTGCCGTGATCGGGCTTACATTGGGCCCTACACTGGTGAGTGCCGTCTGTGAGAGCGGTTCAGGATCCAGTATATGCCAGTCCAGCTCAACACCATCCTCTGAATGCCCTGTTTGGGGCGTTTCCACTGGTGAGAGTACTGCCAGCATGCTTTCTGCTTGGCAGGTGGAAGTGTGGAGGGGGCACCTTGTACAGGTCCTGCTTCACCTCAGACAAGCCAAGGAGCCTCCGGAAGCATCCTGCTTTGCTACAGGATTCATCCAAATTACCTACACACTCCTTTTTGCTGTTGCTAGATACAGTGGTACATCTGATTAGGGATTTAATTCGTTTTGGGGTGCTGTGCGCACCCCGAAAAATCCGTAACTAGGGTCGCCACTTCTGTGCACATGTAAGTAACCCATAATTCCGTAACCTGGAGGTTACGCAACACAAGGTACCACTGTAAGTGATTCACTGATCCTTGGGGGGGGGGTTCTTTTTTATTAGTTTTTCTGAAGCCTTTGTTCCCCTCTGCTCTGTTTCTGTCCTATTGGAAGCCAAATCTCGTGCTTCTGTTTATATCTCCTCTATGAAGTACTCCTGGGCAATTGTGGGGGGCTATATGTAAATTACATAAACACATTGTTGGCGCTGATCCCATAGATCTTTTCCAAGGCAAACCCCTCAGATGTCACGGTGAGGAGGAAATGACATGTCTCCTGGGAACAGGATATGTGTAATAGGTTACGAGTCTAGAAAATGTCTGCTGGTTGATAAATGGCTGCCTGACTTCTTTAGGTAAGACGTTCAATGGGTTTACTAGTTGTGTGTTTTCATCTTTCAACACAGCTTTACAATGCGTATGTAGAAGCACAGGATCAGCTGCTGTTAGAAAAAATGGAGAATAAGAGGATTAATAAGTACTTGGATGAAATAGTGCAGGAAGTAGAAGCCAAAGCACCTATTTTGAAGCGTCAACGTGAAGAATATGAACGCTCGCAGAAAGCTGTAGCGAGTCTGTCTGCTAAACTTGAGCAAGCAATGAAGGTTGGTATAAAACAGAACTGAGATTCAGAGTCAAAATGTACTTGCTTTTATCAGCACATACAACCACATTACCTTGTTTTTTTTAACCAAAAAGATTTCTTTCACACCCAGCTGCCCTCTGGGGGAAAGGGGATAGAATTTCCTGTTCGCTTCTGATTTAAAGACCTAAACTTAGTGTAAAGTTTAGAGCCACCTAGTTAAAACTGCTGTTCATCACCATCCCCACAACGTAATAGTAAAACTGTAGCAGTGAGCGGCAGTTGTGTATGCTAGAGTTGAGCTTCAAGGTCAGCAACATTTTGTGGTGCACATTTTTTTTTACAGTAAGTGAAGATTACATATTTAAATACTCCCCACCCCAGATAGTGTATATTTCTAAATTTCACACATGCTAGGATTCCAGCCTCCCATTCATTCTCCTTGATGCTGAGCTGTATCCAGTGCTGCAGCTTCACATGCCCATAATAGAATTTACTCTTCCTCTCTGGACTCTCTAAAGCAGACTTTTTTAGTAGACAGGAGGAGAGGAAACAGGAGTAGTGATGTGAGGTGAGAATATTCTCCGGAGAATATTCTCCACAAACTGTAAATTCTAATGTAAGAACCAGTTTTACAACCCACATTTTAAAAATCTAGTAAATAATAAGTCAAGCTGTGATATTGCCAGTGTAAGTAATGAATAATGATTTTTTTGATCCAGTTACATTACTGGGCATTGTGTCATTCACCATTGGCAGTTCTGAAAAGTAAGCTACAGAAAACATTGTTTTTTGGGTTTTTTAAAAATGCTAATCATTTAATCTGATGAACATTTGAATTCGTATGTATTCCAACTATATGTAATAGCCTTTTTTCTATTTTGGTGTGAACATATTCTTAGCAATTTTATCCCCTTGGCCATACAGTGTGATTTATTTATTTTTACAGAAAGTAGCTTTAATGCTTTATACACTTAAAGTACCTAGGCCTACACAGTTATATGTAACAGCATTTGAGGTGGCCTTGATTTAAACAGTTGACATTTCACTGGTTTTTGCAGTGCCATTCAATGGTACAAGGTGTAACTTACCAGAGATTGACATATTGAAATAATTATCATATAATGATAATATGTTTAATGTTAATGACTTCTTTTTATATGCATGCATATAGTTTTGTTTATCAAGCTATGTTTTAGTCGCAAAAATTTACTAAGTGTTAGAGCTATTAGAAGCACAAGATAGCCTATTACTGAATTTACTTGTCTCAAACCATAACATGCCCCATTGAATAAAAGTATCTGTACAAAAACTTGTACAGTTTTTGGTTGCCATCTGAACAAGTTTACCCATGAATAAACATGTATATTAACTAATTATATTACTTTCAATGCATTAAAAGGAATATTCTCTATTTTAAATTGATTGTGTTTATGTTTTTGCTGTGATTTTAATTAGTGTTAGCCGCCCTGAGCCCGGTTTTTGGCTGGGAAGGGCGGGGTATAAATAAAAATTTATTATTATTATTATTATTATTATTATTATTATTATTATTATTATTTTAAATGAAAATTCTCTAATATTCTCATTAATCGAGAATATTTTCGAAACTTTTCTCCAAAAGATTATTCTCGAGAATTTAACATCACTAAACAGGATTTCCATTGGGTCAGTGGAATCCCTCTGGCAGAGCATTAGAGTTTTATATATTGGAGGGTCTCCCCCCGCCCCCAGCCAGTGAGTTTTATATGAAGGAACAGTCAAACAGGTAACCTGCAGTGTATCAACAGCTTAACTGCATGATTTTGTTGACGGTGTGGGTCAAGCTGGTAGGCTACTTGGTTTGGATATGGACCCCTCACCATTTTTCATTGATTTGTCTCAATTGATGGTATTAGCACTGGCTTGCTTGGATTGAAGAAAAATGTAATGCACCTTGCGTTGAGAAGTAATATTCCTATTCCCATTTGGGCCTCCTCCAAATCCAAGTCAGCTGAGGAGGTTCTTCATGTTCCCACTTACTTGTTAAGTGAGATTGTCCTCCGCAGCGTGCTGGCTGTTGCCCAGGAAATACGGAATCCCTTCTTTCCATGGGCTGCATCAGGTTTCTTTCCTTGCAGTGGTGTCCAAACTTTTTTCAAAGAGAGCCAGATTTGATGAAGTGAAGAGCCGTAGGAGCCAACAAAAGTTGTTATCCTTTTTTTTAGGTTTGAAGTTATTGAGCTTTTTGTATGATTTTACCCCAAGGTTGTTGAGCTTTTAGGGTTTTTTAGGGTTGAAATTGTTAAGGTTTTTTTTTTTTAGGATTTTACCCCAGGAAATAAACTGCCACAGAGGCCATATTGAACCGGCCAATTGGCTGGATTAGGCCCCTGAAACAGAATTTGGACATGCCTGCCGATATGGCATTCCCCAGTGAGGCTGGCGCATAGCTGTCAACTTTTCCCTTTTCTTGCGAGGAATCCTATTCGGAATAAGGGGAAAGTTGACAGCTATGGGCTGGCATGCTTCTTTTCAACATGCTTTTGGTGGCTTCTCCTTTTTTCGAGTCAGGTGCTTTGTTGATGCTTCGTCATGGTTTTAATCTGATTTTGTTTTGTGTGAGCATTTTGAAGCTACTTTGCGAGAAGTGGTGTACAAATGGTAAATAAAAACAATAATGGACTTCTCTGAGTCATATAACGGAGAAGGCATATCTTGTTCTTTTGTTGCAACTATTTTTGACACATTGGTTGAATGTGTTTATCAATTAGATTTGTAGGAGGTCTTCTTTATGCAGCCATACAAATTCTTTTGGCCTGCGTGCTGCACAGTTGAATTTCTATAGGCCCTTTTGGGGCCTCAACTACGTGACATGCTTTTCTTGTCAACGCTAATCGACCTATTGGGTAACAATAAGACTATTGTCAAAACAAAATAAAAAATAAAAAAATTCCTTCCAGTAGCATCTTAGAGACCAACTAAGTTTGTTCTTGGTATGAGCTTTCCTGTGCATGCGCATACCAAGAACAAACTTAGTTGGTCTCTGAGGTGCTATTGGAAGGAATTTTTTTAATTTTTATTTTGTTTTGACTATGGCAGACCAACACGGCTACCTACCTGTAATAAGACTATTGTGTTATAGTAGTTCTAGTGTAAGTTTTGGGGGGAAGTTAGCTGTTTAATATGCCTGCAGTTCTGTTCTTATTTTGACCTTTTATTATTCCTGCAAGATAAATAGATTTCTTTTTTAAGTGTGTGGATTTGGTTTCCAGGAAATTCAACGTTTGCAAGACGATGCTGATAAAGCAAACAAGCAAGCTTCTTTGCTTGAAAGAGAGAACCAGAGGCTTGAAAGCCAAGTCAAAGATCTTTCACAACAGGTTAGTTGTTGTTGTTTTTTAAGTGGTTCACTCTTGTAAGCCTATATACCTTGATGAACTATTTCACCTGAAAGTTAGAGTCAAAGTAGACAGTTTGTGAAAGCATTGGGATTCTGAACTTCTGCTTACTCCAGAGTAAGTCTTACTGATTTCACTTGGAATTAAATCTAAGCATGCACTTTTAAGATTGCAGCCTTAAAATAATGTCTGTTCAGTGCAGCCCCGTACTTTTTATTTCATAAATTCATAACCTGTTGTATCCCACATTGATGGCAGTAAATAATCCAAACAACATGATACAATTATGCACCTAAAAATAAAAGTCAGATTGTATTAAAAAGCAGAATGACCGTTTTAACATCTTGCATAGAATTCTTGCAGCACAGCTCTTGAAGAGCTATTGTTCTGCTGTATGAATCATCTGCTTTCCTTTTTAAAGATAAGAGTGCTTTTGATGGAACTCGAAGAAGCCCGAGGCAACCATGTTATCCGCGAAGAAGAAGTGAGCTCTGCTGACATCAGCAGCTCTTCCGAAGTCATAAGCCAGCATCTGGTCTCCTACAGGAACATTGAGGAACTTCAGCAGCAAAACCAGCGCCTCTTAGTGGCTCTCAGAGACCTGGGTGCAGCTAAAGAGAAGGAGGAGGAAGAAACCACTTCATCTAAGTATGCTCCCCTCTTAGCAGCATGTTCTGACATCCAGATATCTGATCTTAATCACATATTTGTTCTGTTTAGAAAGCAGTAATATAAGAAATGATTGTTTAAAGCTTCAGTCCAGGCTCTGGGAGGAGATTGGATTGATGAATGGAGGTTTCCCTCTGCCCACTTCTAACAGCCTCTTCCCACAGAATGATGCCAGCATCAGTCCACCAGCGTGGAGCTCCCTGTTCTCCTGCCTAATGTCTGGGTGGGTGGAAGTACTGCTGGTGAAATCTCTGCAGGTGGTAGCGCCTGCAAAAACCAAGTGCTAGCCCCACTAGCATCATTTGAAGCTGGTGCAGCAATCTGCCTTCTGTCTTGGCTGGCATGAGCATCGAGGCTTGCGGGTGCAGTGTTGACTCTGCTCTGCTGCTTCCAGGCCAGGGTTTGGGTTAACCTGTCCAATTTTAGTGGCAATATGTGAATGTATGCGTGTATCAAAATTTATGCTCTTTTTTGTATTTGTAATATCTATAACTTGCAGTCAAGTAGGTATCTCTGAAAAACAACTGAAATCTTGGTACTGTACTGTACCCTAACCTTTTATTCATTTTCCCAGTTCAGCTTGTGTGTCTTGGCTGTCGTCACGAGAACATTTTTGCAATGATACGAGAGAGGAGCTAGCTCACAATCTGCCCATTAAATTCAGTATTCTAGTTCAATTTTCTGTCTTTTTAGACCTCACAACAAGATCAACTGCTTACTGTTGATTTTCTTTTTTCATAATTTTTTTCTTTTCTTTTCTGTTTCCTTTTTTCTTTTCTTTCTTTCTTTCTTTTTTCTTTTTCTTTTCTTTTTCTTTTCTTTTCTCCTTTTCCTTCTGTCTTTCTTTCCTTTTCTTTTTTGGCTTACCTTTTCTTTTTTTTTTATTCTTTTCCTTTTCTATTAGTAATATCAATGATGGAAAGTGATTCTTTCTATGTATTTTCCTTGTCCTTTTTCTTGTGGATGCTGGTGATGTTTTAAATCGATATTTGTGTATGTATATGTATATATGTAAGCATTTTAGTAATGAAGATTTGCTTTATAATAATAATAATAATAATAATAAAAGACTTTAAATCTTCTGATACCTGATGTTGATTTAAAAAAAAAAAAGATTTAGTAGAATTGTTTTCTCTCCATGACAGAATTTCTGAGCTGCAGGGTCAACTTGGTGAAGCTATCACTGAGCTAGAAAAGTTGCGTGAGTCACGGCACCACCAGATGCAGCTTGTAGACTCCATAGTTCGCCAGCGTGACATGTATCGCATCTTGCTGGCACAGACTTCTGGAGTTTCCATTCCATTGCAAGGTATGGTCCCTTCAGTAATGCCAATGTACTTCTTTGCACCGCGAGGGAAGCAGGGTTTAGGCTTTGGTGTTCTCATTGCGTACAGTGAGGGTAGAATGGCAAGCATTTCCCAAAGGTTTGCCTGACCATTTTTCAAGCTGTGATTTTATGATTGGAACAAATTGCTCAAACTTTGTGAAGGAACCGTGTAGCTTCAATCTTACATTCTATGTTGCTTGATGTTCCAAATGCACACCACATTTGTACTTTTCGGCTGCAGCCTAAACATATCCCTTGGTGGAATCAATTTAATTTTGATTCATGCTTTCAGCCTCATATTGGGCTCCTTTAAAAAGCAACAACACTGCAAAGCTTTAGCTGAGAATTTTGTGAGACTTCACAGCTGAAAGCAGGAGCAGAAGGCAGTAAGGTTGAGAAGATTGTGTGATAGCACCTCAGGCAGTGCCACCTTCAAGGACATCAGCTGTGGCAGGAGGCAGTTGTGTTCTTCCTCAGCTGTGCCAGATTTTAGGGGCAGAACCTGGAGAATATAACCTTTCACCTTGGGGGCAGGGGGAGTTGTTGAAAGTGCCCTAGTAATGCAGAAGTGAAGGGGAAAGAACCTCTGGCCTTTGCCATTAGCTGGAGGAATGGACTTCTGGGTTCCTAGTCATATGGTTGTAATATATTGTAAGCTGTCTAGAAGATCATTTGATTCAGATGTGAGGCATAAATGTAAATGAAAATGTGAACTTTGATAGTATTTGAGGTCTGGAATGCAGAATTCCACAGCCCACAAAAATGTCACTGTCGGAAAGTGTAGCCCATTAGTGTGAATGAGAACCAGTACTGTGTACTGGGTTGAGGGTCGGACTCCTGCCAAGGTAAAGTTAAAAAGGGATGCAGGTGGCGCTGTGGTCTAAACCACTGAGCCTCTTGAGTTTGCCGATTGGAAGGTCAGCGGTTCAAATCCCCACGACGGAGTGAGCTCCCATTGCTCTTTCCAAGCTCCTGCCAACCTAGCAGTTCAAAAGCATGCCAGTGCAAGTAGATAAATAGGTAGCACCGCAGCGGGAAGGTCAACAGTGTTTCCGTGCGCTCTGGTTTCCGTCACGGTGTCCCGTTGCACCAGAAACGGTTTAGTCCTGCTGGCCACATGACCCGCAAAGCTGTCTGTGGACAAGCGCCGGCTCCCTTGGCCTGAAAGCGAGATGAGTGCCGCAACTCCATAGTCACCTTTGACTGGACTGAACCGCCCAGGGGTCCTTTACCTTTCCTGCCAACGACGCATGGGTCTGAACCCCCATCCACCCATGCAGTTCTCTGGATGAGCTTCAGCTACTGACACACTCACAGCCTGGCTTCTTCTTTTTCTTCTTCTTTTGTAAGGTTGTGAGCATAAAAAGGGGAGTAGGGGGACTGTTCTGAGCTCTCTAGGGAAAGGGTGGTTCAGAAAGGTAAGAAATAAAGGATCTTTCAGTTTTCTCTGATCTGATAATGTTGCTTTTCTGTCTTGTATAGCTTCAAGCATCTTGCCAGAAGAAATGTCTCTGGCAGTGACCCCTAAGCGTCTGTCAGGGGCACCTCAGGCCATGTCAACTCCTGTTGCTGTGCCGGTGACAGAATCAGCTGAAGCCGTGGAGGCTAAGGCTGCCCTTAAGCAGGTACCAGCCAGTCTTTCTCCAAACACCTTTTCCTCGTCTTTACAAAAGGAGCACAGTTTTCTGCTTGGCCTTGTACTTACCTTTGAACACGTTTGACTTGCTCTACAGCTGCAGGAGTTCTTTGAGAGCTACAAGAAAGAAAAGGCAGAGAATGACAAACTTCTGAATGAGCAAAATGAGAAGCTTCAAGAGCAGGTTACAGACTTGAGGTCACAGAATACAAAGATTTCCACCCAACTTGAATTTGCTTCCAAGCGGTAAGACAGTATTAATGAATGCTGACTAAAGGCTTCTGTACCATTAATGCAATTGGAGGGTTGCAATTTGTGCCCTGAAATCTGGAGTATTGTGTCAGTAATCTTGTGCAGTAAATAGGACAAATTACTTCAAGGAACATGGTAGACACTAACACTGCCTGATCAAACTAAGGTTAGGAGATGGGAGTACTATGTAGTGTCATAATCTCCACATTTTAGGTAACCATGGTTGTCATTACAACCTCACCATGGTTTTCATTAACCATGGTTAGTTTCAAACCATTGTTTACGATCCTGGGCTGATACACAAAGAACAAATGTTTTAAATAATGAAAATAAACTCAAAGAGGTATGAACTGATTAAAAATATTCACTAACTTGCATCCTCTTTCTTATACATACTTATGCGGGGGGGGGGGCGAGAAGGACCCAAAACCATGCTTTGAACTGTCTACTCAGTAAGATTACCAGTTAGTTTAGCCACTGGAAAACTTGCACACAAAAATCCTCTTGAGTTGTTTCTTTCCAGTTGATTTTAGTGGAAACAAAATTGTTAGAATTCTCCTCATTTGAATTTGTAATACCAATTTGGTTGAAATATGATCTTACCTATGTTCCTTGTGAAGTTATGAGATGCTGCAGGATAATGTGGAGGGATATCGGCGAGAGATAACATCATTGCATGAAAGAATCCAGAAGCTTTCAGCAACCACTCAGAAACAGGAACAAATTATCAACACTATGACTCAAGAGCTGAGAGGAGCTAATGAAAAACTAGCCGTGGCAGAGGTAAGTAGTACAGCGTATTACGCATAACTGAATTGTTCCAGGGGAAGGGAGAAGGAAAAATTGTGTTGTGCGAGTGGACTTCATTCAGCACACACATATCCCACTTAGTACTACTTCTTCTTGTTACTTATTGAATTGACTATTTATTGCTTATTGCATTTATGAAGATCATAGCGCAGAAATATAATTGTAGCTTGAGAAGCTTTGGGGATCTCATCATAAGCTTATTGTCCTGCATTTGAGGTGGTTGACAGCAACATATTTCTGTTTCTAGGGACGACATGTGGTGTAGTGGTTAAGAGAGCCAGTGTGGTGTATTGGTTAAGAGCGGTAGACTCGTTAATCTGGTGAACCGGGTTCGCGTCTCCGCTCCTCCACATGCAGCTGCTGGGTGACCTTGGGCTAGTCACACTTCTCTGAAGTCTCTCAGCCCCACTCACCTCACAGAGTGTTTGTTGTGGGGGAGGAAGGGAAAGGAGAATGTTAGCCGCTTTGAGACTCCTTCGGGTAGTGAAAAGCGGGATATCAAATCCAAACTCTTCTTCTACTCTTCTTCTTCATGAGCCTAGCTAAGCTGTGATTAATCTGTTTTGGCTTTATGTACTCAAGTGGCTGAAAACTCGCCCTGAATGTAAATTTTAGGTTAATAACTCGCTTTATACAGATGTCAACACTTAACCTTACCAGGATTGAATTAACCCAGAATCAAATGTAATCTCTTTCAAAGGTGAGAGCAGAGAATTTGAAAAAAGAGAAGGATATTTTGAAAATGGCAGAGGTTCGCCTGACTCAGCAAAAAGATTCTTTAGTAACAGCACAAAGAGGACAAAATATGCTGCTTACTAACCTGCAGTCTATTCAGGTTTGTTTGTGCCCTCTTTACTCATGCTCTCCGGTCTCAGCAGTGGGTGTGCATGGAGGAAAGCTTGCTCAGGAACAGCACAGTGTTTCTCTTGCACGTATGTCTCTGTGCAAGTCACACATTGGAGGGTGGGGGTTTACAGAAGCATTTGGGAGCTCACTTCCTTTCAGCAAAATTCTGCAAAAATGTTCCATGTTAGTATATATTGTTCTTACTAGGTGATACTGGAAAGGGCTGAGACAGAAACACAACAGAGGCTCAATAACCAAATAGAGAAATTGGAGCGTGAAATAGCCCAGCTGAAGAAAAAACTAGAAAATGAGGCGGAACAAAGGCATTCAGTTAACAAAACTCAAGATGTAAGTATGAGAAATTATGAGATCTACCCGGACACTGAGGTCCAGCGCCAAGGGCCTTCTGGCGGTTCCCTCATTACGAGAAGCCAAGCTACAGGGAACCAGACAGAGGGCCTTCTCGGTAGTAGCACCTGCCCTGTGGAATGCCCTCCCACCAGATGTCAAAGAGAACAACAACTACCAGACTTTTAGAAGACATCTTAAGGCAGCCCTGTTTAGGGAAGCTTTTAATATCTGATGAATTATTGTAGAGGCCCAGCCAGATGGGCGGGGTATAAATAATAAATTATTATTATTATTATTATTATTATTATTATTATTATTAAGAAACAAGTCATTGACACTTCTTTGGTATTGATGGTTTTTGAAAAGAAAGACAAACGGATCTCGATTAATTTCTGGTTCAAGGCACCAGAATGGAACTCATAACGGTGTTTCTTCAAATCATTGAGTTGTTTCGAAAACTGCCCCGTGTGTAGAAGGCTTTTTCCACTCATGGAAGAAATGCCTTATACTTTTGTTTCTAGAGGAGAGCGTAGAAAAATGAAACAAAATCCAAAGAAATCTTATGCTTGAGTAAACATGAGAGCTGCTGTACAACCTACCTATTACGCCTAGAGAAGAGGGAATAAATTCATTTAATGTACATTTTCATACAAACATACCTAATTCACATTTCCCCAGACAAAACACAAATATCCTCTGCAGTTCACATTTTTTCCCCCAGTTTTGTGAAGAGATGTGCAAAATTCTGTTTTAATTTACCTATGGTTGCAGTTGAGTTATGTTTGAAGTAAAGTATGCCCGTTCCTTTTCAGATTCACTTATTGGATGCTAAAAGACAGCTTGAGACAGAAATAAATCTTCACGCTAGTACAAAAGAACTGCTGAAGAATGCCCAAAAGGACATTGCAACGTTAAAACAACAGCTTCACAATATGGAGGCCCAGTTAGCATCCCAGTCATCACAAAGAGCTCCTGGTCAAGGTGAGGGGGGGGGGGGAAGTGTAAACATTTGCTAAGTTGAACCCGTGTCTCATGTAAAACACAAGAAAACAGCTTCCATGTAGTATGCCCCCAAACCCAGAATTAATTTGAACAACGCTTTATTTTGTTTAACCTCATCTTTGCCATTTTTTAGGCCAGCCAAGCGCAAGCGAGGATGTGGAGGATCTCGTAAGTCGATTGAGACAGTCTGAGGAGCAAGTGAATGATTTGAAGGAAAGGCTGAAGATTGCCACAAGTAATGTGGAGCAATACCAAGCTATGGTTGTAAGCCTCGAGGAATCCCTGAACAAAGAGAAGCAGGTACTGGGCTAATAAAACTGCCTGCTAAATATGACTTAGACGTGGAACTATGTTTTCATGGTACAACCGCACAACCGCAAGCAGTTTTCTTATGACTTAGACAGAAGGTGGGGAAAACAGCCCTCGGGAATCGGGATCCAGCACTGCTTCTGCGTGCCAAGTTGGCAGTGTACTTTTAAACTGGTGCACCAGCAGTGACCTTTCCTTGATCAATTAATGCTGGTCATCTCAGGTGCCAGGCAGGTGGGGGTGACTTGGGGGAAACAGCCTCACTGGCATAGATGCCCACAATGGTTGCCCCCCCTCTAGGTGAATAACAGTTTCCAGATTCTCAGCTTTCACTAAAAAAAATAAGAAAAAGCTTATAACATTTGTAGAACCTAAAATATTATTTAAAATGTGTAGGCACTATTTCCTCGACGCCTTCCATTTTATGAACAACTAGCCTGCTCTCCCGTTTCACTTTTTACTGCCCTCTCCTAAAAACCCTTACAGATGCATATGCTTGTGGGCCAGATTAGGATCCCTGACAGATCTAATTACAGTGGTACCTCGGTTTGAGAACAGTCTGGTTTAAGAACGATTCCGTTTACAAACGCCGCAAAACTGGAAATTGTGTCCCGGTTTGCGAACTTTACCTCAGTCTAAGAACAGAAGCCGAACGGTGGAAGGACACCAGCGGCGGGAGGTCTCATTAGGGAAAGCATGCCTTGGTTTAAGAACGGTTTCAGTTTAAGAACGGACTTCCGGAATGGATTAAGTTTGTAAACCGAGGTACCACTGTAGACCTTCGGGCCGGAGGTTGCCCACTGCTGCTGTGATCAATACGGTCAAATACTTTGTGTAGGTAGTTTCCCCCATTCCTTTCATGAGCTGATATTGCTGAGAGCCAGTGGAAAACCACCTCATTTTTAATTGGCATTTATTTAGGAACTATAAAATAAAAATGGCCCAAATGTATCTCAGATGTGCTTTGTCCTCACAGCAGATTCCTCAAGCTAACAGCTTGCCCTTTATCTGTTACACTTGAAGATTTTTCTCACCCTTTAAAATGGGAGGGTTAGGGTTAGGATTTGAGCATTGTCCTGTATTTCAGATACCACTGTCTGAAGCTTGCTTTCCGTTCTCAGTGAAAGTGATGGGCTGTAAGCAGGTCTCCTGTGTGCTGTGTGCCACTTACGGATATCACATATAAAACTGAGTTAATTGTGCAGGTAACTGAAGAAGTTCGCGCTGCCGTTGAAGCTCGCCTGAAGGAGGCCTCTGAGTATCAGTCCCAACTAGAAAAGAAATTGATGGAGGCAGAGAAGGAAAAGCAGGAACTTCAGGATGAGAAACGTAAAGCTATAGAGAACATGGAACAGCAGGTATAGAAGCACGAGTATTCTCCATCATACATTTTCCTTTCACTGTAGCTAGCAAGAAAACTTGGCCAGGCTACAAAGGGCTTCTCCATGGAAGGACTTGAGCATATCTAGTGTAATTTTTATTCTTAAGGTTTTCTTTAACTTGGTGAACGACAGACCCTAATGCCATTTTGCCATGTGCTTTTGCAAGTCCTCTCTGTTTGCCATGTGGCATGCAGAGGGTGTGTGTCAGGGCTGCTGTTCTTAGAAACTGGCACGCAAAGCCCCATTGGGCATACAGAGTTACTTGTGTTAATTAATTTATCTGATGTGGTCATCACAAAATAAATTTTATCTTTTGAAATCTTCCTTCTTCCTCGGCATGTGATGGAAAACAACCAGTGATGACAGTGGTTGGTTTCATTCAGATGAAAAGCATGATTATATCAATCTGCCCTAAGCATACAAAGGCTATTTTATTGGGGAAGTTGCTGTAGAAGTAAAGATCTGCCTCAGGTGACCTTGAATTAAGTTCAAATTCAGATTTAACACTTAATTAAATTTGGATTATTCAGTGCACCAATCAGCTGCAACTTTAAAATATAATGGTTTTCAAAGGTTTGAGATTGTTTGACACTTGGTGTTTAATGTATAGCTTTCCGAGCTGAAGAAAAATCTCTCCAGTATGAAGTCTGAAGTCCAGGAAGCTCTTCAGAGAGCAAATACAGCCCTTACCAATGAACAGCATGCGAAACGGGACTGCCAAGAACAAGTAAGTTTTTGTAAGGCGCAGGATATTGTTGATAATTTATGTTCCGTTGATTTTCCATGACCGTATTTTTCTCATAAATGATGATTGTGCACTCACGCACTGCTTTTGTGCTAGCCCCAGTGGTTGCCAACCTTTTTTTTGGACCAGTGCGCACATTTTGGTTCTTGCAAAATGGCTGTCACGGGTGTGTGGTGTAACACAACATGAGTGCTGTGAGTGCGTGGCATAACACAAAATTAGAGAGAGTGTTGTTATAAAAAATTCTGTAACTGGGTCCGTCTCCAGAAGGGAGTCCATAACCCCGGGAAGAGCGCTATAATATAGAATAGAATAGAATAATAATTTATTGGCCAAGTACATTTTTCAATATACTCGGAATTTGCTTTGGCTACATTACAATGTAAAATACATTATACAAACAATAGTAATTTACAGAGCAAGAGCCGAGGCTGCCCTTCTCGGCGCCTCTTAAGCTGTGTTGGTGAGTGTAGGCCTGCCTCCTAGGCCCGATGGAGTTGGCCGGAGGAGGGAGCGGTCTTCCCAGACACTCACAGCGGCAGCAACAGCAGCAGTGTTCCGGAGGCTTCTTCCCGACAACGCAGCACAAAGACAAAGACAATACTGAGTCTCCCAAAGCAAGGCAGGTGCCCCTTTTTATTAGAAACTGGTTGCAACAGGGTGTCTTGCAAGCAAAAGACCTAGAACAATGGAGCGCAAGCTCCTATATAGACTTTTGAAATTGCCCCCCTCCAGCTCAAGACCACCCCTCCATACATCATACATACATCAGAATTACATCACAAATTGGGATGGTCAGAGGAGGTAACCTGAGAATTCTCACACCTGTGCCATCCCTCCTTGAACCCCTCCCAGACACACACTTCAGCAAAACAAAAGTGTTCATGGTTTCCTGTCCTGGGCAGGCAGGGCTAATGACCGTCCTTTGTTCTAGCCCGGGCCAAATCCATGGGAAATGGCCCATCAGAATGCCAGAGATTATCACTCAGGCAGAGGGCTGCTCACCTCCTTCCTCCTTGCAGAGAAACAATTTGTCAGTTTGGGAGTGAAAAATAGTGTGAGGCCTGTTTTTCCTGTGTTTGCTTGGTGAATTAATAATATATACCGTATATACTCGAGTATAAGTCGACCCAAATATAAGCCGAGGCACCTAATTTCCCTACAAAAATGTGGGAAAGCTTATTGACTCAAGTATAAGCCGGTTCACCTTTGCCACTGTGGTAGAGGAGGAACGAGCAGCCCAAAGCAGCCCTTTGGGCTGCTCCTTCCTCTTCCTCCTTTGCTGCTGTGGAGCTCACCCCGTCGCAGGGTTTCGAACCGCCATTCTTCTGATCAGCAAGCCCTAGGGCTCTGTGGTTTAACCCACAGCGCAATGTTCCCTTGTGTTATACAGAGAAGGCTGGGATCCTGTCCTGTTTAAGCAGGAGCCAGGGAAAGTGAGCACCTGTGGGGTTTTAATACTTCCTTAACTGATAGGCTTTCTGCCTTCTGGGGTCTAAAGTTTGCATTTATGTGAGCAGTTCAGGAATGGAACAAGCTGCCTGGGGAGAGTAAAGAACCACCGTTCTTGTACACTTCTTAAGGAATGGTTGACTTGAGTATAAGCCGAGGGCAGCTTTTAAAGCACAAAAAGTGTGCTGAAAAACTAGGCTTATACTCAAGTATATACGGTATTATATATTTAAATAAAAGACCTTAAATTCTTACAACAGTGTAGTCATTGCTGCTTACCCCTGCTTAGGAAATCAGCTATGTCCTCCTGGTTCCTGATTGTGGAGATCACACAATATTTATATTTCCTCCCGCCCTCCCCAAAAATGGTGCTAATGTGTAATAACAGGGAGCATTCCCCAGTACCAGGAGAAATAAACAAGATGTCCACACACTGTACAGACCACAAGCAAGCATTGCATCTCTCTCTCACTCATACAGTAACATTCTTTCTCCATGTGCACGCACACAGAGACACACACAAATACTTCCCATATATAGCTGCCTCTGTCTGCTCGGATGTAATTCTCCCTCTCTGTCTCACAGACCCTGCATACGTGCAGACCACACATTGATAACATACCTGCCCCCATATTCCACACACATCTCCCCCAGACAGTACATACCCCCCCTCTCCCTCTCCCCCTCCACCCACCCACATGTACACCTGTCTCTGTCTCACAAACTACACACACACCCAGAACAAACATTCAAAATACCTCCCCATCTCTTTCACACACATCAAACACACCAACACTGCACATCTCTTGCTGCCCAAGTACATCTCTCTCAATTACACACAGAGACCATGCGTGAACAACCCTACCCTCCACATTCAGAGAAGCTCCTCCAGAGGCAAAGAAATGTGCATGCCATCTCCAAAAAAGATTCCCCCCCCCCAAAAAAAAACTAAAAAGAAAAAGGGAAGGCCGCCAATCTGACACTGGCTTTGTGGTAGCTTGGGAACACTAAGCAAGTCTACAGGGACCAGGTTGGTGTTCCCTGTATTAGCCTAATAGGAGTAATTGAATGTTTAGTTTATTGCATGTTGGTCTGCACTCATTGAAAATGGGAAGCATCAGCGTCTTATTCCTTCTTGTTAGAATGATACTGTAATGCTATATCGCTTGGGAAATTGTATGTAAGCTTATGTAATCAGTGGGCTCCTGCTACAAAAAATAAATCTGTCTAATCTAGAATGTAGTGGTGGAAAATGCTTGTATCCTAAATTTTAGGAGAATCAGCAAGGCTACTTGGAATAAGCTGGGTTTTGTTTATCGCCACTTAAACTTACACATCACTTTAGTGACAAACTGAGAACCTTTAAAGTGCAGGGGGCCAAATAAAGTGAACTGAATTCCTTAAAAGTTCAGAAGTGGTGATAGCTGGGGTTTGTTTTTTTTACAGGCCAAGATAGCAGCGGAAGCACAAAACAAATATGAGCGGGAGCTGATGCTTCATGCATCTGATGTTGAAGCCTTGCAGGCCGCCAAAGAACAAGTTGCTAAGAATTCCACAGTAAAGCAGCAATTTGAGGAAGCTGCCCAGAAAGCAGAAGCTGCATTGCGAGAGAGCAGAGCTTCATGGGAAGAGAGAGAGAGAATGTTAAAGGTAACTTTTCTGACGGTACAAGCTTTACACATGTGTGCAATCCTGAAAGCAGGTGGCATTTAAAAATAAAATAAAATCTTCTGAAGTGATCAGCTTTTATATTCTCTTAAAGGATGAAGCTTCTAAGCTTGCTTCTCGCTGTGAAGACTTGGAAAAACAAAACAGACTGTTGCATGAACAGCTGGAAACTCTCAGTGACAAGATGATGTCTTCAGTGAAGGAAGGCATGCCAGGAGCATTAAATGTGTCTCTCACTGAAGAAGGAAAATCACAAGAACAGATAGTGGAAATTCTCAGGTGTGTGTTATTTAGTGTATGGATCTGATGTCATTCATATATTTAATTGGCAAAGTACAGTGGAACCCCGGGTTACGTACCCCCCGTGTTGCAGACGTTCAAGTTGCGAACGCCCGCAACCCGGAAGTGTTTCCAGAGCGCACGTGACCCGCGGATGCGCAGAAGCGTTCTGCACACTTTGTGCATGTGCAAAAGTGCTCAAATCATGCTTCTTCCAGGGGGGGTTGTTTTTTTCGTGCATTCGTGATACGCATGCCCGTGTTACGTACCACGACCTGGAACGGATCGCTTATGTAACCCGGGGTATCACTGTATTGAACCCCAGGAGTACACAAAGTGAGTATCCTCCAGGAAAACATGGACTGCAAATCCCCAGAGAACACAGCGAGTACCAACCACTCTGAGTGGCTCCCAACAAAATATTAGTTGTACCCTGCTTCAGGACCCATTTGCAAATGTTTTATAGGAATTCTTTTTTATTGCATTATTTCGATTCACAATATAAAAACAGATAAAAATAAAAAGATAAATTAACAAATATCAAATAGAAATACACATCTTATCCAACCATACACCAAAGCCTTTACAAGATCAAATAAAGTTGCTTATAAAATTATTTGAATCATTTATATCATGCTTTGATCTTTCAAGACCAGTTACTCTATACCTTAACTATAAGTCGGAGAAAAGAAAGGAAATGTTTCAGGGGGATTTTTGAAATGCCTAGTATTTGAGCAGATTTGACAAAATCAAAACTTCTTCCCATTGGCATAGAAGGTCATCGGGTTGGGATTTTGTTCCACCTTGTGGTCAAAGGCAGGGGGTAGGCTCTTGTGGTAAGCGGGTGGCTCTTCAAGAATCCGGTTTGCTTTCCTGCCTTCATTGAAACAGTTGTGATTTTTCTGAAGCAGTTGAAAGAGACGTATTCTAGGGACCAGGAAGAAGTAGCAGGATTGTAGACTCACTCCTTTCTTGCACTCAAATCCTCGCCCTGTGTGTCTTCTACCTCTTGGGTATTTTGCGTGGCCATCGCTAACTGAAGGGTGTTCCTAAACTCCAATTCAGAAAAATGGCTTAAACCTTAACCAAGGGTAGCAATGGACACACACACTGGTAACCTAGGATAGTTAACACAGTCTGACAACAACCCACTTTCAGATCCTAAACTATATGATCTCGCACTCTGTCTGCGTTTGCCTGTAGTAACATTATAGGGCCGGAAAAAATCCCAATATCGATTAGCCCAGGGGTCATGTTTTCCAACTTCCCTTTAAAACCTAGCAATTTTTAGCTTTGCGGGCTAAACAGTGTTTTGTTGAGGCATTTAATCTCAAGTAGTGCTTCTTTCCACCGCAGGTTCATACGCAGAGAAAAGGAGATTGCAGAAACGAGGTTTGAGGTGGCTCAGGTGGAGAGCTTACGGTACCGCCAGAGGGTGGAACATTTGGAAAGGGAGCTCCAACAGTTGCAGGAAAGTCTGAATGCAGAGAGAGAGAAAGTGCAGGTATGTATGCGTGTGCCCATGGTCACCTTTGGTTAGAAGTTAACGGAAGTATTTTCCTTTGTATATTGACATTTCAGAGTCCTGCTGGAAACATTCCTGTCCTATTGACAGACATGAAGTTTATTAGGAGTGCTGCTTATTTTCTTGGTAATATCCGGAGAACACCTCTGGCTTGCTTTCAGAAACACGACTATTGTTACATACAAAGAAACCGAGATAACTTGCCTGTGCCAAAACATCTGGTGTTTGAAATGAAGATGAATGCTTTGATTTAAGTTGGCTTCTTTAGAAAACAATGAGATTCCTCTGAGAAGATTGGCAGTGGTGGCCAAGATTCCCTTGAAGACTGCTGGTCAATCCCTTTCTCTGCATTGCAAAGCTAAAAGGAATGTGGGCTGTGTTCATGCAGTGAACCCACAATTCATATGGGTCAAAACCCAGGGTACTGTTCTATGTGAACTGACTGTGACAAACAGATGCTTCAGAATGTTTGTGCAGCAGAGATGTTCATTGCTAGAACTATAAAAAGGTAAAGGGGCCCCTGACCATCAGGTCCAGTCGTGTCCGACTCTGGGGTTGCAGCGCTCATCTCGCTCTATAGGCCGAGGGAGCCGGCGTTTGTCCGCAGACAGCTTCCGGGTCATGTGGCCAGCATGACAAGCCGCTTCTGGCGAACCAGAGCAGCGCACGGAAACGCCGTTTACCTTCCTGCTGGAGCGGTCCCTATTTATCTACTTGCACTTTGACGTGCTTTCGAACTGCTAGGTGGGCAGGAGCTGGGACCGAGCAACGGGAGCTCACCCCGTGGCAGGGATTCGAACCGCCGACCTTCTGATCAGCAAGCCCTAGGCTCTGTGGTTTAACCCACAGCGCCACCTGGGTCCCTTTGATAGAACTATAGATAGTATTAAAACCACTGGATTCATGTAATGGTCCAGAGGCTGATCAGTACAGACACCTGGTAAGAGCCTGGAGTAGGAGAACCTTGTTAGATACCACAATGGCCTTTTATGTTTGAAAACTGTGCATATTATATGCGGGTGGTCTAAACCACTGGGCCTCTTAGGGTTGCCAATCAGAAGGTCGGCTTTCAAATCCCCATGACAGGGTTGCTCTGTCCCAGCAGCTGCCAACCTAGCAGCTTGAAAGCACGCCAGTGCAAGTAGATAAGTAGGTACTGCTGCAGCGGGAAGATAAAAGGCATTTCTGTGCGCTCTGGTTTCTGTCCCGTTGCGCCAGAAGAGGTTTAGTCATGCTGGCTCCCTTGGCCTGAAAGCGAGGTGAGCGCCACAATCCCATAGTTGCCTTTGACTGGACTTAAGCGTCCAGGGGTCCTTCAATATATATATTGCTCTCTGACAGTTACCTTTGCCAAGTTAACAATGTTAATGAAAGCACTTAATAGTTTCCCAAGGAAATTACAGTGGCCCCCCAGGTCGCATCTTCCTGAAAACATAGATCTTGATACACGTTTGGGATTTCACTATTGTGTTGAATTTTAGGTGACAGCGAAAACAATTGCTCAGCATGAAGAACTAATGAAGAAGACGGAGACCATGAATGTTTTGATAGAAACCAACAAGATGCTGAGGGAGGAGAAAGAGAGACTGGAACAGGAACTGCAGCAAATGCAGGCAAAAGTCAGTATGAATTTTAAATCTAGCTTTCAAAACCCTAAAACACTGAAAATCACAGATTATTGAACAAAATGAGAAATTACAGAATATACACTTGGCTCCCACTGTGTCAAACCATAATTTACAACCTGCAGTAATTTGAGACCTTTGAAAGTTTCAAATCAAGGAGCTGTTCCTTCACTGAGACACGACGTTAAACTCTGGATGTGAAGATTTTGGCTGTGCCAGGAAACAAAGTCAGTCGAAGTAACTTCTAAACGGTTATGTCTTCAGGTGCGTAAACTGGAAGCTGATATCTTGCCTTTGCAAGAGTCCAATGCTGAACTGAGCGAGAAGAGTGGGATGCTTCAAGCAGAGAAGAAGCTTTTGGAAGAGGATGTCAAACGCTGGAAAGCCCGGACCCAGGTGAGCTTACCTTGGATTCAAGGACTATTGTTTTGCAGTGCCTCAACAGGACATTTCTCCAGAGTACATTGAGGAGGTCCCCACTCCCCAGATGGGTGGAAATGTTACATAATAGAAGACCAAGAAAGGGGAATAAGACAATAGATATGGTGTAAGATTTGGGGCAAATACATTTACACTTTTCCTGAGGCAGGAAGAAGGGAAGCCTTTAAGAAAAGCTAAATGGCATGAGGAGGGATATCTGCAATAAGTTAAATATTATTGGGTGCTCGTGGAAAGATAAGTATTGATCAGAGTGAGGGAGGATGAAGAGGGAAGGGATTTTTCTCTTCCTTTAGGCAATTACAGGTAGGCAGCAGTCCTGAATCTCATGAAGTTTTCAGAATGTGTGTTGCTGTGTGCTTATTTTATATTTTGTAGGGTCTTTTTAGTTTCATTATCTATGTATAGCTATATATTTGTATTTTATTTGTTACCTTTCTATGAACCACTTAAATACCCTTCTGATACTAAGCGCAATATAAATATATGAAAGAAAACAAGAATAAGATAAATTGTAAAAAAAAAAAAGCTCACATAGGTAAATTTCTTCTTGCAGCATTTATTGAGCCAACAAAAAGATACAGATATTGAAGAGTATCGGAAGCTTCTTTCGGAGAAGGAGGTGAACACCAAACGCATACAGCAGATGAATGAAGACATAGGCAGGCTTAAAGCAGAAATTGCAAGGTAAATTTCAAAGAATGTCTTAAAATTTTGGAGATGCCAAATACTAGATGGTAGAAGCACCCGTTCCTATAAACATTAAGTTCTTCTTCAGCAGTTAATGGGGTGTCTTGACAATTCTAATCCTGATATATTTGTTCAGCCTTTACCACAGGTGCTGGTAGTAGTAGCAGCTGTGGATTCAGATACTTTTTATTTTCATGCCTCTTTTAAACGGCTCGCATTTTCCAATAATAAAAGGCAGCAGTATGCGGAAAGTAGCTCTCTTTGGTTTCCGTTGTGTTAGAAGTTCTTTCAATTTTTGTTAAGGTCAAATGCTTCACTGACAACAAGTCAGAATCTGGTCCAGACCCTCCGAGAAGATCTGGCAAAAACGAAAACTGAAAAGGACGCCCTTCAGAAAGATTTAGACATTAAACTGGCTGACATCCAAGAGAAAGTTAAAACGATAACACAGGTCAAGAAAATCGGACGTAGATACAAGACTCAGTATGAAGAACTGAAAGCACAACATGACAAGGTGGGTTTTAACTTCTGATAAGCGACATGAAAGAGCTCTTCCATATTAGATTTTTGTAAATTCAGCTAGTCTTCATTTTTGAAAATTGTGCATTGGTCTGGGGAGGCTGTAGGAATGTAGAATGTTTGAAGTTTTATTCTGTTTAATATTCTGTTGGGAGCCGCCCAGAGTGGCCCGGGATACCCAGCCAGATGGGCGGGGTATAAATAATAAATTTTCATTATTATAGAATGTACAATCTGCTGCAATTTTGGTTAATAGCTTGCATAATGCCGATCCCATTCACTAACACAGATGTTCACTTCCCAAAAATTTAGGTGATTGCAGAAGCATCAGCTCCGTCTTCTGCAGAACAGCTAGAGCAACATGTTTCAGACAAGGAAATTCAAGAAGTGAAAGAAGCTCTGAGCCAAGCTGAGACCAAGATAAAAGCCTTGGAAGGACAGATTGAAAGTTTACAGAAGGTGGGAGAGACTTTTCTGAGGTCCATATGGGTCTGTAGCCAATTCCAAAAATGAATAATCAGCTTACTAAAAAGACTGAAGTGGGATGTTGTGCTTGTATAATGGGGGGACCAAGTTTAGATCCCTGGATGGCAGTGAGGTTTGGCCCAGTCATGCTGTTTCAGATTAACCTGCCTTAAAGGGATATTCCCAGGTGTGCTGCCCTGAAATCATTGGGGAAGAGTAAGTAGTAGTGAAAAAATGCCATAGAAAATCGTTTATAAGTGTGTCAGAAAACATTACACCACAGGGAGAAACTATCTTTACAGTATACTCAGATTCAAACACCCTATGCTTTTACAGCTCTTAGATTCCTTCCAGTAGCACCTTGGAGACCAACTAAGTTTGTTCTAAGGTGCTACTGGAAGGAATTTTTCATTTTACTTTGTTTTGACTATGGCAGACCAGCACGGCTACCTACCTGTAGCTCTTAGATTGTCTAGGGTCTTCTCATAGAAAGCTTGCGCTACTTCACTAATCACCCAGTGGTTGAAAGCAATTCTGTATCCTAAAGCTTCCATGTCTTGTTTTCTGTAGATGCTCGGCGAGAAAGACACCGAAGTAAAAAATCTCCAGGAACAGGTAGCCCAGCTTCAGTCAGAGGCTTCCCGTCTTCAGCAAGATCTACAGGAAAAAACATCACAAGAGGAGCAGCTCAGGCAGCAGGTTGCTGAGAAGGAGGAGAAGATGAAGAAGACGCTTCTGGCTGCCAAGCAGAGGATTGCACAGTTAACAGGTGAGTTGCCTGGCAGTTCTTTCAA
>OFHU01003075.1:0-18946 GCA_900245905.1 Lacerta viridis | reverse complement strand
ATTAAGATGCAAATCCTACTCCTCAATGGAAGGAAGGAAGGAAGGAAGGAAGGAAGGAAGGAAGGAAGGAATATTCATTATGATCACACAGTGCCCAACCACATGCCTGTGAGAAAACCACAAGCAGGATTCAAGTGCAAGAGCAACACTCTCCCCTCCTGTGGTTTCCAGCAACTGGGATTCAGAAGTATTGCTGCCTCCATCTGTGGAGGTAGAGCATAGCCTTCAACAGCCCTCTCCTCCATGAATTTGTTTAATTCCGCTTTAAAGCCATCCAAGTTGGTGGCCATCACTGTCTCATGGGGGAGTGAGTCCCTACTCTGAACCACAATCCCAAAGGAGGGCTCGTGGAAGTGGTTGGGTGCAGGGATACCAAAGAAGGTTGTCAGAAACATCAGTGATAAGTTCCAGTGCTTTATTAAAGAAAGGTGTAAACCAGGGGTCAGCAAACTTTTTCAGCAGGGGATGGTCCACTGCCCCTCAGACCTTGTGGGGGGCTGGACTATTTGGGGGGTTGAACAAATTCCTATGCCTCACAAATAACCCAGAGATTTTAAATAATAATGTTACATGGGGGGGGATACGAGAGAGACATTGCATATACGGTACCTTTGTAAATCAAGAAAATCTTTAATAAAAATACATTAAAATATAAATAAAAGCACACATTCTACTCATGTAAAAACACCAGGCAGGCCCCACAAATAACCCAGAGATGCATTTTAAATAAAAGCACACATTCTACTCATGTAAAAACACCAGGCAGGCCCCACAAATAACCCAGAGATGCATTTTAAATAAAAGGACACATTCTACTCATGTAAAAACATACTGATTCCTGGACTGTCCGCGGGCTGGAATTAGAAGACAATTGGGCCGGATCTGGCCCACAGGCCTTAGTTTGCCTACCCATGGTGTAGACTTACAGCAAATTAGCCAGCCAGATCTCTCAACCTTTCCAGATGTGAGATGGACAGCAAGGAGATGACTTGTCCACACCCAAGCAAACGTGCATGCATTCTTTATACACAAAGCAGCATACATCGCTTTGGTCAGGGCTTCCCCTCACTCCACCTGGCCAGTTGAGGGCATAGGTGGCAAATACAGATAGTTCTTTCTGGGCTCAGAGCCCAGCATCCAAACCCACAGATGAAGATAACATCAAAGCAAGTAGGCATAAACATATATGAGCTCATTACTACAAAAACTACTAGTTAATTGTGGGGTTATCTTGACTACCAATATGACAGTTTGTAGAGCTTCCAAAACAGTTCACTTTTGGTTCAACACAGTTCCATAGTTTAAAAATGTGCTGCGTGAAGAACTACTTAAAATGGACACAAACACGCGTGAAACTGACAGCAAATTTCTCCTCATCTGCACTGATTTCAGATCTAATTTTTGCAACGCTCTCAGTAATGTAGAAATAAATGTGCCTTAATCAAAACAATACCTAATCTACAGTAGACCTTCCCAGGAGGCTTTGTTTATTTTTTGTTTGGTTTGGTTTTGGTTTTCAAAAGCTTATTTGCGTGGACAGGCAGAGTCCCCCCAAACCCCCAGGCGACCCCTGAGCGGAATAATGACTCAAGACAACATGCTATGGGGTTAAAATCGGCCACAATTTTATTAAGATTCAGATGTAGGGAGACCTTGGCTCAGGCATTGGGCGTTTATCCTTCCCAGCCCCCAGCCGGGGATCTGGGAGACTTCAGGGTTATCCAGAATGTGTGGTGATTGGGCTGGCTCTGGAGAACATATGTCACCGCCTCACGCCCCTCCCCCATTTAGGAAGATGACTAAAGGATTCCGAAGGCCTGAAACCGCCAAAGTTGTGACGTTTGCTACGGGAAAGGCAAAACCTGCCAATGCAGGGAAATTCCTTTCCGGCCCTTCAACAGCGGCCTTGACATAGCAGCGCCTGCATACCTGTGGAGAAGAGGTTAACCTGCAAAATAAGAGTTAATTGAGGGAGTGGAGGGTGGGAGAAGCTCTGGAGCTCGACTGCCGCTTACAGGTAAGCTACGCCTTCTATTGTGCGGGCAAGGCGGTCCCTCCCCTTACCTGGCCAATCCCCCTGGCAACGCCCTCCCCAGGTGGGATTGGGCAGTTGACTGAGGTAGGCGGAGACCCCAGGTATCCAGCCTGGGGAGGATGAAGCCAGCCGAACTACCAGGAGCCGCACTGGGATCCAGGGGGCTGCATGTGACCACGCAAAAGTTGCCCCCCCATTTGATATGGGGAGCGGTCATTCTTAATTGGCAAATTAAAATAAAACAAGCAAAACATCAGAATATACATATGCAAATAAGATTAGTAATATTAGCCACATCCTGCAGCAGACACAGTAAAATATAAGGAAGGGTTCTTAATAGCGGGGACATCAAAATCCAGCTGGACTATTTATTTAAACAATTTATATACCACTTACCTACAATAGTCTCCAGTGGTTTACAATGCAAAAGAACATGATCAACATATTCTGTCACTCCAGCCCCACACAGACACTAATGTTTGTTGTCCAGCATCTTGTTAAATTGTCCATTTATCAATGCAGAAGGCAACACACAGAGACAAGTGAGCATAAACACTTTCTTGTGTTTGGAGACTCTTTGGAGACAGTTTCACTGTAGAGTTTGCTACTTTATTTAAAAGTAAGTTTAATAAGCACAGTGGAGCTTATTCTGTAGTTACCTTTCTTCTAGCAGCTTCAGGGGAAATTTCAATCAAGGGTTGGAAGGCCCCTATGGAAGGCTGCCATCCAACTGCAATATTAAGATTGACAGACATTCCATTTTGATCACTCCTGTGCACATTTCTTGTGAGAAAGTCTCAGTAAATACCATGGGACTAACATCTAAGCAAACACTAGCTGGATTTTTCTGTGATTTGAGGATCAACTTTCTAATCTGAGGTGTTCCCCACCAACCCAGTCTCCAAGCAGTGCTTGGAGGGTTCCAGTTGCTTCCCCTTGGGTTCAGTTTCCTTGGAATGAGGGACAGTGGAGAGTGTGGTGTCTTTAGGATATATGGATTATTTACACACATATACAGCTTGAGTCTATGATGGAGGAGCTTGCAGGATTAACAACCTAAAAAGGTCTTGCTTCTCCCATAGTCCCAGTCTTGGATTCCAGCAGAAATCAAGCATGGCTATCAATCTCAGGCTTCTGCCTGCAGCCTGCTTCTAGCCCAGCTCTCAGTACACAAACACACGCACACGTGTGTGTGGATTGGGTTGAGTGGGGAAGAATTGTAAATTGAAAGGGAAATGAGATTCAGTTTTCACTGTGGTTTAAAAACAACCCTTGGATTTCTCCCTCTTTTGCACTGGGTGATCAGAACCACCATCCCTTCTTATCCTCTTGTAGTAAAGTTATTGTAAGTGTCACTCATCATCCTGTAAATGACAGAAGGAACTCATGCACTTCACTACTAGCAAGCCCCCTCCCACATTGTCCACTTTCCTGCCTATCTCTGATTGGCCAGTCAGTTAAGGCACATGTGCCCAGTGATTAGAAGGGACTGTGTGTGTGTTTGGTGTTCTGCAGAACTAGAGGAAGAGAAGGCAGAACAGGGCGCTCTGCAAGAAGGCACAGTGAGAGATTGGGAAGTAGTTCATCAGCAGAGAAGGGAAAGAGTGCTCAACGTTTTCCTTTGGGCCATAGGTTTGCGTAGCTCTGGAAAAGCCAGCAGGATCAACCAAAGGAGTTCCCTTTCTTCCCAGAGGGTGAGTAAAGTGAAAAGGACAAGTAGAATTGTTTTCATTGCCTGTCACCCATGCATCAATATTCCTGCACTGCTGCAGATTTCCTCGGCTTTTGCACAATTTTGTATTCATGTGTTCAAATGTTTCTGGCGAGTTAAATCGAAAGGATGCGGCTCAACTGCAGAGTTGGTTTGATACTACATTGCACATGTAACACTAGAAGATAATGTATTGTGGTTTCTGAAGTAGCACAGATCTTGCCTTGAATGTGTAATAAAGACAACAATAGGTGTATTATTACTATTATAGTAGTAGTAGTAGTAGTAGTAAGCACTATTTGAAGGTTCTTTAGACTATACTATGTGTCTACCATTTCCAGCTGTGTATGAATGTTTATACAGAATCATAGAATTGTAGAGTTGAAAGCGACCCTCTGCAATGATTATATTCTGTTATATTGAGATTCTATCATGGGCATCACCAGAGGGAGAGAAGACAGCAAACACACACACACCCAGCAAGGAGCTCCCACACACACTCCTCCCCCCCCCCCATTGCTGGACTCCTGCCACAAACATATACCCTTATTTTTCATTAAGAGATCTTAGCATGTGGGATACAACTCACGGACCTAGACATATATCGATACTTTGCCCCTTCTGTACCCACCCTAAAAAAAATATGTCTGGTGCTGCCACTGGATTTCTTTTCTTATAGACACACATTCAAAGGCCGTTTGTGAAATGTATGGCCTTCTATGCTTTTATATGTTTTAAGGCATTCTTAAAAGTTTTTTTAATGTTTCAGAAGTTTAAAATAGTTTCCAAGTGCTTTGAATATTCTTTTGTTTTTGGTTTTTAATAGTGCTGTTTGGTGTTTGCCATCCTGGGCTCCTTTGGGAGAAAGGGCACGACATAAAAACCTGTAATAAATAGTAACGTTGCCATTCCATCTCCAGGTTTGCACTGCCAGTTCTGAAACAGACTCTTACCCACACTGAAATCTAACTTTTTCTGCTAGACCGCAATACACTAAAGCTTTCTTTTGGCTTTATTTCTGAGGAGATAACTGAATGATAATTCTTAGGCATGGAAATATACAGTGGCAAGGCATTTAGTAGACTGAGTACAAAAAAGCCTGTCATATTAATATTTGCTCTGGCTCCAGTGCTCTCCCTCCACTGGTTTCTGAAGCTGAGTACAAACAGCACTAGCCACGATCCAGAGGCATCCTGCATAATAAATTATTATTATTATTATTATTACACTTGGGCATAGATTGCTTTTGTTTTGTAATATTGAATTTATTCTGTGTTTGCCAGATTGTTGATTTTTGCCACTTTTGAATTTACCGGTGTTCTGTATTTGCATTTCCCATGTGCTCTGTGTTTTGATGTTTTGAATGTTTGCTGTAAACCGCTTTGGGCACAGCTCATTGTGGAAAAGCAGCTTACAAATAAACTCAACCAATAAATCAAAGCCAGAATGAAGTGATCCAGAGAATCTGTTTCTTCTGTAAAGAGGCACTGGCACCACCTTCTCAAGCAGCTTGACCAATAAGGGGATATTTGTGATTAGGCAGTAGTGGTCAGAACTCATGGCCCAGTGAGGGCCCCTTCTCACTTCGGAGGAAATGGCCTTTTCCATCTCCCCATTCCATGTGAGACCAGAGCCCTTACATGAGCTCCAGCATTGCAACTAGAATGCTACCCCACCTCACTGGCCCCCAGAACATTCGGGAATCCCTCAAATTTCATAGGTCACTGGGTGTCCTCAAGTCTAATTTGGACCTCATTCACCTGGGTTAGCAGTTTCAAACTCAAACATCAGTATATATAATTTATTTATGGTAGACAGGCTACAAGTACAGTATAAAAGTTACAGAATATAAAAGGTTAAGGGGAAGGGTGCAAAAAGCAATAATTGCTTGTCAAAGGTCACATCCGCACCATATATTTCAAATGATATGATACCACTTTAAACACCCATGGGTTCTGGGAGCTGTAGTTTGTCAAAGGTGCAGAGAGACACCTATTAGGATAATAGGTGTCTAAATAAATAAATAAATGGGACACGGGTGGTGCTGTGGGTTAAACCACAGAGCCTAGGGCTTGCCGATCAGAAGATCGGCAGTTCGAGCTCCCGTTGCTTGGTCCCTGCTCCTGCCAACCTAGCAGTTCAAAAGCACGTCAAAGTGCAAGTAGATAAATAGGTACTGCTCCGGCGGGAAGGTAAACAGTGTTTCCGTGCACTGCTCTGGTTTGCCAGAAGCAGCTTAGTCATGCTGGCCACATGACCTGGAAGCTGTCTGAGGACAAACGCCAGCTAACTTGGCCAATAAAGCGAGATGAGCACCGCAACCTGAGAGTCATCCACAACTGTACCTAATGGTCAGGGATCCCTTTACCTTTACCAAATAAATAAATAGGGACAGTTGTACTGAGGGAAATAATTCCAGAGCTGGGGCACCAACACAGAGAAGGCCCCTTCTCTGTTCACCACCCATCAGACCTCTAACAGCATAGAGACCTGGGAAAGGGCAAGCTCCTGGGGCAGATGGTCCTTGAAGTATCTGTTGGAAGTGGAACAGCAGCTATCATTCAGTTTGTAACTTAGTAGTAAATTTTGTTACTGTTATAGTCTGTTAAAGCCAAGAGGTGGATGGGTGGAGGTGTCACATAGCAACCAGGCAGGGTGGCATGATCTTCCCTGAAGTGGCATGTATTCTGATTGGCTGTGTAGTTCTGAGGGAATTTTTAATTTGTATGTTTGGCTTAATGTCTCATTGCTTTTTACAAAGCCTGAACTAAGAAAGACAAAACCTCTCTGTACCTTTCTCTTCATATTACACACTGTCTCCGTTCAGCTTGCTCAGTAAAGTATTATCTGGACTTTTCTTTCTGGAACTGCATTTGGGTTATTTAAGTGACTTTGCTTACAATATCTGGGTCCAACGTGTTAGTACAGAAGACAGGTACATTGCAATGCTGCAAGATGCAATTTTTAAAAAAGGGGGGGGCAGGTAATGGCAAATCCAGGTCTAACATGTCATGGGAGGGCCCTGTGTAAAAGGATCCCCCCCCCAAGGATACCCAATAACTCTCTGCACCACATGTGGGTGTCTTGGTTGATGTAGCTGCCTTACTGTGAAAGGGAGAGGCACAAGTGGAAAAATAAGTAGCGGTTCTCAACAAAAAAAATTAAATCACAGTGGAAACTGCTCCTTGAGGACAAGCAGTTTGAAAGCAAGTCCCAGGCAATTAGATTCTGTTTGTGTACAGTATAACTTTCAGTTTTAATAACTGTGCAGTGAATAGAGAATGTTATTGCCTTCAGCTGACAAACAATGGCCAGAAGTATTGTGTACTGTGCAATCATATGCCTGCCTGCTTTGAAGTAAACTCTGCTACCTTCAATGGGGCTTCTTGTCATATATAGGATTGGTGCCTTAGGGTAGCTTCATCCAAGACAATTTCCTGCATGGATTATCATTCCTATGTAAGAAAACCGCTCGTGCACCATAATGTGTGCATTCCTACCTATGTTTCATTGTCTTGCATTACAAAATAGATTTCCAGGTACCCAGGAATGGCTATGGGCAAGATTCCTGTATTAAAGGGGGTTGGACTAGATGACCCTCGGGTTCACTTCCAACTCTAAAATTCTAAGATTCTATTATTCTGTGTATGAGGCTGTACACACAGTTGCTTCTTGTTTGTTGCATAGAATCTTACTCTTACTACTGATTCATGACTGGTAAAAAAAAAAGTTACCTGTAGGTACAAGGTTATCAGTTTTATAACACAATTTAAAACAGATTACTTGAGTGTTTTTTTAAATAAAAAAATATATAACTGGGAAAATTCACAGCAGAAATGCACTTCAGCAGACAAAAAGGGGTGATTTGCTGAAGCAATTTAATGTCCGAGCTGTCGGTATTTTGCAGGACTGATTCAAGCAGATCGTTTAAAGTAAATAGGCGCTCTTTTGCGCCAGGACATGCAAATCTACTTTATTTCTTCTTTGAGAAAAGGACTTTTGGTTTGGAAACTGACAGGAAAATTCACAGTAAAATGTGGATTGAATGGGTGACTAACATGAAGATGCTTAAAGACACCTCAAGTGAATTAGGATGGATGCCAGACAAATTCTCATTGTCATGATGTAACCATTCCACAAGCAAATCACAATGAATGCTTGATAAAGGCAAGATATAATCTAGCCTCCGAGGAAGCTTTGTGCAAGCAAGTCAGAATGAATACCCAATAAATAGCTAGTTTGTAAGGGCTCCTGAAGTAGATTTAACACACAAACCACATATTTAAGGCAGAAGAAATGTAATCTAGAAACGTGCACCTTTTAAATAAGTGGGAGTTTTCGTTCCATTCATTTAATAAAATGTACCAGGCAAAGCCAATAAGGTGCAGTGGTGACTGAAAACATAATTCCTGGTGCCCAGATTTTGGGGTTTGTAGTTAAGTGTGAACCCCATGTTTGATGTATCAATTGCTCAGTTTGTGGGGTGCTACAAGATGCAAGGTTTTTGCTGCAAAAAACCTGCTAGACTTTTGTGCAGGTTTGGAGAGGATCCCAAATGTAGGGGTTCGTAGTTAATAGGGCTGATTTTCAGCAGTAGTTAGTTAAACTATAGGCCTAAACACACTTACCCCCAGGTAAGTAAGTAAAACTCATTGAGCTTACTGGGATTTGGATCTGAGCAACCTTGTGTGGGATTGTACTATGACATTGTATCTCCTTCTAGTAAGACATAAGAGCTGGCTCTCCAAACATGATTGCTGGATTTGTCTGCTGTGTTCTTTCTGGGTTTCAACTGAATGTTGGTGAACATTGCTTCCCGATGGTAACAATTTTGTTGTTGTTCAGTCGTGTCCGACTCTTCGTGACCCCATGGACCAGAGCACGCCAGGCACGCCTATCCTTCACTGCCTCTCGCAGTTTGGCCAAACTCATGTTAGTAGCTTCGAGAACACTGTCCAACCATCTCATCCTCTGTCGTCCCCTTCTCCTTGTGCCCTCCATCTTTCCCAACATCAGGGTCTTTTCTAGGGAGTCTTCTCTTCTCATGAGGTGGCCAAAGTACTGGAGCCTCAACTTCAGGATCTGTAACAATTTAGGTGGGTGGAAAAGGAAAGCACTGTTCTCCTGGGACTGCAGACTGGAAGGGCAATACTCTCTGAAACTCTGACACTGGCTTAAGAGCCTCTCGGAGGCTGGCCCTATCCACTGGGCAGAGAAGGAACAACTGCAGAGAGCATGATTTATGCTTCTCTGTCAGGAAGAGCACTTTAAAAAAAATATTATATCCAGGGCTTTTTTCCAGCTGGAACTCACTGGAACTTAGTTCTAGCACCACACAGGTGGGCACCATTGCCATTATAAAAGAATAAGGGAGGCATTCATGGTGAGTTCTGATTTTTTTTTTTTAGAAAAATAGCACTGATTGTACCTGAGAACTGGTGTCTGAGTTTGCTTTTTTCCATCTCCAGTTCAACCTCTTTTCCTTTTGTGTTGTGTCTTTTATATTGTAAACCTGAGGGGCAGGGACTAGCTTACTACAGATTGGTGAAAGCTGCTTCAGAGACTTGGTTCCCTCCCCCACCACCTGTAGGGCAGAGAATTAATGAATGAATGGTATATAAACAACTTTTGAAGGGTTATTTGTTCTCCCTTTAGCATGCTGGATTATGAGTACTCTGGTAGACAAAGGGGAGCACAGGTAGTACTTTTTAAAAAAGTTAGGTTTGTTTCTCTATGTCTACATAGCACTACAGTACGATTGCATCTTACACATTTTTAATTTGTGTGATTTCAAGCTTGTGTGGTCCAAGTCTGGCTGGTTGAAATTGAGCAAATTAAATGTATGCAACGTTATCCTGGCACAAAAAGAACTTTTGAGCTCTCTGCCAGGGGGGGTGCTGGGAGATCGCATGGGGACTTGGATGGCTCCATGATATCTTGTGAGAACATATCAGAGCTGGGGAGCCCCAAAATTGATGGGCATTATCATTCAAATGGTGTGCATGCACCGCACCTTGTGATCAATTATGTGGGGCAGAGCTTACCAATATTTTATTCAAGTTGGCACCCCTGAAACCATGGCAACTGTTTGAACAGCCCTAACCACAGAGTTTCAGAAAGGGGAGTGGGGGTGCTTACTTTATAGACCTTTGCTTCATAACTAGGTTGCCTGTTTGCTCTGAGCTAGTAATGTTGACTGTTGGGAGGAACATGTTCTGGAAATGGACATTTTATTTTCACAATCTGGTCACGAGAGCTCTTCGTTATCAAACCTTGCTCATTTTGTACAGAGTTACAATCATGCCTCAACTGGTCACCTGGCTGCCTGCTGTTTGGAAAATGTAATTGAAAGCAAAAGACTAAATAAATAACCCTTCATTTTATTCTGTACTGAAGAAGAACATGGAATGCAGGAAGAAAAGAAAACAGAGGTGAACTTATAGTGTCAGAAGCCAGCTTGTTCTCAGTTTAGGACACTGTTCCAAGCTCATCTCTGAATATGTCAGGAGACCTGTTATCAAGGCAATTTGCATACAGTAGTCGCTTTCTATTGTACGGAAAAGAAAAGCTCAAATCTATCAGCATAATGTTAATGTTTTCCCCTAATATCATTCACAGGTTCTGCTAGACAATCCAGCTGGGAAGAGAATTATAAAGAAGGGAGGAAAAAAATACACATTTTAGAATAATTGTGCTCCAAAAGAAAAAAAAAATGACAGTGCAAATAGGAGGGTAAAGTGTTTTGAAAAAAGGAAGGGGGGAGAACAAAACACTGGAGGGCACTCTCAGAAGTTGGAAGACTGAATGCCTCAATAACGGATAGCACAAAACGACCCAAGATGACCAATTAAAGCTGCACACCCGATCTTTCTCCATGATTTGTGTGTGCTCCGCCATATGCAATTTTTCTTTATTATTTGTGCACATATGTGCTGCCCTTCAGCATGCAAAAGAAAAACGAGCACACCAGATTCTCCCAGCTCCACTTTTACTTTTTTTTGTGTCAAATGACACACTAGTGCCTTTCTGACAGTGTGCTACAAAACATATTTAATGCACTTCAAGACTTCTTTCTACTTGGATATTTAAATGCTGCCTTTGTCTTGACAGCTGCTCCCAACCTGAGTTGTCTAAAAAGCTCCTCTCTCTCTCTCTCTCTCTCTCTCTCTCTCTCTCTCTCTCTCTCTTTCCTATTTAGTCCCACCTGCTGGAACAAACACCTCCTGCTAACTTAGCCTGTCTCCATGCAAGGCTCCAGCTGGCTGGAAGACCACCTCTCTCACATGCTCCTCTTCCCTCTATCCCATTCCCCTCACTTCCCATGTCCTCCTCAGGAGTCCAAAATGCAATTTTTCTCTGGCCAAGTGTATGTTACTCTACCAAGCCAAGAATGGTACACCCTTCAACTGAACAGAGCGCCAGATCATTGAGTGTGAGAAGTTTGCTGAGCTGGCTAAATACGAGCCTGAGTCGCAGAAGCCCACCATGAAAGCTCTCCTCATTGTGGCCTACACAATCATCATCATCATATCTCTCTTTGGTAACTTGCTGGTATGCCATGTGGTGGTGATGAAGAAGAGGAGGAGGATGCATTCTGCCACCAGCCTCTTCATTGCCAACCTGGCCATGTCCGATATCATGATCACCTTGCTCAACACACCTTCCACTTTGGTAAGTCCTTTGCCAAACTGCCATGCCCCCAGGCCAGAAAGGGAGGAGGTCACTGACTGGATTAAATCATTCCCTTCCATTTGCATTTGGTGTGTTGGACAGACAGACAGGGCCTTGTTCACACCATACATTTAAAGCACTGTGATCCCACATTCAGTGTTCATGGAAGAGCTGGAGGAGGCCAGCAAATCCATCTGCCCACCCCTGCCTGGCCGAACTGCTGACCTTGAGGCTCATATTTCATTAAATTGGAAACATTAGTTTATGTTGCAATGATTTTGCTTGTTTGCCTTATAATAAAATTGTTTGGTTATTTATTGGTCCTGTTTATATGATTTGTAATTTTGGTGGATATTTTTCTATGTTTATTTTATAAACTTTGTTCCCCTTTCTGAGACTGAAAACATTCAATGCCAAGTGGACTATAAATATTGTAATCTTATTAAATAAATGGCTCCCCCAAAGAATTATGGGAGCTGTAGTTTGTTAAAGGTCCTGAGAGTTGTTAGGAGGGTCCACCTGGCAAGCAAACAGTCAGATCAAGTAAAAAATTGACAGAAGTCCCTATTTTAATTCTTGTGAATTTTCACGAATGGACAGAGGTCCTCTTGGCCCCATGTGCCCATGGAAACCCCATGTGCTTGACTGTACCAAGTGAATCCTAGTTGTTAGCCACAAATCTCCTGCTGGCCCCATTATTCTTGCCAGTCTCTTCCACAGGTTCGGTTCGTGAACAGCACATGGGTCTTTGGGGAAAGCATGTGCCATGTCAGCCGCTTTGCGCAGTATTGTTCTCTCCACGTCTCCACCCTGACCCTGACAGCTATAGCCCTGGACCGGCACCAGGTATGAAACTCCACTCCATCCCCCACCTCCCCCTGCAAAAGGTATCCTGAAACCAGGGGTGCCAACTTGAATAAAATATGGGGGGGGGAGGTATAATTGATCCCTGTCAATTTTCCCTGTCTTGCAAAATTGATCACAAGATGTAGCACATGCACACCATTTGAATGGCAATGCTCATCAACTTTGGAAAACCCTGGCCCCCTCAAATATTTTATTGGGGGGTGGCTGAAGGGACCTTGGACCCTAGAGGTTCGCTCCTATGCCTGAAACTAATGCTATTTTGCCTTTAGTCTTGACTACACAAAGTTGCAGAAGGGACGCGGGTGGTGCTGTGGTTTAAACCACAGAGCCTAGGGCTTGCCAATCGGAAGGTCAGCGGTTCGAATCCCCGCAATGGAGTGAGCTCCTGTTGTTCAGTCCCAGCTCCTGCCCACCTAGCAGTTCGAAAGCATGTCAAGTGCAAGTAAATAAATAGGTACCGCTCCGGCGGGAAGGTAAATGGCATTTCTGTGCAGGAAGGTAAATGGCGTTTCTGTCACACATTTCTTATAGTTTGGGACCAGAAAAAGCCGCTTGCCTGGACTGTAGTTAGAACCAATGGTGAAATAAGCTCCATCTCTCATGTAAGTGGTTAGGTATCAATCAGAAGCGGTGTCTGGGGTGTTAGGGGAGGGGTGGTACCTCTGGTGGGTGACATGTACATTTTCTGAGGTAGTTTGTCCACCTTTGGTCCCCACCCTACACTCAGCTCTCACTTGTGGGTCCTAGAAGCTGTCAGCATAGGACAGCAGTTATACCCCGGGAACAGCTTTGACTGGCAAGCTAAACTAGGTGAGGGGTAGCCAATGGGTCTCAAATCCTTGGTGAGTTAGGGACTTCCCCTGCATGTGAAAACAGGCTGTAGCGGACTGAGTGGACCCAATAGACCTCAAGAAGGCAGTTTCTGCATGTGCTGTAGATGGAAGTTAGGGGCAGATGGGACTCATCTACCTGAGAAGGTAGTGCATCCAGGGGAAGGAAAACTCTGACCCTAAACCTCTGCTGGACCCAACACAAATCTGGAGTGCAGTCGCTAAGACAGTTGGATGGTGCCTTGTACACCTCCTTCCGGCAACTCCTGTAGCCAAGCTGGTGCCAAACATATTGCTCTGATTTCCTTTCAACCTCATCAGTGACACCGAGGTGGGGGGGGGGGGGTCTTGTCATCTGGGCAGCCCAGGATCTCCATGCACATTGCCTAGACTTGCACCCCAGGGAGGTCACTTTGGTGCTGCTAACGCAGCAGTTTGACTTCACCCCCCAAAGGTACACTGCATTGTCTCTCAAGACAGACAGACAGATGCCAACAACCACTAATCAAAAATGTGCTTAGAGGATGTTTCGGTTCCTAATGGTTTTGAACTTCCATTACCAAAGAACTAGTCAATTCAGACCAGTTTGCTATTACAGGAAAGAAAGGATTAAATGAAATGAAAACAAGGATATTGTTTCCATGCAGTGTTCTTAGCTCTAGATGGCACTATTGGCCTATATTAGAATAAAGAGGTTCAGCTCTCACACATACGGTACTCATGTACAATAACCGTCTGTTGTTTTGCACTTCTTGATAAATGTCCTGCAGCAAAATTACATGGTTTATCAAACCTCTGGTAGATTGCTTACATGGGCTCCATGATTATTAAGGACTCATGGAGTTGGAAAGGACCTAGGAGATCATCAAGTCCACCTCCCTCCCCCACCAGTGCAGAATCTGCAATGCAGGCTGATAGGCTGATGGGGGTTGTGTCACATAGTGGGTATTGTTTAACTCTGGAGAATATACTCACAGAAAAGAAACAGGAGGGTTTTTTAAAAAAAAAAAAAAAAAAAAAAGTTGGGAACTAAAGGTTGGAGTGTGTCTTAGGAGCTTCTTTCATTAACTGAGGTACTGAGTTCATCAGTAAACTAATAATGTGTATTATAATATCAGCTCAATAGGGACAATGATTAATAGAACACTGGGACACTGAAAGAAGGTAGAAAGAAATTGCAGGCTTAGGAAGTGAATGCTGAAATATTCTTCTGGGTGTTCAGAGAAAGTGTGTTCTATTATTATTGAGGCTATCTCCCTAATAAGTCAAGCATTGGCAGCATTAAAAGCACTGGATTATCATGTGCTGGTAGCACTGAGGTAAGCTTTGCAGATTGTCTGCAGCAGGGATGGCTACCTTTCTTCAGCCTAATATTAGCCACTCCTCTGAGAGTTACATGGCTTTTGCCACACCACACAAACCCACACAGGCAGACCACTAGAAACAGAGCACTCCCTTTTATGTGCTGAGCATCACCTGGAAACCACGGACTTGCAAGTAACTCTGCTGCCTTTCTTAAGCCAAGTCTGTGCATCTCCCATGGATTGCAAACTGCAGTCAAGAGCTTTCAATTAGCAAGAATCTGATAAGGGTGGTTGCTTATGCCAATATTCTTGCATGATCACCCAGCTCCCTTCCCTCTCCAGTTTTTGTCTAATGCAGTAAGAAGAGGCAGGACTTCAGAACTCAAAGCACTGTCTCTGATTCAAGACTCGCACCAGCATGATAATGAAGGTCAAGAGCCTCCATTGTCAAGATTGATTGGATGAGTGGGACTGGATTGCATCTCCCATGGCTGCCTGCACTGGTCACAGAGATGTGGGTTAAATCTCTCCAACCAGCTTTTGAGTGGTAAAGGAAGGCTAAAGAGTTGGAAAATAATGGATGTATAATGTGCCAAGAATGTATTAGAGAATATATAAACGAAGGTGCATTGTTTGGTTCACATTCGGTATTAAGAGAGGTAGATGCAAAGGGATTTGACAGGAAGTCTGATTTGTGGAATTAAATTTTTGTGGAAATATGAGTTAAGTATTTTATGTACATAGGTGATATTGTTATATGTAGGTAAGTGGGTGTAGGTATATGTAGGTATGTATATGTATGTTCTATGTATGGTTTGTTTGTTTGTTTGCTTGCTTGTTTTTTCTTTTTCTTTTTCCAAAACACAAATAATAAGACATAGACAAGATAATGTGGGGTGTTAAATTTTATTTAGTAACATTATATAATAACAGTTGGATTATGATGTTTCCTTTTTGTCAAACAAAATGAATCAATAAAAATAAAATAAAATAAAAATCTCTCCAACCACACAAGTGCAGTGACAGAGTTAAACAGTGCCACATTCTGCTTGGTAGTGGGAGGTTTTTTAAAACATCTGCACTATATATTTAAAGCAGTATCATGACCATTAGACCAGTGGTTCCCAAAGTGGGTGGTACTGCCCCCTAGAGGGCAAGGGAATACCTAGGGGACACTAAGAGGCAAGGGGGCAGTAATGGTTGTGGGAAGTGCAAATGACTATCTGACTTTGAAAAGCTGGTACCACTGGATCAAGTCCATCACCAACTTAGATGCAGCCATGTTTGCCAACTTAGAATTGTAGAGTTGGAAGGGACCCAATGTATCAATATCGCCCAGCCCTAGTGCAGAGTGCCTTCCATGAGCTTTGCTTGGTGGCCCAACTGCACCCCTGTCTGGTCGAAAATAGCCTAACTTTTGTTGTCTATGCCTCTAGGTTAGATTACTGCAATGCATTATACTTAGGGCTGCCTCTGGAGATGGTTCAAAAATTTCAGCTGGTGCAGAATTCAGCGGCCAGGTTGCTCACTACAACAAGATGGTTTGAGAATATTACACTGATCCTGGCCTGATTGCACTGGTTGCCAGTCAGTTTCTGGGCCCAATACAAAGTGGTGGTTTTGGCCTATAAAGCCTTAAATGGCTGCAATACCTCACAGACTACCTCTCCTCATATGAACTGACCCAGACTCTACAATTATCATCTGAGGCCCTTCTTCATGTGCCTTCTCCACAAGTTTGAGCCACTTTGGTGTAGTGGTTAAGAGCGGCAGACTCGTAATCTGGGGAACCGGGTTCGTGTCTGCACTCCTCCACATGCAGCTGCTGGGTGACCTTGGGCTAGTCACACTTCTCTGAAGTCTCTCAGCCCCACTCACCTCACAGAGTGTTTGTTGTGGGGGAGGAAGGGAAAGGAGAATGTTAGCTGCTTTGAGACTCCTTCGGGTAGTAAAAAGCGGGATATCAAATCCAAACTCTTCTTCTTCTACAAGAGGCCTGGAGGGTGACAACACGAGTACAGGTCTTTTCTGTGGTGGTTCCACATTTGTGGAATGCTCTCCCCAGGGAGGCTTGCCTGGCACCTTCCTTACATATATTCAGGCAGAAAACAGAGGCAGAAAACAGGCAGTAAAACCTGGCATAGTTACATTTATGATTCCAAAATTATTCATATAGGAACATAAGAATGGATTGTAAGAGTCATGCAGTCTGAACTGTAGCAACCAGCTCAAAACTGAGCTTCTTGGGTAGCAATAGGCTTGATTACCCTTTTCCCAAGGTGAGGGTGAGTGAACTAGCTAAGCCTGGCAGGACAGCTAACTCTATAGAATTAACCCCTTCATGCATTAATTAGACTTAAGCATGTTGGTTACAGGATAGGGTTGCCATATTTCAAACAGGGAAAATCTGGACGGAAAAGTTATTGAGCTTTTTAAGGCAAAATTGCATTTATTACTTTTGCTGTTTTTGAGCTTTTTGAATGGAAAACCAGCAAAAACTGCACTGCCGACATGAGCTGCCATATGTCCGGATTTTCCCCAGCATTTTACCGATTTCCTCTCAGACACTGCTAGAGGCAGTGGTATTCCAAATATGTCCAGAAAATTCCAGGTGTATGGCAACACTAGATAAGGCTCATTATCCCACAGATTGAAGAGATGTACTTTTGGTATTAATGAAATTCTGTCAATCCCAAATTATAAAACAGACTCGGTGTGGCCTATAATCAAATTTGTGATAGAACGTGGAAGGAACAACTATTTACTCAGTATAACTAGATCTGTTTTTAAGTCTATTAATAGTCAATTTGATAGTCACTGTAAGCTCTACTCTGGAATTAAAAAATTCTAAAATGGATTTACAAAGCACACAAAGTATTGCTGCACACACTCTAAGCAGCAAGAAACTCCAGGGTTTCCAAGCGCTTGCCTAGGGTTAAGTTTCCTTGTAATCATGGTCAATGAAGACTATAATGTCATAATATTACATGGTTTTATTTACATACATATAAAACCTGATGGCAGAGCTCACAGCATTAACACCCAGGCAGATCTGGCTTCCCCATTAAGGTTCTAGGAAGCCCCAAACTCAGCTTTAAGTCTAGCACAGTGCAATGCATGCCTCTGTGTCTCCAGCTTCCAACACCAGCCCAAAATGTCACATACAGAGCTCTCTGGTTCAGAGCCCTTTGTGGCCTCTTGCTCCCATCCTAGGATGATGTGGCATCTGAAGAAGCAAAATGAACCTCTGTGTTGCAGCTCAACCGAGAACCAACAAACAAGGCAACACGAGACCCAGAGCGAAAGCAACATATCAGTTCTAGAAAAACTCTATTATGCTAATGATATACAATAGCATCAAATACAATCAAGCAGAATTGCAAAGTATGAAACAGTCTCTGTAGCATCACAGTACTCATAAGTATATGTAAACACTGCTGATACATTGAAAACCACCAAAGAATTATATAGAAGGGGAAGAAATGGAGGCAGTGAGAGATTTCACTTTCTTGGGTTCCATGATCACTGCAGATGGTGACAGCAGTCACGAAATTAGAAGACGCCTGCTTCTTGGGAGAAAAGCAATGACAAACCTAGACAGCATCTTAAAAAGCAAAGACATCACCTTGCCGACAAAGGTCCGTATAGTTAAAGCTATGGTTTTCCCAGTAGTAATGTACGGAAGTGAGAGCTGGACCATAAAGAAGGCTGATCGCCGAAGAATTGATGCTTTTGAATTATGGTGCTGGAGGAGACTCTTGAGAGTCCCATGGACTGCAAGAAGATCAAACCTATCCATTCTAAGGAAATCAGCCCTGAGTGCTCACTGGAAGGACAGATCCTGAAGTTGAGGCTCCAGTACTTTGGCCACCTCATGAGAAGAGAAGACTCCCTGGAAAAGACCCTGATGTTGGGAAAGATGGAGGGCACAAGGAGAAGGGGACGACAGAGGATGAGATGGTTGGACAGTGTTCTCGAAGCTACTAACATGAGTTTGGCCAAACTGCGGGAGGCAGTGAAGGATAGGCGTGCCTGGCGTGCTCTGGTCCATGGGGTCACGAAGAGTCGGACACGACTGAACGACTGAACAACAACAACAAATCCAGGTGGAGTTAATAACACAATAAGACAAGATTTAAAGGTACATGACATATAGTATTCGTAATGCTTATAGGGAGGCGCCCCTTGTAGAACATTTCGTCTCTCTCAAACACCCTGATACGAACTTGTTATATACGGTTCTGTGGGTCAACCAGAAATCTATTAATGTTAGAAAAGATTATGAGAAAATATTACGTCAACAGGAATCTCGTTTTATTTTTATGTTTAAAACACTACATCCTGGGGGACTTAATTCCAATTTGGACTTTAATTGCTTCCTCTAATTCCTCAGCTTTGGGAGTGTCCCTGCTCTGCACCTTTAAACTGTTTCATTGTTTTTCTGTCATGTACCTTTAAATCTTGTCTTATTGTGTTATTAACTCCACCTGGATACGGCTATATAATTCTTTGGTGGTTTTCAATGTAT